>CM065590.1:275541343-275865268 GCA_033119425.1 Bufotes viridis
CCCTGGAATGTTTTGTATATCTCCACAGGGCCCATCTGAGCCCGGGGCCTTGTCATTTAATCTAGCGCTACACCCAGTTCCTCCAAGTTTGTTCTATCCTCAGGGGACAGCTTAGGAGGTAAATACCTTGCAAGAAATCCATAATCTCTGACTCCACACAACTCGTCTTGGATGTGTAAAGATCACAGTAGAAGTCCTCCATAACCTTCAGAATTTCCCTGTAGTCCGTTTACACTGACCCTGCTCATCTTTTGAATCAGATTATTTTTATTGAGTTTTGAAATTTTTTCAAATGCAAGTACATCAATACCCCAACACGTCCCACCCTAACCCTCCCTTCCCACCCAGCATCATACAACTACAATCATGAGGTGAAAGGTGCAGTCCATGACCAGAAATAATAAGTCCCGTTAGGTAGCAATGTCTCTTTTCAGTGAAGATGGCATCTCTTCATTGAAGGACTACTGTAGCTTGTCATATGTTCACGCGGCGTCCCGGCGCATACATTCATTCAGCCATACATATCCACTCTAGCATAGGCAGAGAAGAACATGACCCATTCCCGTCTCCCTGCTTCCAAAGTTACCGACCCTCTCTAAGCGAGATTGTAATGCGAGACCCATGAAGACCAGATCGCTTCATATTTTTTTTTGAGTTTCTCTTTAGGTAAACATATTTTTCCAATTGTATCAATGTGTGTACTCTCTTCACCACCTCTTGAACTGTCGGTGCTATTTTATCAATCCAATGAAATGCAATGCATTTTCGTGCCTGGTATAATATACGCATGATAGCCACTTTTTTATTCAACATCCCTCTCGGTACTTTCACATATCCAAGTAAACATGTTAGGGGGTAACCTCTAGACTAGACTGAAAGATTCTGTTTATAAGTTCCACTACCTCCACCCAATATCTCCTCAGTCGTGGGCAATTCCACATAAGGTGGATCAGGTTTGCCCGTGAGGTATCACAGCGCGGGCACACGTCATCCATACGGTAGCCCATTCTGTATAGCAACGCTGGTGTTCTGTAAACCCTATGTAGTAGATAAAGCTGGGAAATTCTATATGACTCACTCATCGGCAATGTTGGGAAATCATTAAGTATTTCCTCCAATTGCTCCTTTGTCAAGTCTTCTACATCTGTCTTCCATTTCTCGTATAGCTGTAGTGGATTAGCTTTATTGATTTCTGTCCTGAGCGTATCGTAATAGATAGATATCACCCCACTCGTGGTACCTGATTTTATCGTATAGTCTAGAATTATACAGTTAGGTGCAGGCTGGATCTTCCCCTGTTTTTCCTGAGTCTGAATAGCATGCCTCAGCTGCAGATATAGATAGAAATACTTATGCGGAATATTAAATTCCTGTCTCAGAAGGTCAAAACTTTTCAGTGTCTTTTCAGAGAACAGCTGTGTCATTCTATCCAGCCCAAATTGCTCCCACTGTTGTAAGTCTTGGACTTTATCTAACTCAGAGTGTAAGATGTTAGGCCAAATAGGAGTATGAGAAACATAACCATTAATATGTATCATCGCTTTAGTTTTCCACCATATTTTTGTACCTAGCAATGAGTATTGGGTACCATGTGTACGGAGGGATCCATCTTCCAAAGCTGATAATAAACAAGTACGGTGAACCAAATGTTGAACAATACGTCCAGCAGTGTTCAACTGTGCGCTGTCCCCCAGCCCCTAAAATGCTGTAACTGGGCTGCAACATAGTAGGACCATGGGTCAGGCACAGCAAGCCCCCTTGGGTTTTCGGCCGCTGTAGGGTAGATAATTTAATCCTAGGGACACCTCTTCTCCATATCAGGTCTCTAAAGACTGCATTAACAGTATGAAAAAATCGAAGCGGAATCCAGATCGGTGCATTATGGAGTAGGTATAGGAGTTTTGGCATCAATATCATTTTTAAAAGATTGACACGGCCAATCACAGAGAAGGGCAACCTGTTCCAAGCCTGAACCTTCTTCCGGAATTCCACAAGCATTGGTGTCAGATTCAGACGTTCATAATCACTGGTATCTGCAGTTAGTCCCCTACACTGTCAGGCAATACTCGATTGCTCCTACCTAAGGGTAACAAAACAGACTTGGACCAGTTAATCACCAGTCCTGATAGAGTCCCAAACTTATTAATAATTGTCATAGCTGCAGGGAGGGACACCTCCCATTCATCCAAGAATAAAAGCAAGTCATCTGCATATAGAGCCACTTTTTCTGTCAGGGTTCCATATCGTAGACCCTGGACTGTAGTAGCCATTCTCAGAGCTTCCGCCAGGGGCTCCACTGCAACCGCAAAAAGGAAAGGCGACAGCGGACACCCCTGTCTAGTGCTCCCTAAACAGCAGAAAAGGGTCAAAGAGAATGCCATTGACCCTTACTGCAGCCCTAGGACATGCATACAGCAGTTTAATCCAGGATATAAATTCAATTCCGAAACCCATTTTCTTAAGAACTAACCATAGATAATGCCATTCCACGCTGTCAAACGCCTTGGCCGCATCAAGAGATGCGACCGCGGCGTTCGAGGCGTGAACCTGGGTCGCCTGAATATTCAGAAATAACCATCTGATGTTTACAGCAGTTGACATATCAGGCATAAAACCTGCCTGATCTGTATGGATCAGAGTAGATATCACCGAATTCAAGCGGTTAGCCAATACTTTTGCCAAAAGTTTGACGTCTACTGGAAGCAGAGAGATGGGTCTATAGGATTCTGCTTGCAAGATGTCTTTGCCTGGTTTAGGTATAAGCGCGATGACTTCATTCATAGAGTCAGGGAGCCGCTTATACACCTACAAAGAAGGCCCCAAAGTGGCTCATAAATGGCTGCGGCCGAAAACCAAAGCACAACATCCAATAATTGCTCAGCAAGAACAAGAGAAGACACAGCCCAAGTATACAAAAGTATAAAGATTTATTAACAGATAAATAAATAGACAATTGATGACAAATACATACACATTGATTGTGCAGTGGAGGAGCACAGCATGAATGCCCAAGAACCACCACTGACACTGAGTATCCCCACACCACAAAAATGGTTAAGCACTCAATAATAAAGCAACGGTAAGGTTGGAGGTCATAATAAACCCCAGAAATTTAAACAACTTAGCCAGAATGTGCATAACATAATCAAACAGTCTAGGGCACAGATAACATACCGTTAGCCATGGTGTTCGGGGAAGTCAGTACCAGTGGAACAAAACACCCTCGACGCTGCTTCGCACTTCGCTCGTCAGGAGCCGCCCCTGCTGCTTGGCTTCATTGCAGACCTCTAATAAATGGGGGAGAAGAATGTTGGAGTATCGTTTGTATACCTCCGCCGGCAGGCCATCCCTTCCCGGAGCCTTATTATTAGACATGGTACCCATTGCTACCTCTAGTTCTTGAACTGTGATGGGCCCATCTAGCAGTGTTCTATGCTCGTCTGACAGGGTGCGCAGTTTTAAAGGCATCAAGAAGTGTTCAATCTCTACATCCATAACTCTCAGTTTGGACTGGTAAAGGGAGGAATAGAACGAACACATGACCTGGAGCAGCTGCTGTGGCTCAGTTTGAATAGTGCCTTGCGAGTCCCTCAAGGTTGCGATATAAGTGGACGGCAGCTGGGCTTTAGATATTAATGCCAAAAGTCTACCCGCCTTTTCTCCCTCTTCATAAAAGGATTGTTTCTGAAAAAAACGCTTGTTTTTCGCCTGTTCTATTAGTCTACTATTCAGTTTTTGCTGAGATTCTTTCCATTTTTCCCTAGCAATATCTTGCGGATGAGCAATATAATCCGCTTCCGCTGCCTCTACCTCTAAAATTAGCTTTTTCGTATGTGCCCTAGACTCATTTTTTTTTTTATTTACTCCTGCCATGAGTAGGCCCCTTAGATACGCTTTCATGGTCTCCCATACCATCAATTTAGTCGCGGATGGCAAATTGAATTGAAAAAATTCACTTAGCCTCTCTCCTATTCCACCTGCGTCTGGCAAAAGGGGTAACCAGTAGGGGTTAAATTTCCAACCACCATTGTTAGTAATCTGCGACATACGGAGGTCGATCACCGCAACTACCGGTGAATGATCTGATATCCTACGTGGCAAGTAGTGCACATCCCGCACATATTTACCCATATGGGAATTCATAAGAATGAGATCTATTCTAGATAGAGAGTTATAGGTACTGGAGCAGCAAGAGTATTGCCTCACTAACGGATTCTTCAATCTCCAGAAATCTAACATCATAGCTTCTTGCATCAGGATTCCAAAGGAGGTTAAGCCCCCGCCTGTGGAGATTGATTTGTTCCCATTCTATCTAAGTAGCTATCAAGGGTATTATTAAAGTCCCCAAGTAACAGAACTGGAATATCTGGCATATCTGCGATAAACTGCAATATACCCTTGAATACTGTTGATGAGCATGGCGGCGGGATGTTCACTCCCACCAAAACACATGGGACAGCAAAGATCATACAATGCAAACATATATATCTCCCTCATTATCCACTTTCTTAGAGAGGCAGGCAAATGCAATTGATCTGTGAATCAAGAAACTCACCCCTTTGAATAAGATGAGAAGGTAGAATGGTAACAGTTTCCTGCCCATTTAGGGGTGAGCAGTTTAGTTTGATCTGGAGTCAGGTGAGTTTCCTGAATGCAACAAATCAATGGTTGATATTGTTGTAGGCAGTCCATGACAGCACGCCTTTTAGTGGCATCTTTAATCCCCTGTACATCCCCTGCTAAGAAAATTAACCATCCCCGCCATGACTAGACATCTGGATAAGAGTCATTCTATCAACATATATAATAGCAGTAATGGGACAGGCATAATTACGTTTTATATCACTTCCGGACAAGTAACACAACCCTTCACCTTCAAAGATAGTGTACAAATTATATTGTAAAAGAACATCCCCCACCCCCTCCCAAAATTGAACCCCAAACATCACAAATCACTGACTAACAAGACAGCCACCACACCAGCAGGACCCACTTAAACACCAAGTCACGGTCTGTGGGAAAAAGAAAGGCACTACCTGCTGCTGAGGTTAGCTGAGTAACAAAGATTCCCCTCCTATCTCCTGGAGAGAAAATATGAGTGTAACTAGAAATAAGGGTGGGTACGTGACCACAAAAAGAGAGCAAAAGGAAGAGCTCAAAAAGAAACACAGAGCTCCCTTAACACCGCTCCTCGGTTAATTATAGAAGTGTAAAGTACACATGAATGTGACGGTACCTGCTGGTCTATATATGCTATTTCCCGTACAATACAATATGTCAGTGACATCTTCAAATCCACAATTAACAGCATATAATTCAGGACCATTCATACACAGACATACTAAGGCCGCTGTAGAGGCCCATACGACCTGATACAGAACATGGCGTGACTCTGCATGTGGAGATCATTCATGATCTGCTGCAAGTTGTCTCTCATGGTGATCCATCCACTTTGCTGCCTCCTTCGGATCTTCAAAAACACGTTGTCCCCAATGCCACAATTCTCAGTTTGGCAGGGTACATCATGGAATAAGGAATATTTAGTACCCGCAGGCGTCTTTTCACATCTAGGAACCTGGCCCTTCGCTTCTGAACCTCCTGCGAGTAATCGGGAAAAGCGCCACCTTCTGTCCATCTACTGACAAGTCGGGTTTTTCCGCGCTTTTCTCAGAATAATGTCCCGGTCCCGGTAATGCAAGATTTTCATCAAAACTGGCCTAGGTGGGGCACCCGGTGGTAAGGACGAGTCGGGACCCTATGGGCCCTCTCCACAGCAAATAAAGGGGTAAGTACGTCGGCACCAAAGTTTTCCCGTAGCCAGGATTCGAAGAACTCAGTCAGGTTGCCTCCTTCTGCTTTTTCTGGCACCCCCACCAATCGTACATTGTTTCAGGGGACCTGTTTTCCAAGTCATCCTGTTTTGCTGCAAGAATGTCCAGTTTCATAGCATAGTCTCTCACATTTTGGGTCAGAGGAGAAATGGCATCTTCAACCTCCCCATCCGACCCTCCAGGGTAGTTGTACGTTCAGCCAGCTTCCTCAAATCATGACGAACTATGGATACATCTTCTTTAATGGCCCCCACTTGCATGGTGAGTGTATTCAGCGATTTGCCACACTTAGAGATAGCGTGTAGAACATCTTTTAACGTCGGCTCCTCTAAATCAGAGTCAGGTGCTTCTGAGGGCACAGGATCATCTAGGGTAGACAGGACTTTAAATCTGGTCGACCGGGCCACAAGCATTTTACCTAGCGTCAGGTCCTTCGGTGTCAGTGTCCACATCCGACAGGTCACCGGAGATTGCTGACTTTTTGGGAGTTCCCTCGGGAAGCAGCTGCAGTTAGCCTAGCATATTTCTCCAGTCTGGCTGCGGCGTCTTTTGTACCTCTGTGGCACGACCTGGACGCCCAGGAGTGGCTCCGGCGCCATCTTGGCCCTCCTTCTCCGATCCTTTTGCTCCTTCCTCCTAGTCATGGCCGCTCCGGATAACCTCCCCAGCAGTCCAGAAAGAACCTCTATGGCTGTTCAGGCAGACAATCACAAGATAAGAGCAGAACCAGCAGGTTCTCAGGATAAAATAGCCGAGGTAGCGGAGGAGCTCTAAGGTACGCGGTCCGCTCACATGCCCGTCTAGGCCACGCCCCTGACCCTGCTCATCTACCAATTCTGTTATACATGTTGATCCCCGTTGAGCTTGTGAAACAACCGATAGTAGGTGTCCCACACTTTCCTCTTCTGCAAAGAACTGCTGTTTGTAGAACTGTCTCTTTCTATCTGCCTCTTGAATCAGATGACATCTTAAATTTCCCGAGCTATCTTTAAGTTCCGGCTTGCAGCCTTTGACGGATCTGAAATAAAGGTTGCCTCTACCTCTTTAACAGCTGCATGCATGTGAATATCTGTCTCTCTAGAGAGAGATTTATGTCTGTTAATCTGTTGAATTAGTACACCTAGCAGGAACCCCTTAATAGCGTCCCAGACAATGTGCAAAGGGGCTGTACCTGTGTTAAAACAAAAGTACTCCTTCAGCGCCCTTTCCACATCTTCCAGTCCACCCAGTGTCCGTAGCCAAAAAGCATTACATTTCCACAGTTTGGAACCTAATCTAGCATTTCTATTTAAGACCAATTCTATTTTAGGAGAATGATCTGAAAGGGATCTGGGGAGATACTCTGTGGAATGTATCAAAGGAAACGCAGCAATACCTACGAGACCCTGGGTGCTGTATCCTCCAGATATCCAGCAGTCCCACTTCCGCCATTATATTTTTAAGAGGAGATGTTTTCTGATGTCTGCCAATGTCGTGTACTCTGCACCTATCCATTCGTTCATCCGGGACATTGTTAAAATCCCCAATTATCAACCAAGGGACATCAGCATACTGTGCTAAGAGGAGGAATGTATACGGATACCAGAACCATGCACACTCCATCTATTTCACAAAACAAACATATATACCTGCCCTCTTCATCCACGTGTTCCTGCAAACATAAGAAACGGATACTTCTATGCACAATTACGCTGACCGCCTTTAATGTGAGGAGAACACTGCATGTGACGAATACCCAACCCAAGCCTTTCTCACAGTATGTAATGATTGTTTAGTTAAATGAGTTTCTTGTAAGCAGCATATAGCTGGGTGGAATCGCATCAAATAATTAAACACACTTTGGCGCTTCGTCGCATCAGCTAGACCCCTCACATTCCAACTAATTATTTTAGTCACTTGAGTCATTGACATTGATGTTTTTATAACTATGTAACATAATTGTTTGAGCTCGTAGGCCCACTGGTGCCTCTCCTTGCTGCTATTGCCATTTAGTGCTGAGACATGATAACCTCCCCCCATGTTAATTCCCCAACCAAAAAATAAATGAAGCGATACCTTATTCTTAACAACATTTCCCGCCTTAGGTGGGCGGCTCTAGCCAACACTGCCTAGCTTGTGATGCAGCATAGCCTAGCTCTGTGCTAAAGCTCACACAGGCCAGAGTCCTTGGTAAGGTTATGCACGCTGCACGTGCTCCTGCTATCAATATGGCACTGTCTCCATAAAAGAATAACATTAAAATTGAAAAGGATCCACACTTCTTGGCAATATTCTTCTTACTCCCAACACATTAAAAAGGATGAGAGAGGGAAAACCATAATCAAACCATAATCAAAAGAAACAGATCAGAAGACAGTTCCCTCCATAGCAGGTGTGGGTTATCGCCAACCGTAGGGGAACAAGGAATGCAAATAAGAGGTGAACAACATTACCACCATCACTTTCTACTTCAAGTGTCCGAGTCTTTATGTTTCAGGCAATTTTCATGTAAATCCAGCCACTTTAGCGCGTCCTCCGGGCTTTCAAAGAAGTGAGTGGCACCCAGGGCCGCCACCCTCAATTTTGCTGGGAACAACATAGAGTATGGTACTTGGAGAGTCCTCAGCCTCCGTTTTATATCCAGGAAGCGAGCCCTGCGCTTTTGAACCTCTGAGGAGTAATCCGGATATATTGAGATCGTTGCTCCATTAATGCATAACTCCGGAAGATCGCGTGCTTTCTTCAGAATAGTGTCTCTATCTTTGTAATGTAATATCTTAGCTAGAATCTGGCGTGGAGGTCTCCCCGGAGGAAGCGGTCTAGTGGGTACTCTGTGTGCCCTTTCCACAGTATACAGCTTAGACAGACCTTTATCATGAAAGTTTTCCAACAGCCACTTTTCAATAAAATCAGTGGAATGAGCTCCTTCAGCTTTTTCAGGGATGCCCACAATTCTAATATTGTTGCGCCGAGACCTATTTTCAGGGTCATTCATTTTGGCAAATAACTGTGCAATGTCCTGGCCAGACGTCTTGGTAGCCATTTTGAGGGCCATTTCATCTTCTAAACCAGACACCCTTTTCTCCACCTCAGTGGTTCTTTCAGAGATCTTGTGCAGGTCATTTCTAATAAGCACCAAGTCTTCTCTAAGTCCCCCACTTGTAATTTCAGGGATTTAAGGGTCCTGCTGCACTGTGCCACTGCTCTCTTGACATCCTGGAGTGTTGGCTCTTTATCAGAAGGTGCCTTTCCCCCTCAGTTGCATGGCTCCACTTACCAGACCTTGCAGGTGCCCGAGCTCCCTCCAGACCACATGGCAGGCTTTCAAAATGCGCCATAGAAATCGCTAAACAACAAACCCGAATCCCGAACTTTTACGTAAATGTTCGGGTTCAGGTCCCCAACACCCAAAATTGGTACGAACCCGAACTATATAGTTCGGGTTCGCTCATCCCTAGTCGTGTTCTCAAAAAATAAATTTTAGCATATGTTACTGCTGCTGCAGCATTATGCATAAAACAATCTTTTGTTTCTTCACATACCACTGTTTTCCTGGAGCTTTTACCTTAGAAATATATATGGCTGTTTTGAACCCTACAATATGAGGATCTTTCTCAAGATGGCTCCTCTGCCAGTTCCTCTGAGGCCAAAAACTGCCTTCCCTCACTTCCTATACACAATTGCTGTAGCCAGCAGCTTCCTGCCAGCCAATCAGATTGGATTTTTTAGAGACACGCCACCTTACTCTAAAGCCTAATTTAGGCTTGCATTGTGGAGGAATGCCCCTCTGTCTTCTGTTTATACTAAAAGGAAGACAGCCAAGCCATAGCAACAGTCTTTTAAAGAGACTAGTGGAAAGGGACAGGTAACATTAATTAAAGCTGTTATAAGGCAATACAGATCTTTTGCAAAGATTAACAGGCTAACTGAGGTATACGTGCCTAGCTCTAATCAACTAGCAAATATAAAAGTGACAGTCACAATTTAACTACTGCACATTACGTCGTACAAAGGGAACAATTTTAGATTAATAGCTTTGCATTAGTTGTTAATCGAGGTTTACAACTGTATGAGCCAAACTATGCCAAAACTTTTCTCCTTATTATCACATCTTCTCTAGTCAAGAGGGTCTTATCAAATTTACAATATAGAACAAACACCTAGCACCTTTCCTGTCACTCTGAAACAGCATTTGCACTAAATAGCTTTCCACAAAAATAAATAAATAAATAAGAGCCAAAAAACGTATACTTTAGTTAACACTATAGGTGTTTTTTTTTTTTTTTTCTCTTTCTAAGCCTTAATTTTGTAGGCCACACACCCTGGTTGGGGAAGGTTAAATTAGCTTGCAGCTAGATGTTGTGCTTTACAGCTTACTTCTTAGCGCATCAAAGGTAAGGTATATTTTTTTAAAAATCCTGTCCTCTGAAATTACAATATGGGGCTTAAAGGAGCCAGACTGTACGCAATTTGATTGACTACAAGGTACCCCAAGTTCTATGACAACTTTTAGCAACGGAAACTTGGAGCCTATTAATTTATACCTGCAATGAGAGATCTCTGTTTGTCCACATTCCTCTAAGTTGGGACTTGTGCACCATTCATTCTATTGCACCCAATGAGAAGGTACTATTGGGTCATCTAATATATGCTAATTTATAAACAAGCACACAATATAGTGCATAAAAGGTCAAATTCTTAGCTTATGTAAACACTCATCTGCTTCCTGCTTTTCAGAAGGTCAGCTGGGCAAACTCTGAGATAGACATTTAAATGACGATAACTATAATATTTTAACTAAAATCACTAATTTCTTTAATGCATTGAAATTATAAATAAGCCAATTACTGCAATTATGTTAAAACATTTTAGTGGATAATATAACATCAATAAAAGTGGGAAAAGAATAATGAAAAATGTAAATTAATTAAGATGTAAACTATGTTGAAAATATTAAGTGCTATTAAAGTGGAGAGAAAAATTCTTCCAATATAGCAAGTGTGATGAAATGGATAGATTGATATGCCTTTTATAGTGATTATTAAGTGAAAATTATTTTAAGGGGGGGATAATTTGATTTTTATCCACATTGAACTTCAAGAACGTTAGGACAAGAAAGGCAAAATAGTTGCAAAGAAATAAAAAATTATGAGTAGTGATAAGCGAGCATGCTCGGCCGAGTATTGGTTCGGCTTGAGCATCGCTATGCTCGGCGCTCGGCTTTACTCGGCCGAGAATCACATGTATTCGTCGCATTGCTCAAGTCTCCTCTCCGCACGTTTGGCACCTTCTAAGCAGCCAATCAAGGTCCAGGTAAGTAATTCCCTCACTGTAAGGCCATAGCAATGTTAGCTGTAAGCCTTACACTGATTAGCTGGCCGGAACATGTGATACCATTTCATATAGGAGCTGAGGTCTGCCGCTCGGCTCATTAAGCGTCAGGGAGAGCAAACAGTAGGCAGGAACAGATAGCGTTTTGCTCTAAACTTACTGATTTCACTTCAAAAACCTTATTAAAAGACCTAACAGTCCTTATAAGGACTAGAGTATGTGTTTGCAGCACCTTTTTTTTTTTTTTTTTAAGAAGGGGGTTAATTCATCACTATCAGGAACAGGCGTCACCAGGAAGGGACAGATAAGTGCAGGGCTTGAAAATCGCTTTCATAACTTTGATCAGACAGAAAACGCCATCATTAAGCAGTGTGTTGGGCAGATATTATCAAAAGGGGCTTATTCACTACAGTGTTCCTTCATACTGAGATATATACTGCACTATCATAAAGCAGTGTGTTGGGCAGACATTATTAAAAGGGGCTTATTCACTACTGTGTGCCTGGTACTGAGATATACACTGCACCACTATATAGCAGTGTGTTGGGGAGACATTATTAAAAGGGGCTTATTCACTACAGTGTTCCTGCTACTGAGGTATACACTGTACCATCAGAGAAATAATTTGTTCTGGGGAAATTAACGAAACTTGTGCCACATCTGTGTGTGCGCTCAATCCGCAACCGTTATATTAATTACTCCAGCAGACAGTGATTTATATTTTGGCCATAGTTAACAAGTTTTGGGCACATCTGTGTGTGCATTTAGGCCGCAACCCTGTATACAGTATTCCAGCAGAGAATATATTTTATTTAGGACAAATTTGTATTCAATATAGAACTACATCCGAATAAAGTGTGTATTGTCAAAATTACATTTTCTCTGGCCTAGTGTAGTGGCGAAAAATTGTATTTCTCTGTCTACTGTTCATTACAGCCAGCAAATACAGTGTGTACAGTAAAATTACATTATCTCTGGCTTAGTGTAGTGCCGAAAAATAGTATTTCTCTGTCCGCTGTACATTACAGAAAGCAAATACAGTGTGTATGGAAAAATTACATTATCTCTGGGCTAGTGGGGTGCTGAAAATTGTATTTCTGTCTCCTGTACATTACAGAAAGCAAATACAGTGTTTACTGTAAAAGTTACATTATCCGTGGCCTAGTGTGGTGGTGAAAAATTGCATTTCTCTGTCTCCTGTACATTACAGAAAGCAAATACAGTGTTTACTGTAAAAATTACATTATCCGTGGCCTAGTGTGCTGGTGAAAATTTGTATTTCTCTGTCTCCTGTACATTACAGAAAGCAAATACAGTGTTTACTGTAAAAATTACATTATCCATGGCCTAGTGTGGTGGTGACAAATTGTATTTCTCTGTCTCCTGTACATTACAGAAAGCAAATACAGTGTGTACTATAAAAATTACATTATCCGTGGCCTTGTGTGCTGGTGAAAAATTGTATTTCTCTGTCTCCTGTACATTACAGAAAGCAAATACAGTGTGTACTGTAAAAATTACATTATCCGTGGCCTAGTGTGGTGCTGAAAAATTGTATTTCTCTGTCTCCTGTACATGACAGAAAGCAAATACAGTGAGTACTGTAAAAATTACATTATTCGTGGCCTAGTGTGGTGGGGAAAAATTGTATTTCTCTGTCTCCTGTTCATTACAGCCAGCAAATACAGTGTGTACAGTAAAAAATGCATTATCTGTGGCCTAGTGCACTCCTGAAAATCTTTATTTTTCTGTGTTCAGTACATTACAGCAAGCCAATACAGTGTGTACTGTAAAAATAACATTATCTCTGGGCTAGTGTAGTGCCGAAAATCAGTATTTTTCTGTATCCAGTACTGTCCTGCATCAGAAAACTGTGTCTTTAGCGGACAGTAAAACAATCTGCGCTGCATCTACAGAAAAAACATTAATATGAAGAAGGCGAGCAAAAGGGAGGCGGAAGTGGGCGTGATGCTGATGGTGCAAGCAGAGGCTGTGGCCCTTGCTGTGATGCTGATGGTGCAAGCAGAGGCCGTGGCCCTGGGCGCAATGAAACTGTGCCTGCTGCCAGTGCACCAGAAAAGCAAAACAATCCACCTTACCCAGCTTCATGTCCAACTTAGCTGGGCGGCGCAGGACAACACTGTCGAAGTAGGACCAGTGCGACACAGGTGGTTGGTTGGATTGCAGAAGATAATCCTTTCAGTAGGTTAAGCACATTCCTCTCTTCCATGAAGTCCAGTCTCTGTCCCATCACTGCAATGTTTTATTGGGTTCTCTAGGCTTCAAGAACTCATCTCCAATGCTTTATACCGTCTGCTCCCCTGTAGGCCGTCACTGCAATAATTTATGGGGTTCGCTAGGCTTCAGGCCCTCACCTCCAATGCTTTATACCATCTGCTCACCTGTAGGCCATAACTGCCATGATTTATGGGGTTTGCTAGGCTTCAGGCCCTCACCTCCAAATCTTTATACGGTCTTCTCACCTGTAGGCCATCACTGCAATGTTTTATGGGGTTCGCTCACCTTCACGCACTCAACTATTATGTTTTAGATGGTAATCAGCACGCCCTTGCTCCAAATGTTTTTGAGGGTCACCAGTAAGCCATCAGTGATACATTTTTTAAGGGTGTGTATGATGCTTTCCTTTATGTGTAATAAAGGGTGTATTGGAGTGCCGATTCCTTATAATTTTTGCTAGCCCTTTCACTTAGTGCATAGGCTTTATGAGTGCAGCAGTGTACCTGAACAATTGTAGCATGTGTATGTGAATGTGAATGAGGCCCTCGTTTATGTGATATACAGGCTGTATCGGAGTGCTTCTTCCTTGTAATTTTTGGCAGCATTTGTACAATTGAATATACAGGAAAGAATGTTTCCTAACAATTTTACCTCTAAAATTTTTTTTTTTTTTTTAAGAGGGCGGGATTTTGGGCGTGATTTTGTCACTATGTAAAAGTGGCGGACAGCTGGGAAAATATGGTTCCCAGCTGCGACATTGGAGTCCAAGATGCACCCAGACATGGTCCCCATGCTCTTTCAGATCCATTTCGGTGGTGTTTCTGTCACTTTCTGACCTTTTCCAATGGACCAGGCACCCTCCCTCATCCAAGTAGGGGGTGCCTGGTTGTCTTCTATTGACTACCAATATACTCGGGTGCTCGGTCGAGCGCACGAATATCGCTATGTGTTCGGACCGAGTACCTGAACACCCAAACACTTTGGTGCTCGCTCATCACTAATTATGAGTCAATAAAGATGAGGGGTAAGGAAATGTTCAAGACATTATAGAATTTGTATGTTCACCCTGTGTTTTCTTAGGTTTCCTCTGGCTACTCCTTTTTTTCTCCCAGACTATAAAAATGGGCTGATAGATTTATTGGCTTCCAATGACATTGCCCCTAGTTTGACTACGTGCACACAAACGTATTTTGTCTCCGCGTCCGTTTCGTTTTTTTTTGGCTAGGATGCGGACCCATTTATTTCAATGGGTCCGCAAAAATGCGGACAGCACACAGTGTGCTGTCTGCATTAGTATGTCCATTCCGTAGCCCTGCAAAAAAATAGAACATGTCGTATTCTTGTCTGTTTTAGGCATTGTTACAATAGATCCTTAAAAAAATGGATAGCATACAGATGTCATCCTTTTTTGGGGGTATCCGCACTCGCAGAACGCAAAACACATAAGGTCATGTGGATGTAGCCTTTGTGTGACAGATACTATACAACTTAGCAGAATATGCTAGTGCTATATAATCAATGATGACTAAATAAATAGATAAATGCAGTATAGAATACTGTACAAAACAAGTTAAATGCATGAGAAAAGTTCATAGTGACTACTTTATCTAGATGGAAAACTGGAGGGACTAAAGAACGATCCTTGTTCAAATAGAGTGGACAATACAAGTGAAGGGAAGAATAAAGAAAAAGGAAAGAAAAAAGAGGAGGAGAGTGAAGATATCAGAAAAGAAAATGAGAAGAGAGAAGAACTGGGGTGATGAGAGGAGAGAAGAGTAAAGAGGAGTGAGGAGGGAGAAAAAGAGATGTGAGAAGAAGAAGAGAGATGAGAGAAGAGGGGAGATAAAAGGAAAAGAGATAAGAAAAGAAGAGGAGATAGTGTAATGTCAATTTTCTACTACGTATCTGTGGATATGTGTGGACTGTAGAGCGTAGGCAGCATTCCAGTTTCAATTATTACATTTATTCAGTTAAAGAATATGATGTGGAACAATTTTCTAATATATACAGTCATGGCTGTAAATGTTGGCCCCCTGAAATTTTTCAAGAAGATGAAGCATTTCTCACAGAAAAGTATTGCAGTAACACATGTTTTGCTATGCACATGTTTATTCCCTTTGTGTGTATTGGAACAAAACCAAAAAGGGAGGAAAAAGCTAATTGGACATAATGTCACACCAAACTCCAAAAATGGGCTGGACAAAATTATTGGCACCTTTAACTTAATATTTGGTTGCACACCCTTTGGAAAAATAAACTGAAGTCAGTCACTTCCTATAACCATCAATAAGCTTCTTACACCTCTCACCCGGAATTTTGGACCACTCTTCCTTTTCAAACTGCTCCAGGTCTCTCTTATTTGAAAGGCGCCTTTTCCCAACAGCAATTTTAAGATCTCTCCACAGGTGTTTAATGGGATTTAGATCTGGACTCATTGCTGCACCAGAACTCTCCAGCGCTTTGTTGCCATCCATTTCTGGGTGCTTTTTACGTATATTTAGGGTCATTGTTCTGCTGGAAGACCCAAGATCTCGGACGCTAAACCCAGCTTTCTGACACTGGGCTCTACAGTGTGACCCAAGATCAGTTGGTAATCCTCAGATTTCATGATGCCTTGCACACATTCACGGCACCCAGTGCCAGAGGCAGCAAAACAACCCCAAAACATCATTGAACCTCCACCATATTTCACTGTAGGTACTGTGGTCTTTTCTTTGTAGGACTCATTCCATTTTCGGTAAACAGTAGAATGTGTGCTTTACCAGAAAGCTCTATCTTGGTCTGATCTGTCCACAAGACATTTTCCTAGAAGAAATTTGGCTTACTCAAGAACATTTTGGCAAAATGTAGTCTTGCTTTTTATGTTTCTGTGTCAGCAGTAGGGTCCTCCTGCCATAGCGTTTAATTTCATTTAAATGTCGCGTGACACTGATGCTCCCTGAGCCTGCAGGACAGCCTAAATATCTTTGGAACTTGTTTGGGGCTGCTTATCCACCATCCAGACTATCCTGCGTTGACACCTTTCAACAATTTTTCTCTTCCGTCCACGCCCAGGAGATCGGCTACAGTGCCATGGGTTGCAAACTTCTTGATAAACTTGCGCACTGAGGACAAAGACAAATCTAGATCTCCAGAGATGGACTTGTAACCTTGAGATTGTTGATATTTTCCCACAATTTTGGTTCTCAAGTCCTCAGACAGTTCTCTTCTCCTCTTTCTGTTGCCCATGCTTAGTGTGGCACACATAGACACACAATGCAAAGACTAAGTGAACTTCTCTCCTTTTTATCTGCTTTCAGGTGTGATTTTTATATTGCCCACACCTGTTACTTGCCCCTAGGTGAGTTTAAAGGAGCATGATGTGCTTGAAACAATCTTATTTATCCACAATTTTGAAAGGGTGTCAATAATTTTGTCCAGCCCATTTTTAGAGTTTGGTGTGACATTATGTCCATTTTGCTTTTTCCTACCTTTTTGGTTTTGTTCCAATACACACAAAGGGAATAAAAATATGCATAGAAAAACATGTGTTACTGCAATACTTTTCTGTGAGAAATACTTAATGTTCTTGAAAATTTTCAGGGGTACCAACATTTACAACCATGACTGCATCCATTTTTTTTTTCATCATTAAATTTTATTATTATTATTATTTTTATACAATAACAATTATACATAAATCACAATACAATCACAATACAATAAGATTGGTCTGTCTGATTCTACCAGCCGCATTAATTTCGCGTGGCTGTCTTGTAAATACAGTATTAATCCCACTTGGACCAGCCTGTCCAAACACACCACTACTGAGTGACATGACCGACACGACATCGACAGGGGAGACTTAGACACATAAAGGGAGGGTATCTTAGTGCCGCCTGAACAAATATGCGCAATACTCATTCAATCTATCGAGGATATAGAACAGGGGCAAGAGCTCCAATTGTCCCATTCTCTTCCAAAACGGGAAACCAAACCATTGGCTCTGGCCCACATCTTCTCATATATATAAGTTTGATTAACTTTCTGAAGGATCTCAGTTAAACAAGGAATTTTATCGGATTTCCAGTTCTGAGCAATCGCTGTCTTTGTAGCTAAAAATAAATGGCTAATTGGTGTTCTAACATTCATTGGAATATTTCTAATATCTATAAACAATAAGGCCAATTGTGGGGAGGGGTCCACTTTACTCCCCACTAATTCTGAACCGAGGGAGAACATTTCCTCCCACAGTCCACTAATCAGAGGGCATTTCCATAAAATGTGAAGGAGAGTCCCCTTTGACCACATCCTCTCCAACATTGGTTTGACATTGCCGAGAACATGGAGCTCAATTTGTCTGGGGTATAATACCATCGTAATAATGTCTTCATAAAGGATTCAATATGACACGCGCATTTAAAGTTCTCAGATGTAAATTTCAATGCATTTTGCCACTGATCCTCAGATAGTAACTGGCCCAGTTCTTTTTCCCATGAGAGTAAGGGGTTGTCTTGTTGAAGATAGCTTTATCCCTCATCAGGGTATAAAGTGGTCGAAGGTGGACCTTTTAGTCCCTGCTGATGCCCATACATGAAATATATCCAAGTTGGCCATTATATCTATGCAGGGATGACTTTTAACGAAATGGCGGATACATAGATATTTATAAAAGTCCGCCTTCGGCACATCATACAATCTCACGAAGTTGCTCAAACGAGAGCAACTCTCCTGATACAAAAAGGCTTCCAACCATATTCATCCCTTTATCCGCCCATTAGGTTACTGACAGATTTGGTAAGATATAATTAAATATCGTAATTGGAGCAAAAGAGCTCAACTGTCTCTGTCTATGACTGTATCCATTTGAAATTTTGCTTGTAGACCTTTATTATATTCATTCAGTAGGCTCTCCCTAAAGCAAAAAAAAAAAAGTATGACCCATTTTAGTCCTGTAAAATGCATTCATAGGAGAGTTATATAGGACTAAACAAGGATTTAGTCGTGTGAGCATTCATGTGATCCTCCCAAGTATCATATAACCTAGCTTTCATTTAACTGCCCAGGGATTTAACAGGCAAAAAGTAATGTATTGAGGAGTAGAACAGTATATACAGTATTACTATCTACAGAAACATCTCATCATGTCTGAAAATGTCTGTGTAGAAATGTGTGGGGTGTTTTTTTAACTAAATGTTATTAACAAAATGACAACATCACCTAGAGACAGGCAGCCATTTTATATCAGCTACAAACAGGCGCCCATGTAAATACCCACAGTAATGTAGCTACTGTAATAACCACAATAAAAATTATGATTCCACCACTAATCCAGTTTACTAATCACAATAATGTGTCCTGTGTGCTGACTCAGCAGATATATGTTATGTAACACTGCTACTTACTGAATGTCAGAGGTTATATGATGTGACGAGTGTCACATGACTGATGCAATGTTTCAGTTAGGCCATGGATACTTTACACAGGAAGAGAATGTAATGCCTATACTTTTGGCTATAGACTTGCTATGGTAAAGAAACAGATTTACTAACTGTAGGTTTAGATAGCACCCTGCTGAGGGTACTGTGAATATATAGAATTGAAGAAAGAGAGAGTGAGACTCAGAATCGACTAATTTACTGCCTAACCTTCCCCACACACAGCCTTTGGTGAAATTGTCAAAGACACCTTTAAGGACTGGCAATATTAAAGTGTATTAAATTGCTGCAATAGCGCTCCTTGCTAGGCTGTACCTGGTGTGGCTGCAGTATCGCAATTCAATATTGGCTCCTTAATACCAAATGGCCTGAATACTGAGATAGTGCTCTTCGCATTTGAATAGGTAAACCACAATGTATAGCGGAGATGAAGGGGTTAAATATAATCATCTCGAATGAGCGCATAAATAGGGGGCAGAAAAAGAGCCCTGTAAGACTCCCTGAGGAAGGACAGCTTTACTGTCCAAAACGTGTCGGAGTAGCTGCTCTGTGCGTGCGCAAATTGTCAAACCCTTACTTCCACAGCACTGCGCCCTTGGCCGGGCGTAAACTGTGGACACAGGCAAGCAGTCCATTTCAGTGTGGGATCCTGGACTGATTGTGAAGAAGAAGACACAACTCGGCTGAGAACAGCCAGGCGCAAGGTAAATTAAACAAAATTCAATAAGGGATTTTTGTACTGTAGAGGATACATGGTGTGACGTGAGACAACACATTATCCTCCTAGAAAATATAGTTATTGTTTTAGAATATTGAAGTACCTTTAAGGACTGTACTTTTTCAGTGCCTGTCTGAACCACCCAATTGCCTCCGTAAAGCACAGTGAACTGTTTGTATTAAAACCAGCCTCAATATTACATGCTCTGCACTGCTACAGTATTGCATTGTCTGCCACTAGTGTTGAACAAATCAAAGTATCAGAAATGAAAGTATCTGAAGTGGACATCGGTCCGAATTTCAGGAAAAATTTAATTCGCCACAAATATCTAATCACCTCATCCACTTGCTCGCAGAGATGCTGTCCGCTCCCATCTTGATTAAAGAAAATCCGCCAAAGTACCTGCAGGGAGCATGATGTCATCACTGATCGTTGCTTAACCCCTGAACAATTTAATGTGAGACAAAGATGCCTCAATCAGCGTTGAACGCGGCATCTGAGGGGTTAAATAACGAGGACAGCGCAATCATCATTCTCCGTCATTGCACCCACTCCATACAATGAAAAGCAATTTGTGACAAAGTAATTTGTAAAAATCGAATTTCTTGTTGAAGTTTGATGAAGCAGCCAAATCGAATTGTTCAAAACTTCGCTCATCTCTATCTGCCACCATAAGGCACCTCTGCCTTGCACCTCGAAACTCATCGACATCCAGGGCACCCCACCTAACACCAGACAGGAGTCCCAAAGCCAGGGAGTGCCCGAAAGGAAAAAATGTTCACCTTTCCCATTACTGCATGGCCCAGAGAATGCCAAATATTGGGACTGCCACTGCAAGAACAACTACTACTATCAGTGCCACTACCACCACACCTGTCCTCCCCCTATTCCTTTCCTGAGCCTATTGCACATTTGGTCACTGAAAATGTAAAATCTGCTGTTGAATGACATGGTTATATGAGATTAGTGGATGCTAGATAGATATAAATGGTTTAAATATTTGGAATAATGAGACAAATAATGTGATTTATATTAGTATTCCTTATTATTCCCTAAAATCACAGCATATCATATGCTGTGTGATATGCAGAGTCTATAGTACGCGCATACCAGGATTGCTATTACCAAACTTATTAGAAGAGTCCCTTTAACCCCTTAAGGACACGGCCATATTTCACATTAAGGACCAGGCCACTTTTTGCAAATCTGACCAGTGTCACTTTTTGTGGTGATAACTTTTAAATGCTTTTACTTATGCAGGCCATCCTGAGATGGTTTTTTGCCACATATTGTACTTCATGAGAGTGGTAAAATGGAGTCGAAAAATTTCATTTTTATTTATAAAAAAATACCAAATTTACCAAAAATTTGAAAAAATTAGCAATTTTCTAAGTTTCAATTTCTCTACTTCTATAATACATTGTAATACCGCCAAAAAGTTATTGATTTACATTCCCCATATGTCTACTTCATGTATCGATTATTTTGGGAATGCCATTTCATTTTGGGGACGTTACAAGGCTTAGAAGTTTAGAAGCAATTCTTAACATTTTTCAGAAATTTAAAAAAACACTTTTTAGGGACCAGATCAGGTCTGAAGTCACTTTGTGAGGCTTACATAATATAAACCACCCAAAAGTGACCCCATTCTAGAAACTACACCCCTCAAGGTATTCAAACCCGATTTTACAAACTTTGTTAACCCTTTAGGTGTTCCACAAGAGTTATTGGCAAATGGAGATGAAATTTCTGAATTTCTATTTTTTGTTAGCTTGCCTCCTAAAAAGTGTAATATAGAGCAACCAAAAATCATATTTACCCTAAAATAGTACAAACAAAACTGACACCTTATACTGTAGTTTCCAAAATGGGGTCACTTTTTTGGAGTTTCTACTGTAGGGGTGCATCAGGGGGCTTCAAATGGGACATAGTGTCAAAAAACCAGTCCAGCAAAATCTGCCTTCCAAAAACCATATGGCGTTCCCTTCCTTCTATGCCCTGCCGTTTGGCCATACAGCAGTTTATGACCACATATGGGGTGTTTCTGCAAACTACAGACTCAGGGTAATAAATATTGAGTTTTGTTTGGCTGTTAACCCTTGCTTTGTTACTAGAAAAATGGGAACGTTTCTATTTTTTGTTATTTGCATAGTTTATCTGACAGGTTAGATCGAGTGCTATTTATATAGAGGATGTTGTTGTGGACGCGACATTACCAAATATGACTACTTTTGTTTTTTTGTTTCAGTTTTTCATAACAAAGCATTCTTGAAAAAATGATTTTTTTAGTGTCACTATATTCTGAAACCATATTTTTTTATTTTTGGGTGACTGTCTTATATAGGGGCTCATTTTTTGCGGGATGAGATGAAGGTTTGATTGGCACCATCTTGGGGTGCATATGACATTTTGGTCGCTTGCTATTACACTTTTTGTGATGTAAGGTGACAAAAACGGCTTTTGATACGGTATTTATATAATTTTTTTGCTTTGTTCACCTGAGGGGTTAGATCATGTGTTAGTTTTATAGAGCAGGTTGATACGGACGCGGCAATACCTAATATGTATAAATTTTATTTATTTATTTAAGTTTTACACAATAATATAATTTTTGAAACAAAATAAAATCATGTTTTAATGTCTCCATAGTGAAACCAAAATAGCCGGCACTTCGTTCAGAGTAGCGCTGCAATGGGAAGGAGCGGAGCTCCACGTTCAGTATGAAGGAATCCCAGAAATCGCACAAGTGTATGCAGGTGAATCGATTTCTTCTTTATTGAACAAACTTATTCAAATCAATCAACGCGTTCCGGCACACTGCCTTTCTTAACAGGTACATAGTAATGAATCAAACAGCTTTATATAGGGTGTACTATCCTAATCTAAGTGACGTAGTCCACCCATAAAGGGGGGGATACATGCCCAGCACCAATTAGCAGGATAGTTTCATTTTAACAAAAAACAAAGTGGGTAGTGTCTTTCTGTTCAGGATCAATGTATCGACTGTATCTAAAAGGAAACAGAAAACATATACAAAGCACATAAGTATATAATTAATAAATCCACAGTATAACTGGATATTGTTATCTATAATCTAGTGACCTCATAATCATGATTTAAACCTTTTGGATGTAACGTATTCAGAGTATGTATCCAGTATGCCTCCCTGCGGAGTAGGAGTTTTTTAATATCACCTCCTCTCCTTAGTCTAGTGACCTGCTCCAAAACCTGAAATCTCAGCTGTGACACTGAGTGTTTACATTTATCAAAGTGATACGGTAAGGGTAACAGCAAGTTTTTGGTTCTTATGGTCTATTTGTGTTTACATATCCTATCACGTACTGTTTGCATTGTCTCTCCCACATAAGCCATGCCACATGGACATTTTATTAAAAAAATCACATTTTTTGAGTCGCATATAAAAAACCCATCTATTTTAAATGGTTGACCAGTTTGGGGATGATGGAATTCAGAGCCCTTGATAATGTGTGAACATTGAAGGCAGTGAAGGCATGGGAATGTGCCTTTTTTCACTGTCTTCAGTGTGCTCTGTCTCAATCTGACCTTTGTACTTCCCAAATCCGCTCGTACCAGTTTATCCCTAAGACTATTATTTTTCTTATTGCAAATTAATGGTGGATTTTTAAATTCTTCCACATTAGGATAAGCCTTAGTCAGGATATGCCAGTGCTTCCTGACTATATTGTCAATATGTGTATTATACGGATGGAATTTGTGACTAAAGGTGACTCTAGGCTGCTTAGTCCCTCCCACTTCTCTAGATGGAGGATCTCTTCTAGCCTTATCCAAAAGGGGGGTAGGATACCCTCTCTCTTTGAATCTCTCTGACATCTCATGTAGTCTCAAATCTTGAATTATCGGGTCAGAAACAATTCGTTTTATTCTTTGAAACTGGGATTTAGGGATTGCTTTTTTAAAGCAGGTGGATGCGCACTGGTATAATGTAGGACACTATTTTTGTCCGTCTCCTTCCTGAATAAATCAGTGGTTAGACGGCCATGTTCATCTTCACTACTCCACTGAGGAATACTAACGAGGGTCAACTGGGTTTGAAGGACTTTGACTTAAAAATTAAAAGCACATTCATGCCGCCTAAAACGCATCACCCAGTGGAAACTTATGTTCAATTTGTTTCCAAAGAAGTGGAGTCTCATTTGCGAATAATTAACCACCTCAGCCCTCCTAGCTTAAACACCCTTAATGACCAGGCCACTTTTACAATTCTGCACTACACTACTTTCACCGTTTATTGCTCCGTCATGCAACTTACCACCCAAATGAATTTTACCTCCTTTTCTTCTCACTAATAGAGCTTTCATTTGGTGGTATTTCAATTTTGCTGACATTTTTACTTTTTTGCTATTAATAAAAATGTAACAACATTTTTGCAAAAAAATGACATTTTTCACTTTCTGTTGTAAAATTTTTAAAAAAACTACATTTCTATATAATTTTTTCTAAATTTATTGTTCTACATGTCTTTGATAAAAAAATCCAATAAGTGTATATTTATTGGTTTGGGTAAAAGTTATAGCATTTACAAGCTATTGTGCAAAAACTAATTTCCGCATTTTGAAGCAGCTCTGACTTTCTGAGCACCTGTCATGTTTCTTCAGGTGCTAGAATGTCAGGATAGTATAAATACCCCCAAATGACACCATTTTAGAAAGAAGACACCCCAAAGTGATTCGTGGAGGGGCATGGTGAGTTCATGTATAATTTAATTTTTTTCACAAGTTAGCGGAAAATGACACTTTCTGAGGAAAATAAATAAATAAATAAAGTTTCCATTTCTGCTAACTTCTGGCAAAAAAAATAAAAATCTCAGACGGACTCACTATGCCCCTCAGTGAATACCTTGGGCGGGGATAAATTGTGAGCAGCCATGTAAAACCTAAAGGTACTCGTTGGAATTTGGGCCCTTATGCCCAGGCTGCAAAAATGTTACTCATGTGGTTTTGCCGTACTCAGGAGAAGTAGGGCAATGTGTTTTGGGGTGTATTTTTACATATACCCATTTTGGGTGAGAGAAATATCTCTGTAAATTATCAACTTTGTATAAAATTTTTAAAAAGTTGTCGTTTACAGAGATATTTCTCACACAAAGTATGGGTATATATAAAAATACACCCCAAAACACATTGCCCTACTTCTTCTGAGTACAGCGATACCACATGTGTGCCACTTTTGCAGCCTGGGTGCGCAAAGGGCCCTAATTCCAATGAGTACCTTTAGGATTTCACAGGGCATTTTTACGCATTTGGATTCCAGACTTCTTCTCACGCTTTACCCTGGGTTCAGACCTGAGCGTTCCAAAAACACGCGTTTTACGCGCGTTTTGACGCGCGTTTTGACGCGTTTTTGCAAATAGGAAACGCGCGTTCAGTGCACGCGTTCTTGTGATTGACTACTGTGGTGTCAATCACAAACGCGCTCAAACGCCCCAAAAGAAGCTCAAGTACTTGTTTATGCGTTGGGCGTTTTACAGCGCGTTCAAACGCGCTGTAAAGCGCTCAAGTGTGAACCACTCCCATAGGGATGCATTGGTTTTAATCTGTTGAGCGTTTTACAGCGCGTTTGAACGCGCTGTAAAACGCTCAGGTGTGAACCCAGGGTTAGGGGCCCCTAAAATGCCAGGACAGTATAAATACCCTACATGTGACCCCATTTTAAAAAGAAGACACCCCAAGGTATTCCGTGAGGGGTATGGTGAGTTCAGGCAAAATTTTATTTTTTGTCACAAGTTAGTGGAATATGAGACTTTGTAAAAAACAAAAAAAAAAATTCCGCTAACTTGTGCCAAAAAGAAAAAATTCTGTGAACTCAACATGCCCCTCACGGAATACCTTGGGGTGTCTTCTTTCCAAAATGGGGTCACATGTGGGGTATTTATACTGCCCTGGCATTTTAGGGGCCCTAAAGCGTGAGAAGAAAAATCCTTAAAAATGCCCTCCTAAAAGGTACTCGTTGGAATTTGGGCCCCTTTGCGCATCTTGGCTGCAAAAAAGTGTCACACATATGGTATCGCCGTACTCAGGAGAAGTAGGGCAATGTGTTTTGGGGTGTATTTTTACATATACCCATGCTAGATGAGAGAAATATCTCTGTAAATTGACAACTTTGAATAAAAAAATTTAAAAAGTTGTCGTTTACAGCGATATTTCTCACACAAAGTATGGGTATATATAAAAATACACCCCAAAACACATTGCCCTACTTCTCCTGAGTACGGCGATACCACATGTGTGACACTTTATTGCAGCCAAGATGCGCAAAGGAGCCCAAATTCCCATGAGTACCTTTAAGATTTCACAGGGCATTTTTACTCATTTGGATTCTCACGCTTTAGGACCCTAAAATGCCAGGGCAGTATAAATACCCCACATGTGACCCCATTGTGGAAAGAAGACACCCCAAGGTATTCTGTGAGGGGCATGGCGAGTTCACAGAAAAAAATTTTGGCACAAGTTAGCGTAAATTGATATAGATATATATTTTTTTATACAAAGTCTCATATTCCACTAACTTGTGACAAAAATAAAATTTTACATGAACTCACCATACCCCACACGGAATACCTTGGGGTGTCTTCTTTCTAAAATGGAGTCACATGTGAGGTTTTGTACTGCCCTGGCATTTGAGGGTCTCCCGCAATCATTACACGTATGGCCAGCATTAGGAGTTTCTGCTATTCTCCTTATATTGAGCATACGGGTAATGAGATTTTTTTCTGTTCAGCCTCTGGGCTAAAAAAAAAAAAAGAATGGCACAGATTTTTTCATTTGCATCGATCAATGTGGATGAAAAAACTCTGCCAAAATCAGTGACTGCGGTGCGGTGGGCTGGGCGCTAGCTACCTAACAAGTAGCTAACTAACTGGTGGTGATAAGGGACCCTTATGCCCCATTCACATGTCCGCAATTCTGTTTGCGGAATGGAATTGCGGACCCATTCATTTCTATGGGGACAGACTTTGTCCCGCTCGGATCCGGAATTACGGATCCGCGCTCCGGGTCTGCACTTCCGTTCCGCAAAAATATAGAACATGTCCTATTCTTGTCCGCAATTGCGGACAAGAAAAATCATTTTCTATATAGTTCTGGCAATGTGCGGATCTGTAAAATGCGGAAAGCACATTGCCGGTGTCCGTGTTTTGAGGATCTGCGGATCCGCGGATCCGTGAATCCACGGATCTGCAAAACACATATGGACCTCTGAATGGAGCCTTACAAGGGGTGTGAACAATGACAGGGGGTGATCAGTGACAGAGGGGTGATCAGGGAATCTAGATGGGGTGATCAAGGGGTTAACAAGGGGTTAATAAGTGAGGGGGTGGGGGGTTAGTGTAGTGTTTGGTGCAACTTCACATAGCTACATGGTCCTCTGGTGGTTGATCCCAGCAAATGGGACCACCAGAGGACCAGGTAGCAGGTATATCAGACGCTGTTAACAAAACAGCGTCTGATATACTTGTTTG
The DNA here is from genome assembly GCA_033119425.1 of Bufotes viridis. Lineage (NCBI taxonomy): Eukaryota > Metazoa > Chordata > Amphibia > Anura > Bufonidae > Bufotes > Bufotes viridis. The sequence continues at coordinate 275,568,356 of CM065590.1, forward strand.
ATGCTATTTATTTAGCATCTACAGCCTGCCAGCGATTGATCATCGCTGGCAGGCTGCAGTAGAACTCCTGAGACGCTCGGCACTGTGAACAGGAAGTCTCGTGTCTCGCGAGATGACGCGCCAACGCGTCAGATCAGAATTACAGGACCGCCCGCTGGACGCATCCGTGCGTTAGGCGGTCCTGTAGTGGTTAAGAGAGGGATTTTCGAATATGCCACAATATTACAACCAAGGAGAGAGTGGCGATTAAGACACTTGTGGAGGACAGATCCCTGGTAATAAAACCAGCCGATAAAGGGGGCTCCATAATAATTATGGACAAGACAAAATATGTGGATGAGATAACACGGCAGCTATCAGACACTAACACCTATAAACCCTTTGCCTTGAATACACAGTCCTTTTGTTGGATACAACACAATTTTTGAAAATTGTTAAAGATCTCAACACCATTCCGGTGGATAGTTGGTTGGTCACAGTAGATGTGAGCCTATACACATCAATAGACCATGAAAAGGGGATTAAGGCGGTAGCGGATATATTGGGAAAAAGTAATTATTCTGTGTTGCAACAGGAGTTTTTCTTACAATTGTTACGTTTGGTTCTGTTTGAAAACTACTTTATGTTTGAAGACACTTACTACTTACAGCAACGGGGGACCGCGCAGGGGTCGAATGTGGCCCCGCCCTATGCAAATGCATTTATGTGAGCTTTTGAAGAGTCATATGTATACAACCAAGATAATTATAAAAAGAATGTTATTGTTTGGAAAAGATTTATTGATGACATTTTTTCCGTGTGGGCGGGGTCACATGAGACCCTATCCGAGTTCTTCAGCCATTTGAACATGGCATGTGATGGTTTGGGATTTACTATAACCTGTGATAGACAAAAAGTGAGTTTTTGGATACCCTGATCATTAAAGATGAACATGGCCGTCTAACCACTGATTTATTCAGGAAGGAGACGGACAAAAATAGTGTCCTACATTATACCAGTGCGCATCCACCTGCTTTAAAAAAGCAATCCCTAAATCCCAGTTTCAAAGAATAAAACGAATTGTTTCTGACCCGATAATTCAAGATTTGAGACTACATGAGATGTCAGAGAGATTCAAAGATAGAGGGTATCCTACCCCCTTTTGGATAAGGCTAGAAGAGATCCTCCATCTCAAGAAGTGGGAGGGACTAAGCAGCCTAGAGTCACTTTTATTCACAAATTCCATCCGTATAATACACATATTGACAATATAGTCAGGAAGCACTGGCATATCCTGACTAAGGCTTATCCTAATGTGGAAGAATTTAAGAATCCACCATTAATTTGCAATAAGTAAAATAATAGCCTTAGGGATAAACTGGTACGAGCGGATTTGGGAAGTACAAAGGTGACATTGAGACAGATCACACTGAAGACTAAGGAGAGGAGGTGATATTAAAAACTCCTACTCCGCAGGGAGGCATACTGGATACATACTCTGAATACGTTACATCCAAAAGGTTTAAATCGTGATTATGAGGTCACTAGATTATAGATAACAATATCCAGTTATACTGTGGATTTATTGATTATATATCTTGTTGAAATTTGCACTTACCCACAATGCCTTCACATTTAAGGACCGCTTCTACCTACAGCTCCGGGTACAGCTATGGGGGCGACTTGTGCGCCCTTGTATGCTAATCTGTTCCTGGGACTGTGGGAGAGGGAGACGGTCCTGAATGTGAGGGGTCACGACGCCGTAGTCTTATGGTCAAGATATATAGATGATATTCTATTTATTTGGCAGGGCTCAGCGTCACATTTGGAGGAGTTTCTACGTGAATTAAACAACAATGAGCTAAATATTAGACTTACTTGGAAATATAGCTCAGCATCGGTGGAATTCCTTGATGTTTTGATCCAGGTTGAAGAGGGTGGCTCCTTGGGCATGGATATGTATAGAAAGCCCACGGCGGCCAACTCTTTACTACATTTCTCCTCTTCCCATCACCCACAGGTTAAAAAGCTATAACTGTTGGCCAATTCTATAGGGCGAAAAGGATCTGCTCTAATGACGCTAAGTTTGAACGACAGGCGGCGGATCTGACCCGCAAGTTCCAGGAGAGAGGGTATAGTCGTCAGACTATACATAGGGGTTATATGAGAGCCAAAAACATCCCTAGAGATAATCTGCTCCTGAAGAAGGGCAGAAAAGGGAAAGAACAGGGCCCGGAACATCCGAGATATATCACCCCTTTCAATGCTCAATGGCGTGAACAACTAGAGATTTTAAATAGACATTGGCATGTTCTACTTACAGATAGAGACTTGAAACGGGTGATTTCAACACGACCGTCTGTGGCCTGGAAAAGATCGAAAAATCTAAAGGATATGATCACTAGAAGTCACTATATTGCCCCAGGAGTCAAAAGTCCCTTTGGTGACAAGGGCCCTCAATGCGGTTCATTCCAATGTGGTAACTGCACTGCCTGCAGGTTGATGATGAGAACTAATACTTTTATTGACTCGGGTGGCAATAAGGAATACAAAATAGTGCATCATATATCTTGCACCACGGAGGCTGTAGTATATTATGCCTGTTGCCCCTGTGGTCTTATTTATATTGGGATGACAACCAGAGCTTTGAAAGTGAGAATTTTGGAGCATGCCCGGGACATCAGGGCAGCAGGAGAAATTTTAGATCAAGAGGGACTCAAAAAGCTGAAACCCTTAGTGAGAAACTTCCGTGATTTTCACGGGAGTAACCCTAATAAAATAGCTTTTAGGGGCATAGACCGTGTCCGACTGGGAGTCAGAGGCGGTGATGTAAACTGCCGGCTCTTACAATTGGAGACCAAATGGATGGTACTGCTCAATACTATTTTACCATATGGTCTCAATGAAGCCTTGAGTTTCAACTCCTTTCTATAATTTTATTTTATTATACGCTTATTGTGGGTTTATGTTTCTAATTATGTCTATTTATTTCTATAGCCTTCCCTGTTAGCCCTCCGAGGATAGCCATCTTCTTTTGGTTCTTTGGACCGATATATGGACTGTTGCTTTATTGATCATATGTGGACGTCGATGGTCTTATCTGAATGAATTATATTTGTATTATTATGATTGACATGTTTCTATTCACCAATCATGTATTGTATTTTTGATCATGCTTTTGATTTATGTAATGCACTTGTACACTAATCATGTTTTGACACATCACGTGCTGTATTTTTGATCATGTATTTTTTGATCATGATTTTAGATTTTTGTTTATGCATTCACTAATTTTGACCATTATTTTTTTTGTCACTTTCCGTATTTATTATTCTGTATTTTGAATGAAATATGGCTTTTACTATATATTCACTATCACATTGGATTTTGAGATCTTACATTGGGGTCATCTTCTTACATTTTTTAGCATTTATTATTTTCATTTATATTTTTGTTTGTTCTTTCGGTCTCTTTATATGATGCCATATCGCATATCCGGCTTACGTTCCGTGCTGTGCCCCTTTGTATAGTTCATTACTATGACTACCGCTGTAGCGAGTTCCCGTGGTTCGCTGCGGGCGGGTCCACGTGATGACGCCACACGGTCTCCTTGGTAGCTGGACTGACGCGCCGAAGCGCGTCACTCCACCTCCTGATGAGCCGGCGTCCTCGTGGAGGACCGCGTCCGCATCACCAGGGTAAGCTCGCTCGATACTAAACAACGGCTGTCCTTTATTAGATAATTACTTTTAACCAATCAAGGTGAGCACTGCACTATAACTAGGAGGTCTTTTGGGGATGTCATTGTACCTCCTGACGAGCCGAGTGCGAAACGCGTGTCGAGGGTGTTTGTTCCACTGGCGCTGACTTCCCCCTTATACCATGGCCAACGGTATGTTATTTGTGTCCTAGAATGTCTGATTATTTCATGCACTTTCTGGCCATGTTGTTTAATTTTTGGGGTTTACTACGACCTCCAACCTTACCGTTGTTATACTATTGAGTGTTTAACTACTTTATGTGGTGTGGGGACATCTAGTGTCAGTGGTGGTTCTTGGGCATTGACTCTGTGCTCCTCCACCGCACAAATAATGTGTATGTATTTGTTATCAATTGTTTATTTATTTATTTGCTAATAAATCTTTATACTTTTGTATATTTGGGCTGTGTCTTCTCTTGCTCTTGTTGAGCAATTATTGGATGTAGTGCTTTGGTTCTCTGCCACAGCCGTTTATGAGTCTTTTGGGGCCTTTTGTAGGTGTGTATATACTTATGTGCTTTGTATATTTTTTCTGTTTCCTTTCAGACACAGTCGATACGTTGATCCTGAACAGAAAGACACTACCCACTTTGTTTTTTGTTAAAATGAAACTATCCTGCTAATTGGTGCTGGGCATGTATCCCCCTTTATGGGTGGACTACGTCACTTAGATTAGGATAGTACACCCTATATAAAGCTGTTTGATTCATTACTACTGTACCTGTTGAGAAGGGAAGTGTGCCGAAATGCGTTTATTGATTTGAATAAGTTTGTTCAATAAAGAAGAAATCGATTCACCTGCATACACTTGTGCGATTGCTGGGATTCCTTCATACTTAATGTCTCCATAGTCTGAGAGCCATATTTTTTATTTTTATTTTTTTGAGGCGATTGTTCTATGTGGGGTATCATTTTTTGCGGGATGAGATAACGGTTTTATTGGCACTATTTTTGAGTGCATATAACTTTTTAATCGCTTGCTATTACAGTTTTTGTAAGGTGAGGTGATAAAAATGTTTTTTTTACATTGTTTTTATTTTTATTTTTTACGGTATTTACCTGAGGGGTTAGAGCATGTTATATGTTTATAGAGAAGGTTTTTACAGACACGGTGATACCTAATATGTATACTGTTTTTTATTTATTTTACTTTAACACAATAACTGCATTTTAGAAAATAAAAATAATGTTTTAGTGTTTCCATAGTCTGAGAGCCATATTTTTTTATTCACATCGTCCATAGTGTGCTGCGGATCCGCAAATTGCAGATCCGCAACACACCCGGCACCCCCATAGAAATGCCTATTCTTGTCTGCAAGCTGCGGACAAGAATAGGACATGTTCTATCTTTTGCGGGCCGCGGACCGGAAGTTCAGGGACGAAACCCAGGAGTTCGGGGCCGCGCTCTGCGAATGTGGAAGCGGAGAGCACATAGTGTGCTCTTTGATTCACGTACGGCCCTATTGAGAATGAATGGATCCGCACCCTTTCGCAGAATTGCGGAACTGATGTAGACCCATTTGCGGATGTGTGAACGGGGCCTATTACTAATGAGTACTTAAATTATGGACATTAGTATGCAAGAGGTGCGGGCAGTGGTGACTGTAGCGCTGCTAGCACTGGCTGAACTCACCGCTCCCTGGTCTTCTTCTGGACCAGCTCAGAACTGTGTTTTGACTGCGTATGGCATCAGGATGTAGTGCATGTTAGGTCACAGTGCAGAAAGGGCCTGGGAGAATAACAGAGAGCAGTGTGTTCAGAAAGAACATGCAATCTGGAGCAGGAGAGGAAATGTCATTTATTTTAGGTCTAATCTGAGGTATGATGAGAATTCAGGGTTTGATCGGAAGTATAAACATAATGGGAGTCTGATTGGGGAGTCTGATTGAGAGTCTGATCTAAGGTCTGATAACGATTGGGGGTCTGATTAGGTGGGTCTGATAAAGATTGGTGAGTCTGATATGAGTTCTGTTAATCATTTGGGTGTGATTAGGGGTCTGATCTGAGGTCTGAGAAAGATTGGGGGTCTAATCTGAGGAGTTATACAGATTGGGGATCTTATTTGGGGTCTGATGAAGATTGGGGGTCTGATTTGGAAGTCCGATCTGAGGTGGAATGAAGATAGGAGGTTTGTTTAGGGGGTCTGATGAAGATTGAGGGTCTGATACTATTTTGAAAAGAACAATCAGCATGCTATAAAGTAACTATTTGTCTTGTACCAGGGTTTGTCAATTATTCCAGCATTACAGGGACTGCAGGGGCGTAACTAGAAATGACTAGGCCCCATAGCAAATTTTTGAAACCCTCCCATCCTTTCCCTCAACCCCAGCAGGCACCCAAAAGGAGAGAACTACAAGTCTCAGCATGACTAGGTTATTATTACAGAGCATCAGTAGACATTATTTAGTTTCTAAAATGGGTCATTTATGGGTGGTGCCTATTATGTATCCCTCTCAAAGTGACTTCATAGCTGAATTGGTCCTTTAAAAAGCCAGTATTGGAAATTTTCTTGAAAATTTGAAAATTGCTTCTAATTTTAAGCCTTCTAAAGTTCTAAAAATAAAAATGACATTTACAAAAGGCTCAAAACATTAAGTAGATGTATGGGGAATATGAATTAATAACTGTTTTTGAAGTATTACTATTAATCTAAAAGCAGAGAAATTCAAATTTATAAAATTGCTAATTTTTCTAATTTTTCAGTAAGTTTAGATTTTTTTTATAAATAAACTAATTTACCACGTATATAAAGTACAATGTGTCACTAGCAAACTATCTCCGGATGGGTTTGATAAGTAAAAGCATAACCATAATAACATAAAATGTATCTCAGATTTGCGAAATTGGGCTTGGTCCTTAAGGAGAAAAATGGAGGTGTTTACGAATGAAACTTGCATAAGACCTGTGTTTTTGACATAGTAGTTACAGTATAGCCATATGTCAACTTTTGTAATATGTTATATAACTATCTACTGCCCAAGAGCTTCGCTCCTCACAATTGCTTCTAACAAAATCCAAAAACCCTAAAGTTCAGAGTATACAGTAAAACCATGGTAGTCAATGAACAGGGAACCCTACAGCTGCTAGACAAGTAGAGATGCCCTTTAAGCTTTAAAAGATATTTCCTCAAAAATAATTATAGCACTGAGCAAAGCCACAAATAATTTGCCTATCCTTAAATATTATACCAAGAATGCAATAACATTTAATAACTTTAGTATTAACATAGCAAGATAATATGACTCTATTAAAGTACTAATTAACCAAAAGAAATACAAACAGATTTTAAAAGTTCAAAGATCTGCCCATGGGACTGGAATGTTGGACTAATTAATTGTCTTTTTTTCATCAAAAATGTACAAATAAACTGAAAATAACTTTTGTACTGCTGAAACATACATTATTCAGTGCACAAGTAAGTGTTATGAAAATATCCAATAACAAATTATCTGTAAAGGGTCTCTCAGGCACCAGGGTAAACCATTTTAATTAAGGATTCCTTAAATATCAGCACTTAATTAACGTCATGAGTCCTACTAATGCACCATTGTTTTGTTCATATTTAGGTGGAAACATCTAATAGATTAATTTTTTACATGTAAAAATGCACACAGTGTTTTGGAATGCAAGTTCTCGGCTGTGCTTTAGCACATACCAGTAATTATTATGCTATTGCTAGACTATGAAGGATACAGAACAGTATTTTTTAAAGTGAAGGCCATTGATTATGTAGGTTTGGGTGAATGTGTATTCTTTTTACTAACAGAGGTGTAACTTAGGCTCCTTTCACACGGGCGATTTTCCGCGCTGGTACAATGCGTGAGATGGACGCATTGCACCCGCACTGAATCCGACCCATTCATTTCTATGGGGCTGTGCACATGAACAGTGATTTTCACGCATCACTTCTGCGCTAGCGTGAAAATCGCAGCATGCTCTATCTATCGCATATCTCTATCGCTTTTCACGCAACACAGGCCCCATAGAAGTGAATGGGACTGCGGGAAAATCGCAAGCATCCGCAATCAAGTGCGGATGCAGTGCGATTTTCCCGCATGGTTGCTAAGCGACGGGACCCAATGTTAATTATTTTCCCTTATAACATGGTTATAAGGGAAAATAATAGCATTCTTAATAAAGAATGCTTTGTAAAATGAGGATGAAGGGGTTAAAAATAAAGAACTTAACTTACCTTAGCCACTTGATTGCGTAGTTGGCGATCTCTCTTCTCTCTTCAAGCTTTAGCTGTAGTCTAAAGGACCTGTGATGACGTCAACCCGAAACTGGACTTCAGTCTGGGTACCAAACATGCCGATTTTTCCCATGCGCGTGCAAAACGCATCACAAAAAGTTTGCACACGCGTGGAAAAATCGCACATATTCCCGCAACTCACCCGCATCTTATCCGGGCGTCAAACATGTTTGACGCCCATGTGAAAGAGGCCTTAATGTGGTGGTCTGTCAGTATACAGGTTTTTTTAAATAAGGGCCGAATGAGTTAATAAAAAGCATTTTTGCTGTTTGCGTGCTTCACCAATTATTGGCTAAGAGAGGTCATTCCTGTGGCCATGGATTGGCAGACCACGCATCTGCTGTGTGTTGATCCAAAACCAGATGGGCCCTGATGAGCACTGGAATGGAATCAGTGGGTGATCTGTGAATAATGCTTCGCTTGTTCAACCTGTTTCTGCCCCTTAAAATGAAATAATAACAATTTTATAGCTCATTGGCCCAATGTAAAATCTGCAAAAGGGCCACCAAATTATTACTGTCCTGTTTTATCATTGATGTCCTCTTATGACCTAATGCAACCCTTTGGGCTCTTTTTAGTCTCCTGGACCTGGATGTGACTGCTGGGTTTAACAAGTAAACTTCAGGCCACTATGTAAACATCAGTAAACTAACTGTACTCTAAAAAGACCTCCTTCCCCAACATTGATTTTTACTCTGCCTTACAGATCTGTACTTTATCATCTTACTGTTTTGGCCATTTGCACTGTACTAGTGTTTAAATATAAATTTTTACTCCAAGCAAATCTCAGGATAAGGATTATTTTCCATGACAGAAAATGCAATTCTGACAAATGACATTGACATGCATTTACTAATGTGAGTGTACCTAGATTTGGGCATAAATTACATTGAAATGTGGCATAATTTGGCACAAGGTTTCGAGAAATTATCTGCACCTACCCTAACAAGAGGATGTGGATAACTGGCTTTGCAGGTAAGGCATGGGGAGCATGGTCTAATAGTCAATATTTTGCATCACAATCTAGCATAAAGTTCTGTCTCAAACAAGGCCACTCATTTGTTGGTATACCTTCAGGCAAAGTGCCAATCTCTGCAAAAGTTTATCACCCAGTCTGAGCCTCTGTGATAAATCTGGTGCAGGTCTGGACCATTTTTGACAGGATGAAAAGGTTTGACAGGATGATTTTTTAGGAAATTAGCAGAGCGTGTTAAAAATGCAAAGATTTATTATTCACTCTATTAATCCCCCACATTTGCCGATTTGATGCTTATTGGGTACCCACTTGTCTCTCCTTTCTGCTCCCATCTCAACACACAGGAAATCGCTGATCAGTAAATGATTAGCTGGAGGCAGTGATTGGCTAAGAGGATATTTCTTGCCACTGTCTGTTGGTCGAGACTGGACCAAGAAACATAGGCCAGGGATGAGAAAAAAAAAGCTGCTATTGGAGGGTAATGTGACCAGACAAATCCACCTTCATGTGATGTCTATTTCAATCTAATATGCTGCACCTGCCATCTGCACTTTTTTCTGTTAGGAGTTTAGTGCAGGTTGCAGTGTGTTTGGATGGAGGAGAGTGAGTGATCAGTGGTCATCTTATAGATAGGACCTTTATGCGGACAGCACATAAGATTTGCATGATATATTTGAAATATAGGAAACAGTACAGAATGTCAACAAAGTCTACAGGGTGGGCCATTTATATGGATACACCTTAATAAAATGGGAATGGTTGGTGATATTAACTTCGTGTTTGTGTTTTAAGATGGTTGCTGAACATGGCGGCCATTTTGAAGTCGGCCATTTTGAATCCAACTTTTGTTTTTTCAATAGGAAGAGGGTTATGTGACACATCAGACTTATTGGGAATTTCACAAGAAAAACAATGGTGTGCTTGGTTTTAACGTAACTTTATTCTTTCATGAGTTATTTACAAGTTTCTCTTTGTTTACAGCTATTGACATGTTGCCGAAGTTTAACACAGGAGGAGTGGATAGAAATTGTGTTGATGTCTGGTGAACGCAGTAACCGGGTCATTGCAGTAGATTTCAATGCAAGACACCCTACGAGACCACCCATCTCCCATGCTACAGTTAGCAAACTGCTTGCGGTTTCAGTAAAACTGGTTCAGTGTTGGATTTGCCAAAATGTGGACGCATGAAATATGTCACTAATGAAGAAACATCAGTGGCTGTCCTAGCTTAATTCAGCAAGAGCCCACAGCGTAGCACTTGCTGCATGTCACTGGAGAGTGGCATTAGTCGAACATCCCTTCGGCGGATATTAGCTACTCACAAATGGCACCCTTAACAAACTCCAGCTACTGCAGCATCTCAACGAGGATGACCCAGATCGGCGCACTGAATTTGCAGAATGGGCAAAACAAAAATTGAAACAGGACCCTCAGTTTACGCAGAAGATTTTGTTCAGTGATGAGGCAAACTTTTATGTGAATGGTGAAGTTAACAAACAAAACCACCGCTATTGGTCTGACATTAGCCCACATTGGAAAGATCCCTCCAAGACTGTGGGAACAAAAAAATTGATGGTATGGTGTGGTATATGGGGTACAAAGATAGTTGGGCCATTCTTCATCAATGGAAACCTCAAGGCCACTGTATATGCGAAATTGCTACATGATGATGTGTTTCCCTCTTTATGCACTGAAGCTGGCACGTTCCCTGAGTTTTTCCAGCAAGATGGTGCACCACCACATTATGGGTGTCAGGTTCGAGCATTCCTAGATGAACAGTTTCCTGGAAAGTGGATTGGTCGTCGTGGGCCAGTTGAATGGCCCCCAAGGTCTCCCGATCTGACCCCCTTAGACTTTTATCTTTGGGGTCATCTGAAGGCAATTGTCTATGCTGTGAAGATGCGAGATATACAGCAGCTGAAACTATGGATACTGGAAGCCTGTGCTAGCATTTCTCCTGCGGTGTTGCTATCAGTGTGTGAAGAGTGGGAGAAGAGGGTTGCATTAACAATCCAACACAATGGGCAGCACATTGAACACATTTTTTAAGTGGTCAGAAACTTGTAAATAACTCATGAAAGAATAAAGTTACGTTAAAACCAAGCACACCATTGTTTTTCTTGTGAAATTCCCAATAAGTTCGATGTGTCACATGACCCTCCTACTATTGAAAAAACAAAAGTTGGATTCAAAATGGCCGACTTTAAAATGGCCGCCATGGTCACCACCCATCTTGAAAAGTTTCCCCCTCACATATACTAATGTGCCACAAACAGGAAGTTAATATCACCAACCATTCCCATTTTATTAAGGTGTATCCATATAAATGGCCCACCCTGTATATTAGTAAGTGCAATATAGTCATCTTAACTAAGTCACATGTAGCCAGAAAATGTCCACCCTATTTAAGCTGCAGTGAAATTACATTAATCCATTAAGCATACATTTTATTTGAGGAATTTTACCTATATGTAGTGTCGAGCGAACCCGAACTGCAAAGTTGGGGTCCGTACTGAACTTTGCGAGTTTGGGTACCCGGACCTGAAAGTTCAGGTTCGAGTTTTTGTGTTTGGACATTTAATAAAGCTTGTTGAAAGGCTGCAGAGCAGTCAATCAACAAGCTTGTAAGCTGTGGGCACTTAGAAGCCACAAGCTGGCTCATGTGTAGTGCAGGGACAGGAAGCAGGCAGCTGAAGTTTCGAGAGTGTTAGGAATTTAATCTGGCTATTTATTTTGTGGGTGACCTATAGCGATTGTTTTGTGGGTGCAATGCACCATCTTTGCACCCCTGACACAATAATATAATAGTTAATCTGCCTGTTAGTTCAGTGGGTGACATATACCCATTTTTGGTGTGAGGTACACCTGCAATGCATACTTGACAGGAAAATTAATATAGTTAATATGTCTGTTAGTTCAGTGAGTGACATACTGTCATACTCTAGTGTGGGAGGGAAACCCCACATTGAACATAAGAGGGAAAGGGGAAAGGAAAGAAAGCTTTAAAACTAGGGAAGGAAGATGGACACCTCCTAGTAGAAACCCTAATCAAAGACCTGACTGACTACCAGTATGAACAGACCCCAGAGGTAGGAGAGTTCATACACATGAATAGCTAAAGTCCTATTGAACCCTAAAGGACCCTGTTACTAATGACAGGAATGAGACATCCTGTTCCTCCAAAAGGAAGGATAAACGGGAGTCTCTCTAAGGCCTATTACAAAAACAACAAGGAAGTGCAACACACAGAAAAGCCAAACTAAAAGGGAAAGGTAACATTTAACTTCCAAGAAGCTATGGCAGAACCAGGAACTCAGCCGAGATCCAAACACCAGCTATCCACAGGTCCAACTGAAGCTATAAACCACACAGCATTGTGGGAGAAACAACTATAAATAGGGAAAGTTAAATAACCACAATAGCAACACCTGGAGGTTAAGGGTGTGGCCAGTACCAGAAACAACACAGATGCCTATTGATCCACAAGGTAAACATGTCAAATCAAACCACATGTTGCCAGTCTCAAAGATCTCCTGCCACTCATGGGGACTTCCGTATGTCTCGGTATGTCTGTGACAGTACCCCTTCTACGAGTGACCTCCGGGCACCCAGGACCGACCTTATTCGGGTGAGACCTGTGAAAAGCTTTGACCAAACAACTGGCATTTACGTCAGTTGCCGGTACCCACATCCTCTCCTCAGGTCCATAACCCTTTCAGTGAACAAGATACTGAAGAGATCTACGGAGAGTTCGAGAGTCAATTATCTTGGTGATCTGGAATTCCAAACTAGCATCCACCATGACCGGAGCGGGTGGCAAGGAAGACAGCTCCAAAGGTTCAACATATCTCTTCAACAAAGTTTTATGAAATACATTATGTATTTTCAGAACCTGAGGAAGTTCAAGATGAAAAGCTACATGATTAATAATGGCCGTGGTCTTATAAGGACCAATAAACCTTGATCCCAACTTCCAAGAAGGTACCTTTAACTTAATGTTTCTTGTGGACAGCCACACCAAATCACCCACTCGTAGGTCCTGACCCTTCATACATTACCTGTCAGCCACATGTTTATACTTGTTACCCATATTCTTCAAGTTATTTAGAATTTTCAGCCATATAGATGATAAGGATGATGAAAAACGTTCCTCCTCTGGAATACCAAAAGTATCAGAACTAGTGTCAAGTGAACCCAATTGTAAAGTTCGGGTCCATACCAAACTTTACTATTTTTGGTACTTGGACCCGAACTTTGCCAGAAAAGTTTGGGTTTGAGTTCGGTATTCGGGCATTTAATAAAGCTTTTGAAAGGCTGCAGGGCAGCCAATCAACAAACTTTTATGCTGTGGGCACTTAGAAGCCATTACAGCCATGCCTACTAATGGCATGGCTGTGATTGGCTCTGTGCATCATGTGACCCAGCCTCTATATAAGCTGGTTCACGTGTAGCACCACCCATCATCTCTGAGTAGTGCAGGGACAGGAATCAGGCAGCTGAAGTGAGGGAGAGTGTTAGGAATCTCATCTGGCTGTTAATTCTGTGGGTGACCTATAGCGATTTTTTATGGGTGCAATACACCATCTTTGCACCCCAGACAAAGAAAGATATTCATAATATCTGGCCGTTAATTCTGTGGGTAACCTATAGTGATTTTTGTGGGTGCAATACAACATCTTTTCACCCCTGACACAAAAAGATAATCATAAATCAGGCTATTAATTCTGTGGGTGACCTATAGCGATTTTTTTGTGGGTACAATACATCATCTTTTCACCCCTGACACAGAAAGATAATCATAAATATGGTGGTTAATTCTATGGGTGACCTACAGCAATTTATTTGGTGGGTGCAATGCAACATCTTTGTACCCCCAACAAACAAATATAATAGTTAATCCGTCTGTTAGTTCGGTGGGCGACATATACCCATTTATTGTGTGAAGTACACCTGCACTGCATACGTGACAGGGAAATAAATATAGTTAATCCTCTGTTAGTTCGGTGGGTGACATATACCAATTTATTCTGTGAAGTACACCTGCACTGCATGCATGACAGGGAAAATAATATAGTTAATCCGTCTGTTAGTTAGGTGGGCGAAATATACCCATTTAGGCCCCTTTCACACGAAGCGAGTTTTCCGCGCGGGTGCAATGCATGACGTGAACGCATAGTATCCGCACTGAATCCTGACCCATTCATTTCAATGGGTCTGTGTACATGAGCGTTTTTTCACGCATCACTTGTGCGTTGCTTTAAAATCGCAGCATGTTCTATATTCAGCGTTTTCACGCAGCCCTAGTCCCATAGAAGTGAATGGGGCTGCTTGAAAACGCATTGCATCCTCAGGCAAGTGCGGGTGCGTTGCGTTTTTCACTGATGGTTGCTAGGAGATGTGTGAAAACCTTCAGTTTTTATCACGCGCGTGAAAAGCGCATCAAAACGCATTGCACCCGCGCGGAAAAACTGAACAACTGAACGCAATTGCAAGCAAAACTAAATAGCTTTGCCTGTGAAATCACACAGTTTTCACTGAACGCATCCGGACCTAATCCGGACACGCTCGTGTGAAAGGGGCCTTATTGTGTGAAGTAAACCTGCACTCCATACTTGCCAGGGTAAATAATATTGTTAATCCATCTGATAGTTCAGTGGGCAACATATACCCATTTATTGTGTGAAGTAAACCTGATCTGCATACTTGACAGGGAAAATAATATAGTTAATCCGTCTTTTAGTTCGATGGGTGACATATACTCATTTAATGTATGAAGTACACCTGCACTGCATACATGACATGGAAATTAATATCGTTAATCCGTCTGTTAGTTAGGTGGGAGACATATACCCATTTAATGTGTGAAGTACAACTGCACTGCAAACTTGACAGGGAAATAAATACAGTTAATCCTTCTGTTAGTTAGGTGGGCGACATATACCCATTTATTGTTTGAAGTACACCTGCACTGCATACATGCCAGGGAAAATAATATAGTTTATTCGTCTCTTAGTTCGGTGGGTGACATATACAAACCGGATTCCAAAAAGTTGGGACACTAAAAAATTGTGAATAAAAACTGAATGTAATGATGTGGAGATAGCAAATGTCAATATTTTATTTGTAATAGAACGTAGATGACAGATCAAACGTTTAATCCGAGTAAATGTATCATTTTAAAGGAAAAATATGTTGATTCAAAATTTCACGGTCTCAACAAATCCCCAAAAAGTTGGGACAAGTAGCAATAAGAGGCTGGAAAAAGTAAATTTGAGCATAACGAAGAGCTGGAAGACCAATTAACACTAATTAGGTCAATTGGCAACATGATTGGGTATAAAAAGAGCTTCTCAGAGTGGCAGTGTCTCTCAGAAGCCAAGATGGGTAGAGGATCACTAATTCCCACAATGTTGCACAGAAAGATAGTGGAGCAATATCAGAAAGGTGTTACCCAGCGACAAATTGCAAAGACTTTGCATCTATCATCATCAACTGTGCATAACATCATCCGAAGATTCAGAGAATCTGGAACAATCTCTGTGCGTAAGGGTCAAGGCCGTAAAACCATACTGGATGCCCGTGATCTCCGGGCCCTTAAATGACACTGCACCACAAACAGGAATGCTACTGTAAAGGAAATCACAGAATGGGCTCAGGAATACTTCCAGAAACCATTGTCAGTGAACACAATCCACCGTGCCATCCGCCGTTGCCAGCTGAAACTCTACAGTGCAAAGAAGAAGCCATTTCCAAGCAAGATCCACAAGCTCAGGCGTTTTCACTGGGCCAGGGATCATTTAAAATGGAGTGTGGCAAAATGGAAGACTGTTCTGTGGTCAGACGAGTCACGATTCGAAGTTCTTTTTGGAAATCTGGGAAGCCATGTCATCCGGACCAAAGAGGACAAGGACAACCCAAGTTGTTATCAACGCTCAGTTCAGAAGCCTGCATCTCTGATGGTATGGGGTTGCATGAGTGCATGTGGCATGGGCAGCTTGCATGTCTGGAAAGGCACCATCAATGCAGAACAATATATTCAGGTTCTAGAACAACAACATATGCTCCCATCCAGACGTCATCTCTTTCAGGGAAGACCCTGCATTTTTCAACAAGATAATGCCAGATCACATTCTGCATCAATCACAACATCATGGCTGGATTGGAGAAGGATCCGGGTACTGAAACGGCCAGTCTGCAGTCCAGATCTTTCACCTATAGAGAACATTTGGCGCATCATAAAGAGGAAGGTGCAACAAAGAAGGCCCAAGACGATTGAACAGTTAGAGGCCTGTATTAGACAAGAATGGGACAGCATTCCTATTTCTAAACTTGAGAAACTGGTCTCCTCGGTCCCCAGATGTCTGTTGAGTGTTGTAAGAAGAAGGGGAGATGCCACACAGTGGTGAAAATGGCCTTGTCCCAACTTTTTGGGGATTTGTTGACACCATGAAATTCTGAATCAACATATTTTTCCCTTAAAATGGTACATTTTCTCAGTTTAAACTTTTGTTCCGTGATTTATGTTCTATTCTGAATAAAATATTAGAAGTTGGCACCTCCACATCATTGCATTCAGTTTTTATTCACGATTTGTATAGTGTCCCAACTTTTTTGGAATCCGGTTTGTACCAATTTATTTTGTGAAGTACACCTGCACTGCATACATGACAGGGAAATAAATCTAGTTAATATGTCTGTTCGTTCGGTGGGAGACATATACCCATTTAATGTGTGAAGTACACCTGCACTACAAACGTCACAGGGAAATAAATATAGTTCATCCATCTGTTAGATTGGTGGGTGACATCTAAACAATTTCTGTGTGAGGTACACCTACAATGCATATATGACAGGGAAATTAATATAGTTAATATGTCTGTTAGTTCAGTGGGTGACCTCAAAGAATGAGGAGAGCATCAAAAAAGGGACTCGGCCCTGGTCATGGTGCTGCTGGTGGTGGTGGAGCTCCTGGGGAGCTGGGGAGAGAACGTAGTCGATCTGTTCCAGCTGCACGACCAAATTAAACACCTTCTTCAGGTGCACATAGACGACAAAACGTTCAGCGTTATTTAAGGGTGTATGTCTGGTAAGGACAGAACAAGTAGAGACGGTAGTAGATTGGGTGGCTGACAGTGCCTCCATTTCCTTCACATTGTCTCCCACCTGGACCCCTGCTAAAAGCTCAGAGTTGGCACCTGCAGCCCATGGGCATCTGTCTTTCACCTCAC
Organism: Bufotes viridis; assembly: GCA_033119425.1. Lineage (NCBI taxonomy): Eukaryota > Metazoa > Chordata > Amphibia > Anura > Bufonidae > Bufotes > Bufotes viridis. Next base: position 275,585,551 of record CM065590.1, read on the forward strand.
CCCCTTGCAAATCAGCCAAGCAGTTTAAGCCCCAAGTCATGCAGAAGTCTCTTATGCTTTCTGATGACTCTGCTGGCAGGGTTTTCGTGGGCCGTCCACATAGCCCTGCCCCAGAAGTGGAAGATATTGAGTGCACTGATGCCTAACCACTTATGTTTCAGGATGTGGACATGGGAGGACCACCGCGGCACATCTCTGATGATAATGAAACAAAGGTGCCAACTGCTGCGGCTGCAGTGTGCACACCAGCAAGGAGGGCAGGGGTGAAGAGTAGGTGGAAGTTGATGTGGAGGATGATGAGGTCATAGACCACACATGGAATGAAGGTCATGCGGGTGATGTGCAGTTTGGAGGAAGAGGTGGTGGTCACACCGCACCAGCCGCACAGCAAAAGAGGGAGCAGTGTGCAAAATCAGTGTGGCCGTCCCTAGCCAGTACGCCTGCCAGTGCCCACCGCACGAGCTGCAGTGGAATAAACACCACAAAAACCATGAAAGATCTCAGGATCCTCCTGCTCCTCTTCTGCTGCAGTCTCGGCCTCTTCCTCTCCCTCTGGAGTAACAGTGGCACGTGTCACCCCACAATCAGAGGATGTGGCAGTAACACCACCCCTTCCGTCACCGTCACCAGTTATCTTCACAATGTCCCATGGAAGCGTTCAGCTGTCCATTTCCCAAAGACTGGAGAAGAGGAGTACCCCCTACCCACCCGCTATCTCTGGCTCTGAATGACAGCATTTCAAAATTCTTGGTCTTTGAAATGCTGTCATTCCATCTGGTGGAAACGGAGACTTTTAAAAACCTCATGGCGGTTGCTGTCCCACAGTATGTGGCACCCATCCTCCACTGCGTTTCCAGGCAAGCCATCCCTGCCCTGCTATAATCAAGTGGAGGACAAAATTAGGTGTTCACTGCGCAACGCTATCTGTCGCAAGGTCCACATAACCACCGATACATGGACAAGTAAGCATGGGCAGAGACATTATATCTCCTAAACTGCACTCTGGGTAAATGCAGTGGCGGATGAGCTTGAAGCGGAAAGCAGTTTGTTGCATGTCCTTCAGCCACAGAGCATTGCAGGACAGTTCTCTTTGCCTCCTGTTGCCTCCTCCTCCTACTTCGCTTCCTTCTCTACCGCCTCCTCATCTGGTCAGTGTAACACCTTCACCACCAACTTCAGCACAGCCAAGGGAAATGACAGAAGGCTGTTTTAAAACTCATATGTTTGGGAGAAAAACCCCACACTGTGCAGGAGCTATGGAAAGGCATGGAACAACAGACCGATGAGTGGTTGGTGTCACTGAGCCTCAAGCCCGGCCTGGTGCTGTGCGATAATGGGCAAAATCTCGTAGCAGCTCTGAGCCTAGCTGGTTTGACGCACATCCCATGCCTGGCACATGTGCTGAATTTGGTGGTGCAGAGGTTCCTGAAAAATTACACCGATATGTCAGAGCTGTCTGAGCGCGCTTTCAGCGTTCTCCTGTCTGCGCTGCAGTGTAACTTTGGTGTTTCCCTGTCTGCGCTGCATTGTAACTTTGGCCTTTCCACTCACCACCTCATATGTGACATACCCACAAGGTGGAACTCCACCTTGCAGATGCTGGAGAGACTGTGCGAGCAGCAGCAGGCGATAGTGGAGTTTCAGCTGCAGCACGCACGGGTGAGTCGCTCTGCAGAATAGCACCACTTTACCAACAACGAATGAGCCTCCATGCGGGACGTGTGAGCCGTGTTGCACTGTTTTGAGTACTCCACCAACATAGCCAATGTCGATGACGCCACCCTCAGCGTTACTATCCCACTTCTATTTCTCCTTGAAAAAATGCTTCGTGCGATGATAAAAGAGGATGTGGCACAGGAGGAAGAGGAGGAGAAAGAGGGTAATTTCCACGTTTATCAGGCCAGTCATTCACAAGTGGCTCGGAGGGCGGGTTCCTGCACCGATATAGGCCAGTTGCAACAACTGTCAAACCAGGATACAGTTCAAGAGAATGAGACACAGACGATGCAACTCCCACAGAGGACAGCTTGTCGTTGCCTCTGGGCAGCCTGGCACTCATGAGCAACTACATCCTGTGACCAACGAGTTGCCCACATTCTAACCAGTGCTGAGTACAAGTGCATGCTAGTAGACGTGTTGCTGATGGCATTCTCACCTGACAGTGGGGTCTTAGTGGAAGCATAAGGTGAAGGCAGAGGAGGAGGAGGAAGAAGTCGCCAACACAGCTGGGGCACCACCAGCACCTCAGAAGGGAGGGTTAGCATGGGCGATATGTTGAAAAGCTTTGTCAGCACACCACAACAACCAGCACCACCAGCTGATATGGAACGTCTTAGCAGGAGGCAGCATTTCAGTAATATGATGGAACAGTACTGTCACAAACCAGTAGGTGTTAACCCACTGTGCCACGTGCCCTACTTCCTCTAAGGGAGTTGTGTAAGTGAACCCTTGATTCCTCACATTACCCCTGATGGTGGGGATAGACTTTCCCGAGGGGAACACTAGGTCGGCAACAGGAGAGTCAATGCTAGCAGGCAGGGATCAGACGGGTAGCAGAATCCAATAACACAGATACAAGTGAGGAATACAGGAACACAAGTGGTTATCAGGAGACTTAGCAGAGAACAAGGACATTGATGCTAAGGCATCTGGGAAGGGGGCTGAGCCACTTATATATGCACAGGAGGGCTAGGATAGGTCAGCAAGGTCACATGATCTAAAAAGCCCGGGAAGTGACGTGCGCCAGCCGTTAAGGAAGTGCATCAGGAACAAATAGCAAGCATGCTGTGGCCAGGGCTAAGAGCAAACTGTGGAGCAGATGCAGAACAACAGCGCCCACACAGACAGAGCCTAGGACTGCAAAGGTGAAATGGGAAGCACCGGCCACAGATCACCGCTAAACACTGCGCCCAGAACTGCGGCGGTACGTAGGGGAACAGCGGTGCACAGCAGCCGCTGTTACAAGTAAGTGTGCACATGCCTACATGCCTGGGTCTCCAAATTGAGCACATGGCCTGAGATTGCCCTTTATGTCTTGGAGTTGCTGCAGTGTATTGTCCTATTGTCTGTTTCCAGTAACTGGCAAATAATGTCGGGGGTGGGGGCAGAGTTTGAGGCATTTTAAGTACAGAGAGGAAGCATTCTAGGGACTATAAAAGGATACTTTCATATAATGGCAGTAAGGAACAGAGATATAATTGAGCCTGATATCAGTGTGCTGCAACCAGCCTGCCACAGCCCATTGCTACAATAGGAGCACTGTGAAGGCAACAGTGTCATATATTTAACCATTGAAAGAAAGGAATGCAGCAGAACTAATAGTTTTTAATTGATTTATTAGGTCTTTAAAAAGACATTTTATACCTAATGCATTAAAAGTTACAACTTAACTTAATAATAAGAGGCATATGTGAAAATAAGGCAATTATTAGTCCAAAAGACTATTTGTAAATAAAGTTTGGGTCCCGAGCCCGAATTTTGACCCGAACTTCGTCCGAACCCGGCCAACTGAAACATCCACGGGCCTGTTCCTCCCTACCTATATGTGACATATGTGGCCTATATGTGGCACTAGAAAGACAGCTATTTCCTTCTGGAGGGTAGCTAGTTTACATATTTTTGTGCACTTTACACACCCACTTTCAAGACTGTACTAAGTAGTATAAAAATTCAAAAATCTGAAACATTTTGGTGCAAGTAACCCCAAGACATTGCAAAAGCCTATCTTTGTGATTTTTAAAGCAAGAATTTAAAAGTGCAGGATGTGATAAATTCCACCATGTAGTCTCTGTAGTTCCATTTTAAAAACTCATAAGCACAATGTGTGCCACCAGATGGTACCTCCATAAGCACAAAAACCTTGTAGCCAAGAGCATGCCAAAGTTTTACACACAATTCTGTAAGAAAGAAACTGCATGCCCTTGAATAAAATATGAACACACACTGAGGTACAGCATACGTTCATAACAGACTATTGGCACCACATTACAGATCCATGGATTATGGATCAATAATAAAACCATGTGCATTAGCCCTTAAGTACAGAACCCAAAAACTGAAAACTGGTATTTAAATGACTTGCAGCTATATCAATAATAAAAAAACAAAGGTAAAGAAGCCTAAATATAAAATTATCTCGATGTTTCTCTTTTATTCAAAGTGGAGTAGTATTGTTGGGCTGCACTTGGTGTTCAGGAGTATTGAGGTGGAAATGATATGATCCAAAATCCAATTGTTAATGAAATACCACTGCACACTCAAAATTGGATGCATGTAAAATATATTTTATTATGATACATCCTCCAAATAAATTGGCAATTAAGATAAGATGTCTTCCTGTATATGTGACTATTGTATCTGATGTTTCGGTCAATTCCAAGACCTTGGTCACAGAGTCACAGAGGGAGGAAGTAAAGATGATAAAGGAGATCCCGATGATCAGCGTGGAGGCGCTGTGAGGAGAACTCATCTTATCATAATTTGCCAATTTATCTGGAGGATATATCATAATAAACGATACGTTACTTGCATCCAAATTTGAGTGTGCAGTGGTATTTCATTAACAATTCTCTTTATTCAAAGTTACTTGTCATTTATAGATATAGCAGTTCTAAACTTGAGTGTAATCTCATGTCTCAGCATGATAATATGGCACAAAAGCCATTGAAAAAGTCAATTATTAGTTTCTTTCCATTATTTACTTGACATGTCAAAAGGTATTCCGGTTCTTAAAATGACCAGAGCAGCAGGTCAAGCATGCTATACAGGAGTTATGGAGATGGCTGAGTACAGTGTTTGGCCATTTCTGGAACTCTCATAGATAGTTTGCTTGCCAGACATGCGGCTCCATTAATTTTGGGGAGCTCCGAGGGTTACCAGGTATCCATCTTCATGATTGTGTGGATCCCAGCGGTAAGACCCCCACTGATCTAATAGCTATCCCCTATCCTGTAGATAGGGGATAACTTACCAACTGAAATACTCCTTTACGAATCAAAGATGAGGATTGCTACATCTGTAGGCTGAAACCAGAGATCGATTTTTCGAATGACTATTAATATAAATTGATGTTATGACTTGCTTGTTCTTATTCCCTTTGATACATAATGAAAGGCCTATTAAATGAGTATTTTGGCAAATTACATTTTTGAAGCATACAGATTGAAAAATAGGTAACGCTCATCTCCTATAGTAAATGTACTTAAAGACCAGACATCCAGCCTAAAGTAATCAGAATCTGCCTGTGAAATAAATAAAAATGATGTAAAAAGTAAGTACAATGCTTTTAGTCAGTAACAAATTGTTGTTAAACTGTAATTTACTGCAATGTGTGAATCTCTATTTCTTTGTTGCAAAGAATCTTGTAATTCAAAATGTTTTCCTGTTGTGTCTGAGCAGATGAGAAATTATAAAGACTAATACAACAATTTAACGCTTCAGAGAAACAGTGTATATCATTACTCCTCTGTAGCCAAGCGCGCTAATTAATATTTATTGCACCTGTCAAACCAGTAGCCGTGGTCAATCCATTGCCTAAGCAGTTCAATGGGAGGCTGGGCACCATATTTCTCCTTGGCAGGCACGTTTAGGTCATCAACAAAGACAAAAGCTTGTTTCCCCAGTGGAGGACCGTACACCCTCTTCTTTCTCCTGTAAAATTAAACGATTAATTTAGTTCATGTTAATTTCTAGCTAACTTTTAACAGCAAAAGCGGTGTTCTTCCAAGTTATATCATTGTTAGAAACAATTTAAACTTTGACAATCTGTGACCTCTGGATTTTATCAGATATGCCTTAAAGGTCACCTAGCATTGTGAAGCGATAGTTATAAATTCACATGGAATTAAATCAAAGGTGGCAGGGCATTCTGAGGTAAATAAGCTTCCTGAACTATTTCAGCTAGAACCTTTGTTAAGCACTGACAAGAAAAGTGAATAGTAGGCAGCAGGATTAATCAAACGCTAAGAAATGCAACCAACAGACTTCAGCTTATCTGACAATACAAAGGAAGTTTTTAATTTGTAAGGCTTAAGGATAATTGTTTTCAGGTACTTAAATGCATTTTTTGGTAAAAAGGAAAAACAAAATGAAAAAAGGACAGCTTTTTAAAATAAGGCATTGGTACAAGACAACTGAATTGTAGTTATTTTCTGATCTTTTTCTAGAACTTTTGATTATACAATAGAGGTTTTCCTAGCTTGGTCAAAACTGTGAAAAGCAATTTAAAATGTTATAAAATAAAAAATAAAAGATAAAAATCTCTACCTAATCCTATGCAAATATGTATTTTACACAATAAATAGTTAAATTCTCAAGTCAAATAATAGGCAAGAAAAACATTAAGTGGGTCCATTGTTGTAGGAAGCAAGCCATATTCCCATTGGTGAATTTGGATGACCACTAAATTAGTTATGTACACCAAGTTGAAATTTGGATTTAATAGTTTACAGTGCGCTCAGAATGTCTTCAGGCCCCTTCCCATTTTTCACATTTTATTGCAGTTTTGTGCTAAAATAAAAAAAAAATGTTTTCCCCTTTCATTCTGCACTCAATACCCCATTGAGATGAAAAAACTGAACTTTTTGACGTCAGCACAGGTCCTGCTGAATGAAGATAGAAGGATTCCTCTATCTTCATGTTATAAAGGAAAATAATAAAATCTGCAACTTCATTGAAGAAGTTCCGGTTTGGGTACCACATTCAGTTGTGCATTGCACTCGCACAGAAAAAAACTGAACAGAACACAATCGCAGTCAAAACTCACTGATATTGCTTCCCTACTCGCACAGGTTTCCAGCAATGCACCCGCATTGCATCCGGCCCTCACCCGCGACGCCCGCCTGAAAGAGGCCTTAGTGTTTGTTTACTTCCACAAATCCATATAGCAAGCCATGTTGAGCATATATGGATTTGTATGAATTAACATAATCCCAGCCTGTAGCAGAAGTTCCAAAAGTTAAGCTTAAGGATCAAACTTCACCCCAAAAACTCCTTAAGGTTTGGTTCACATGCGGGTGACAGCGTTTTGGCTGCACACACAGCAATAGATACTGTTGATATCTTTTAACGACACACGCAAACAATAAATTAAATAGATGATATATACGCGTGCGAAGCTGGGTCCTTCTGCTAGTTCTTAATATTAAACAGATTCACTATTGTGTTACATGGACCTTTTTGTCCTTGTGCCAAAAATGTTTCCCTGACCCCAAAAACTGTCTAGTTTAAGTTTATGCCCTTTATAAGTTAGCGTAGTTTTATTACAAATATGTGCCAAAAAGTTTGGCACATGAATGTTCACATTAGACCCCTTATGTGAAGCTATGCCCTTTGTTGGACAAGGAGTAAAAAGCATGTAAAGCTGTTGGTAAGTGTAATGCAAAGCATGCATACTAGTTTTTCCAATAGTAAATCTACCCCAATGTGTCTGGAGAAAACGTTATTGAACTAAAACCTCCCCAAAATAGTTAAAACTAAAAGGCATTGGGGCACATTTACTAATCCTAGAAATGGCGTAAACTCAGACAGACTATCTAGCCCTGCACCCCATTTATCACAGTGGCTCACTCTAGATGATGAAGATGGTTGCAGAGCTAGGTGAAGAACCATACAAATTCTGAGTTTTCTCTTTCATCCCAGTGCAGTGAAAATATGACACATTAGCCTTATTGACATGAATTAGGCCACATTGCCATTCTCTGTGCAGTGCCTTTGTAATGCCTGTAGATAGGGACAGACACAGACACTGAGCCCTAACCTACAACCCAACCCTAGCTACTTGTAGTGGAAGCCATAGGTAGCAAGACTGCATCTGGTCGACAGTCCCTATGCTACTAAGGTGCAGAGACAATTACTTAGAGAAAATAACAGACAAGTTGTATGTACTAGGGTTGTTTCGGGTATCGAAATTCCGATACCCAATCGATACTTTTATACTAGTATCGATTCAGTACCGGGATGTTCATTTTTCGATACTAGAGAGCGCTACTGCGCAGTCTAATGTCGCCTCTTATGAGAGATCATAGTGCTCAGCACGCTGCTCTGTTCTCTCCGAGAGTGGAGAAGGAGGGAGGGAGGCAGGGAATCCCTCCCTCCTATGATGTGGCGGGAGAGAATCCTCCCTCCTATGATGTGGCCTCCGCTGAGCCCAATGAATGGGAGGCTAATTAATGCAGGAGGAGGGATGTGGGCTTCTACTATGCAGTGGGCTGACTGCCCTGCTGCACTATCATTACCATACACATCGCAGGCTGCGCTCTCATTATCATAACAATAGCACAGCAGGGCTTTCATTCCCATACACAGCCTATAATAATGACAGCGCAGCACTGCAGGGCCGATAGTACTGTGCAAAACAGGTTACTAGAAGCTCCTGTGTTGCACTCAGAGTTAACAGGTCAGCTCTGATCTGGAAAGGAAAGGGTTACCCAAGCGCTGCCACTCACTGTAGTTCTGTGATCCAGGAGCAGGAATGAAGGCCGAGCAGCCCAGCCAATAAAAGAGAGAAGGCGTGTCAGGACAGCCAATCAGATGAAAGACCTGCCCTCCCTGCAGTTTATACCGGAGACAGAGTAAAGACACGTGCTTCTGCCTGGGCTCTTAGGTTTCCTGGGTAGAGGAAGGTGGGGACACTGCATTGTGTGTATGGGGGAGGGGACACTGCATTGTGTGTATGGGGGCAGTAATTACATAGTGTATAGTGTGCTTATGTGACAGTGGGGGTGGTGACTGCATAGTGTATATTGTGTATATGTGACAGTTGCTGCATAGTTTATTTATGTGACTGGGGGTGTGGGGCAGTGAATGCATAGTGTACATTATGTATATGTGACAGTGACTGCATTGTGTATATGTGAGCAGTGCAAGAGTATTGGGCTAGGGAAAACTGAGACTTTTTGTAGTGCGACTGATTGATTTTAACTATTGAATGACAGCTGCAGTCTATAAGATTGCATTCAATTGAACATTCATTTGGATTGCAGCTACAATCAGTCAAGCTACAAAAAGTCGCAGTGTTGCCCTAGCTTTGGACTGGACCCCATGTGCCTCACATTAATAGTAAGTGAGGTTTTTCTGTTTAATTCAATAAACAAAAAATATGTTTCAGCGGCTCAACCTTTTTTTTTCAATCGATAGGTGCTCACCTTATATTCCCACCTTTATGCCAAAATGTAAAGATACTATAATTATATTAAGGGCACACACACCTGAGGAACACCCAATGTAAGCCAAATAATACATATAAGATTTATTTCTATCTCTTAAAATATATATAAAACATAAAATGCACTAAAATGACATTCGTTACAATGATTAGTTACAGTCTATTTCCATGTGCAAACTGCAATTCCACACCAATATATAGACCGTAGTGACGGAATTGGCTTTATGGGGTCACAGTTCAGACCAGTATAGCGCCGCACTAAAATGTCCTTGTGTGGTTGCAATTCAAACCGGTAAAGCGCCATACCCAAAATATGGAGCCACACCAGTATGTTGGTTCCTACTGCACTGCGTTCTTTATCAAGTTGAAACACGCAATCAGTATGTGTCTTTGTGGCAGTGGGGGTATATTGATTTGCTTCACTATTGCAGTATATTCCTCCCCACTATATATGACAGTCTTCTACTTCAGCAGTATGTCCAGACTTACTTGTATATAATTGTATCCATTAGAAAATCATATAAAGTTCGCGTTCTTACCGCTCTTTACCACCCATTCGCAGCTAAACTGACCAGCAATCTCCCTTCACGCGGCGTCCCACGTAGTATGCTGCGCTCCGGAGTGGCGTCCCACGTGACTCGGATGCTTCGCAACAAAAGAGGGAGGGGATGTAATCAATACGGGTCAGTTTGTGCCGTCCTCAACACAGGATGTGTTTCAAGGCTGATTTCACAGGTGATAGTTGGTCAAAGAACACTAGTGGATAGTAATCTCCATAAAGATCCTTCTTTGGGGTCCTTAAAATGCTGCAGCAAAGATGCGCTCACTCTTGTTACGCCAGATGTGTTTCGGGGTACTGTACCCCTTCATCAGTGGTAATATAAGTGAGCGCTAACTCCCTTAAATAAGGATTCCGTTTTTCCCATAATCCTAATGGTGATGGATGACCTACAAGATCTGATGTGGATTGCAGTTTTATCAATATAACTCATCACCTTAAAAATGCATATAAAACAAACAGTTGCATGTGACGCAACGATTATTATGTGTATGAATCAACGTACTTATAAAATTAATACACGGTGATATAAGGGGACTGGTTCTAAAATAAACGCAATAAAATCGCTTGTAAATCGCATCACATAAAGATGTGTTTTTTGTGCCGTTTTGGTGATTATCAACCGAGGACAGAGTTGACATAGATAAATATTTTATAACTGATTGCAATGTATATGAGATAGAGATGGCTCATGTATGATATATTCCTTCCTCTTTTCTTTGGGAGGTTTTAGAGCATGATAGTATTGGGTGGGGAGTCTGACAGGAAGGGGACATCGAAGTGTCGATATAAGCGACCAGACTTCGATGTCCCGTCACTGCCAGACCACTTATAGAAACCCGAATAGCTCCATTTCGGCGTTCAGGCCTTTGGGGATCATAGTTTCGAAGTCAAAAATCCTACGTGTTTCTTGTCTAGACATTCAGGCTATATGATTGCCCCTCTCCAAAATCTTTTCACCTTTTCTATGGCCAGGAATTTTAGATCAGACAGATCACTATTGTGGCAAATTTTATAATGTTTTGATACTGAATGCGTCTCTAGTCCCTTCTTTATATTCATAAAATGCTCGGCTACCCTTTTCTTTAAGGTTCTTTTGTCCTCCATATATACTGTTTCTTACACCCACATTCTAACATTTAAATGACGTCACCTGTATCACAGGTGAGGCCTTCCTGGATATCCATCTCAAAGCCATTGACCGTAGCCCGAACTGTGGTTGTTTTTCTGGGAAAGGCAGTGGTCCTACAGTTATTACATCGACCACATCTGAAAAAGCCTTTTGGGATAGCCAATTGTCATTATTGCGAGAATGTATGTTCCTCTTTATAGTAGGAGCCACTCTACTGGCCAAATTGGCTGCCTTTGTGTATGTTATCCTAGGTCTCTCACTAAGCATGGGACCTATGATCTTATCATTTAAGAGATGATACCAATGTTTCTTTATAATTTTTTTAATCACGCGGTATTGTGAGCTAAATGGTAAGATGATTCTCAAAATTTCATCCTGTTGTTTAGGGCTTGTTGTTACAAAAAGTATTTTCTCTCCATTTCCCATACTTTAATAAGGGAACTCTCTATAATCTGGAGTGGATACTCCCTGTCCAGGAACTGTTGTTTTAATCCTTTAGATTCCTCTTCAAATTTATCTTCTTCTGTACAGTTTCGTTTTAACCGTTTAAATTGACTAGTGGGGATATTTGTGAGCCAACGTGGCAAGTGACAGCTCAGTAAATCTTATAAAGCTATTCCTAGCTACTGTTTTAAAATGGGTGTTACAACATAACCTTTTTCCTTGAACATGTATCTCTATGTCAAGAAATTCAACTTTTTGGAATTTATCATAGGGGTGAATACTAAGTTTCTATCATTGACATTAATCTCATTCATAAAAGTAGTCAATGCTTCCCTGGAGTCTTGCCAAATGAATAAAATATCATCTATAAACCTGCGCCATAGCACCAGACTCGCCCCAGCTTGGGATGTATGATTTCAAATTCCCACTGTGCCAAAAATAAATTTGCATAGCTGGGAGCGAATCTGGTGCCCATGGCGGTTCCAATCTTTTGTACGTAATAGTCCCGTTCAAATAAAAATTAATTGTGTGTGAGTATATACTCCACACCCTCCAGTATATATCCTATTTGGTCATCCGGGATCTCACTATTTGATCTCAATTGTTTGGACAGGGCATATTTTCGCTTCCCGTGGTCAATGATAGTATATAGGGATCTGACGTCCAGCGTGCCCAAGATCCAATCATCTCGCCACTGTCCAGCCAAGTAATGCACTCCCTAACCTATGGACATGCCCCTTTTAATACAACTAGACCTGATCAAGGTCTGCTAATACCCAACAGTTCTGCCCTACCCTGAGAGATCGTCAGGTCCACTAAAGCAAACTGGAAAGGAGAACCACTAAAGGAAAGGAGAAGGCAGAAGTGGTAATAGAGTGCTTCAGTCTTCACCTTGGCATCTCCAGCTGTCAATGATCTGCTCCTATCTGCTCCAGAATCTATTCGACATGCCAGGTGAGACGTTGCCATGCTGTGCTGTGGCAGTTATGCCTGGAAGCCAAGAGCCACAACGGTCCTGCACTGCTTTCAGCTCTGCGGTAGCAGGTTGATCAGTGGCTAACCGCGCTCAATTTGACAGTTGGTAAAGTGTTGTGCGACAACTGTGCCAATCTACTGAGCACGCTGAAACAGGGCAAAATGACACACATGCTATGCATGACACACGTCCTGAACTTAGTCGTGCCAAATACCCCGGGTCCAGGACGTCTTGCAGCAGGCCGGGAAAAGCTCTGGCCATTTTAGAAGATCTTACTTGGCCATGGCTCGCCTTGCTGACTTTCAGTGACGACACCACTTGCCCGTCAGACGCCTGATTTTTGACAGCCTGAAGCACTGGAACTCCACCTTGTATATGCTTAGAAGCCAGCTCCAGCAGCAACGTGCCATTAACGACTACCTGTACGAACTCTGCAGCAGGACATTGTCTGGGGAGCTTGGTTTCTTTTCACCACGCCAGTTGCTGCTCATGTGCGACACATGCAGTATTCTGCGGTCATTTGATGAGATCACCAAACTGGTCAGTCGCAGCCAGGGTGCCACCAATGACATCGTATCTTACACCTTCTTTCTGGAGCATGCATTGCATCGTGTCATTGATCAAGCTGTCGAGGAGCAGTAGCTGGAATGAATGCTGAATTAATTCCAAGGGGGTTACTCCTTCTGAGACAAGTCAGCAGGATTCTGAAGAGGAGTCAGAGGAGGATGGTGGCTGGGGGTAGGAGGAGCAAGAAGAGCAGGCTTTAAGGGGATTTTTCGGGGATACCTGGTGTTTTCCGTGGCTGGGGGAGGAGACCGAGGACAACAATCTCCTGGGCGATTAGCAGTAGCCATGGCGCTGAACAGCTTCCAATTTAGTGCAAATGGGGGCCTTCATGCTCCAGTATTTGAAGAAGGACCCCTATATAAAAGCATAAATGGCAAGGACCCGTACTGAGTGGCAATGTACTTAGACCCCTGATACAAACACAAAATGGCAGACATGTTACTCGCATCACAGAGGGCTGGCAGAATACAGCATTTCCAGGACTTGCTGCGAGAGATACTGCATTCTGCTGTTGCGGGCTCTGGCAGAGGAATTTCCAACCACAGCAAAACAGGTGCGGGTGCCAATCCTACCATGCCTGCAAGAAGACGACAGTTTGAAGATGTGTTGGTCACTTCCGATATGAGATCATTCTTGCAGCCAACCCTTCGACAGCCGCCCTTCAGATCCCACCTCAGGGAACGCTTTGATCGACGGGTGTCTGACTATATCGGGTTAACGGCCGATGGGTGTGCAGGCTTGACCTGTGGCCAGAGCTGGTAAACTTTGCCATGGAACTCTTGGCATGACGTTCATCGCAGCAGGGGGATCAATCAGTATTTTCTGGAAACAGGTATATCGAACAACTTAATCAGTTTTTGGTGGAAGCAGGGATATCGCAGGCCTCAAACAATATTTGGTGGAAACAAGTATATCAAACCCCTCAATCAGTATTTTCTGAAAGCAGGTATATCAAACCCCTTAATCAGTATTTTGTGGAAACAGGTATATCGTAGCCCTGAATCAGTATTTTAAAACCTCTTAAACGGTACTTTGTTGAAGCAGGTATATCGCAGTTATGTGTTTCAAAATGACCCACTGGACCCAGGAAGGTCAATAATTATGATTCAATAGTATAAGACTATATATTCCTGTTTCTGGTCTTTTACTCAAAATATAACTTTTATTCCTTATTCTTCTTCTTATAAATTCTAAACCAAAACCCGAAGAAAAAGGTTAAAAATACATATGGAGGGATACTTGGATTGGGACACAGGTATGTTGTTGTTTAGTATCACTTAGTATGGTGGAGCCAGGGGGATATTTTTGCATATGACCCTGGAGTTGATGTGTTCGCAGTGTTTTTTATTGCAATGTTTGCAGTGTCAATCCGACACCAAACATTCTATAAATCAAGTTGCTGACTGTTATCTGATCAACCCTAAAAGGGTAACTATAATAGCTACAGAGTGATCTGACTGGGTTCCATCCGATCTAAGGTTCTGCTATCCACCCAGTTGATCGCTACTTGAACCTCAAACCATCATGTCTGAACTGTCCCTATCACTCGAACATGTGCGCAGAGAGTCTGCAGATCGCTGTGCTAATGCTCAGATTAGTACCCTACCTTAATCTTTAAAACACATTAAAGACACAGCTCCCCGACATGTTTCACCGCATAAGCGGCGTCTTCAGGGAAATAGAGCCACAACTAAAACGAACATATGTTATAAGACGTCCTTTATACCAATCGGACGGGCCATCCCAATCAACAGCCAATGGGTATTCCCATGCTTGTTAGCAGACATCTTCTAGGGCCATATCCATATCTTAAGTCTCAATGTAGATAGACCAATCCAATCTGGGGACAATTTTTACGCATGCATTGGAAACTTAGAAATAATCTAAGTTACAAATATAAAAGCGCATGCGCTAGAACTTAAAAAGTTCCAGGTATCTCCCTATACAAATGCACAGATGCAGAAAATTTAGCTGCATAGCAGGATATAGAACATTCACAGCGCATGCGCTAGGACTTAGAAGGCTTCTGCATACGCGCATCACATTGCGCAAGTGCATGGGTTTATCCAGATGCGCAAATGCAGAAAATATGACTATAGTCCACGAGGTAGAAAATTTACAGTGCATGCACTAAAATTTGTTAAAGTTTTAGAAAGTTTTTGTATATATGTACAACATTGCGCAAGTGGGTGGACTTATAGTCTAACAATATTAAATACTGAATGCGCATGTATTAACAAATGCGCAAATACAGAAACTTTAACTACATTTCAAAAGATAGAATATTCACAGCGCTTGCGCTAAGACTTAAAAAGTTTTTGTATACATGTATCACATTGCGCAAATGTGTGGACATATCCGAATGCGCATATGCAGAAGCCCTAACCATATTCCAAAGGTAAAACCTCTGCAGCACATGCGCTAGAACCTGGAAAATTTGTATACGTGTACCTCATTGTGCAACTGCGTGGACTCATTATTTTTGTTCCACTGTGCAGGTGCAAGGACTTAGATTCTTTTTAGATCCAAGATCTAAACTAAAGTAATAACTGGAATGAGGGATCTACAGTACCCTGAAAGGTTTTCAAAATTAGGGTTATTCACTTTAGAAAAAGGCGACTGAGGGGAGATCTAATAACTATGTATAAATATATCAGGGGTCAGTACAGAGATCTGTCCCATCATCTATTTATCCCCAGGACTGTGACGAGGGGACATCCTCTGCGTCTTTAGGAAAGAAGGTTTGTACACAAACATAGAAAAGGATTCTTCACTGTGAGAGCAGTGAAACTATGAAACTCTCTGCCTGAGGAGGTGGTGATGGTGAGTACAATAAAGGAATTCCAGAGGGGACTGGATGTATTTCTGGAGTGTAATAATATTACAGGCTACAGCTACTAGAGATGGGTCGTTGATCCAGGGAGTTATTCTGATTGCCTGATTGGAGTCAGGAAGGAATTTTTTTCCCTTAAGTGGGGAAAATTGGCTTCTGCCTCACAGGGGTTTTTGCCTTCCTCTGGATCAACTTGTAGGAAACAGGCCGAACTGGATGGACAAATGTCTTTTTTCGGTCTTATATACTATGTTACTATGTAAGATGTCAATTGCGCATGCGTTAAAACTTAGACTATTCATTCCCAGGCTCCTTCTACTACCACGCAGATGCAAGGACTTTATTAGGAGGTTATTTTCCGAATGGTAAATACTAATTATACATAACATTAAAACATCCCCGTACTTGGATGGTCTTTTGATATCTCTATTATCACCATTATTATTTAGGTGTCTCTGTTATTAGTTTTATACACTAGATATGGAAGTTGGTCCCAGTTATTTCTTAGGGCTTTAGTTTTTTGCTACTTATTTCCTAGTAATATTTCTAATAATTAATGTTTCTTTCAGAAAAAGGGGAGAAAGAACTTATGACACTGTATCCCAATAGATAGAACCGGGAGAAAATATTTTCCTGGTTCCCTTCATATAAACGCTGTGAAGGAAAAACATTCATTTAAACCATTTGGGCTCATGGTATTGAGCCTATGGATCCAATGTGCTTCACATTCCAGAAGCTTCTTATCCAGATTGCCCCTCTTGGGCCTAGACTTATCTTTTCAATACCCCAAAATCGCAAGGCTGATATTCTATCATCGTGTACATATTTAATGTGTCTCGCTATCAAGGTATCCTTACTGTCTCAATTGAACTTAAATTACCCGAGATGCGACATCTCAGTTCCTGTGTGGTCTTACCCACATACAACTTAGGGCATGGGCAAGAGGCTATATATATCACCCCTTGTGTTTTACACATGATAAGTTGTCTGATCTCATATTCTTTCCTATCATTAGGATTCATACATTTTTTTATTTGGGGGATATATTTACAAAAGGAGCAATCTCCACACGGTACTGAGCCTCGATATTTTTCTCTCAAGAGGTGAATCCCCACTGGCCAGTATCTGAAAGCTCGGCGTAACTGCCCAAGTGAGGCCTCATTTGTGAGGGAAAGTGGACATCTTTTTGAGAGGTTTAAAAGAGGGGTTATCCTACAGGCCCCTTAAAAAGAGCCTACAATAGAGCTAGAAACACCAATAGAGATAATTTACTTCAAACAACTTCAACAAAAAGAATGAGATCATTAGGTGTGGAATTTTATTTTGTGGAAGCAGGTATATCAAACCCCTTAATCAGCATTTTGTAGAAGCAGGTATATCGCAGGCCTCAATAAATATTTGGTAGAAACAGGTATATCAAACCCCTTAATCAGTATTTTGTGGAAACAGGTATATCGCAGCCCTCAATCAGTATTTTGTGGAAGCAGGTATATCAAACCCCTTAGTCAGTATTTTGTAGAAGCAGGTATATTGCAGGCCTCAATCAATATTTGGTAAAAACAAGACTTTCAAACCCCTCAATCAGTATTTTGTGGAAGCGGCATATCGCAGGCCTCAATCAATATTTGGTGAAAACAGGTACAAACCGGATTCCAAAAAGTTGGGACACTAAACAAATTGTGAATAAAAGCTGAATGCAATGATGTGGAGATCGCAAATGTCAATATTTTATTTGTAATAGAACGTAGATGACAGATCAAACGTTTAATCAGAGTAAATGTATCATTTTAAAGGAAAAATACGTTGATTCAAAATTTCACGGTGTCAACAAATTCCAAAAAAGTTGGGACAAGTCTCAATAAAAGGCTGGAAAAAGTAAATTTGAGCATAACGAACTGGAAGACCAATTAACACTAATTAGGTCAATTGGCAACATGATTTGGTATAAAAGAGCTTCTCAGAGTGGCAGTGTCTCTCAGAAGCCAAGATGGGTAGAGGATCACCAATTCCCACAATGTTGTGCAGAAAGATAGTGGAGCAATATCAGAAAGGTGTTACCCAGCGAAAAATTGCAAAGACTTTGCATCTATCATCATCAACTGTGCATAACATCATCCGAAGATTCAGAGAATCTGGAACAATCGCTGTGCGTAATGCTCAAGGTCGTAGAAACCATACTGGATGCCCGTGATCTCCGAACCCTTAAATGACACTGCACCACAAACAGGAATGCTACTGTAAAGGAAATCACAGAATGGGCTCAGGAATACTTCCTGAAACCATTGTCAGTGAACACAATCCACCGTGCCATCCGCCGTTGCCAGCTGAAACTCTACAGTGCAAAAAAGAAGCCATTTCTAAGCAAGATCCACAAGCTCAGGCGTTTTCACTGGGCCGGGAATAATTTAAAATGGAGTGTGGTAAAATGGAAGACTGTTCTGTGGTCAGACGAGTCACGATTCAAAGTTCTTTTTGGAAATCTGGGACGCCATGTCATCCGGACCAAAGAGGACAAGGACAACCCAAGTTGTTATCAACGCTCAGTTCAGAAGCCTGCATCTCTGATGGTATGGGGTTGCATGAGTGCGTGTGGCATGGGCAGCTTGCATGTCTGGAAAGGCACTATCAATGCAGAAAAATATATTCAGGTTCTAGAACATATGCTCCCATCCAGACGTCATCTCTTTCAGGGAAGACCCTGCATTTTTTCAACAAGATAATGCCAGACCATATTCTGCATCAATCACAACATCATGGCTGCGTAGGAGAAGGATCCGGTACTGAAATGGCCAGTCTGCAGTCCAGATCTTTCACCTATAGAGAACATTTAGCGCATCATAAAGAGGAAGGTGCAACAAAGAAGGCCCAAGACGATTGAACAGTTAGAGGCCTGTATTAGACAAGAATGGGAGAGCATTCCTATTTCTAAACTTGAGAAACTGGTCTCCTCGGTCCCCAGACGTCTGTTGAGTGTTGTAAGAAGAAGAGGAGATGCCACACAGTGGTGAAAATGGCCTTGTCCCAACTTTTTTGGGATTTGTTGACACCATGAAATTCTGAATAACATATTTTTCCCTTAAAATTGTACATTTTCTCAGTTTAAACTTTTGTTCCGTGATTTATGTTCTATTCTGAATAAAATATTAGAAGTTGGCACCTCCACATCATTGCATTCAGTTTTTATTCACGATTTGTACAGTGTCCCAACTTTTTTGGAATCCGGTTTTATATCAAAACCCTTAATCAGTATTTTTATGGAAGCAGGTATTTCGTAGCCCTCAATCAGAATTTTCTGCAAGCAGGTATATCACACCCTCAATCAGTATTTTGTTGAAGCAGGTATATCGCAGGACAAAATCAATATTTGGTGGAAACAGGTATATCGAACCCCTTAATCAGTATTTTGTGGAAGCAGGTATACCGCTGCCCTCAATCAGTATTTTCTGGAATCAGGTATATCAAACCCCTTAACCTCTTAAGGACACAGGGCGTATGGGTACGCCCTAATCTCCGAGTCCTGAAGGACATAGGGCGTACCCATACGCCCTGACAAAAATCGCATGTAAAAAAATAATCGCGCTAGGAACATGGCCCTGTGACCCCTCCCCCGTATTGGCGATGACTGCAAACCGCAGGTCAATTCAGACCTGTGGTTTGCAGCGCTTTGCGATGTATCTGATCCCCGCGGTCGTTGACCGTGGAGTTCAGAAACTTTAAACTGCTGCCAAATGTTTTTTTTTTATATCTGTAACCTCCCACCGTGCCCTCATTGTGATGGGTGGTGCGGGAGGGGGAGGCTTATGGGCGGTGCGTGGGCGGTACGGCAGGCGGTGCGGGGGCGCTCATTTTCAGGATGGCCGAGCTTAGCAAGCAGAGTGTCAGCACATTGCTGACACTCTTCTTGTAACAGCTGTCATCCTTGCAGGCACGGATGTCAGGCTTTTAACCCCTTCCATGCCGCCGTCCGTAGGGACCGCTGTATAGAAGGGGTTAAGAGGGAGGGAGCTGCTGTGGGGGCTGCTGTGCCTGGTGCAGCCCCCTAGCTCCAGTCCCCAGCTTCCTCCCTCAACATCCTTCGCTGCTCTAGTATAGCAGCGGAGGAGGGTAACCATGGCAATAGGATGCCTTCAAAGGCATCCTGCCAGCCATGGTTACAGAACTCTGATCAGACTTCTGCTAAAGGCAAAAGTCTGATCAGACTAAGTATCAAGTAAAAATACAGTACAGTACATTATATAATGTTTTTTACTGTATTATACAGACACCAGATCCACTGGATCTTCAAGAACCTAGTGGGTCTGGATAAAAACAAATAAAAAAAGGTAAAAATAAAAAACACATTTATCACTAATAAAAAATTATATATATATAATAATACACTACACATGTTATATCACCGCGTCCGTAACAACCTGATTTTTAAATTGGTTTTGTTACCTTTCCCGCACGGTGAACGTCATAAAAACAAACTATGATAAAATTAAAATTTTGCCCACCTCACTTTCAAAAACGTTAATAAAAGTGATAAAAAGATGTATCTATACCCAAATGGTACTAATCAAACCGTCACCTCGTCCAACAAAAAATGATACCTTACCTAAGAAAATCGCCTAAAAAATAAAAAAATTATGGCTCTCAGGCTATGCAGACACTAAAACATGATTTTTTTGTTTCAAAAATATGATTGTGTAAAACCTAAATAAATAAATAAATAAATAAAAAGTAGACATATAAGGTATCTCCGCGTCCGGAACAACCTGAACTATAAAAATAACACATGACCTAACCCCTCAGATGAACACTGCAAAAAAAAAAAACTGTGTCAAAAGCCATTTTTGTCACCTTACATCACAAAACGTCTAATAGCAAGCGATCAAAAAGCCATATGCACGCCAAAAAAGTGCCTTTAAAACCGTCATCTCATCCTGCAAAAATGATACCCTACCTCAGAAAATCGCCCAAAAAATAAAAATATTATGGCTCTTAGGCTATGCAGACACTAAAACATGATTTTTTTTGTTTCAAAAATTATATGATTGTGTAAAACCTAAATTAATAAATTATAAGTCGACATATTATGTATCGCGCGTCCGTAAGAACCAGAACTATAAAAATAACACTGACCCCTCAGGTGGACACCGCAAAAAAAAATAATACTCTAAAAATAAGTTTTTTGTCACCTACCATCACAAAAAGTGTAACAGCAAGCGATCAAAAAGTCATATGCACCCCAAAATAGTGCCATTAAAACCATCATCTGATCCCACAAAAAAATGAGCCCCTATCTTAGAAAATTGGACAAAAACTTAAAAAAACTGACTCTCAGACTATGGAGATACTAAAATGTTTTTTTGTTTGTTTAACAAAGGATATTATAGTGTAAAACCTAAATAAATTTAAAAGAGTAAACATATTAGGTATTGCCGCATCCGTAAGAATCTGCTCTTTAAAAATAACACATGACCTAACCCCTCAGATGAACACAGTCACAAAAATAAAATAAAAACGGTCCCAAAACAGCAAAAAAATTTTCCTAATATTTTTTTCCAGTTACAAAGCAAGGGTCAACAGTCAAACAAAATTCTATATTTATTGCCCTGATTCTGTAGTTCACAGACACACCCCATATGTGGTCGTAAACTGCTGTATCGCCAAACAACAGGGCATAGAATGAAGGGAATGCCATATGGTTTTTGGAAGGCAGATTTTGCTGGACTGGTTTTTGACACCATGTCCCATTTGAAGCCCCCTTATGCTCCCTAGAGTAGAAACTCCAAAAAAGTGACCCCATATAAGAAACTACACCCCTCAAAGTATTTAAAACTGATTTTACAAACTTTATTAACCCTTTAGGTGTTCCTCAAGAGTTTATGGCAAATGGAGATGAAATTTCAGAATTTATTTTTATTACCTTGTCTCACAAAATTTATTATAGAGCAACCAAAAATCATATGTACCATAAAAATAATACCACCAAAACTGCCATTTTTCCAGTAGTTTCCAAAATGGGGTCACTTTTTGGAGTTTCTACTCTAGGGGTGCATCAGGGGGCTTGAAATGGGCCATGGTGTAAATAAACCAGTCCATCGAAATTTGCCTTCCAAAAACCATATGGCGTTCCCTTCATTCTATGACCTGCCGTTTGGCGATACAGAAGTTTACAACCATATAAAGTTGTTTCTGCAAACTACAGAATCAGGGAAATAAATATTGGGTTATGTTTTGCTGTTAACCCTTGCTTTGTTACTGGAAAAAAATGGATTCAAATGGAAAATTTGCCAAAAATCGAAATCCAAAAATGTTATGTTCATTTGCCATGAACTCTTGTGGAACACCTAATCGGTTAACAAGGTTTGTAAAATCAGTTTTGAATACATTGAGGGGTGTAGTTTCTAGAATGGGGTCATTTTTAGTGGTTCCTTTTATGTAAGCCTCACATAGTGACTTCAGACCTGAACTGGTCCTTAAAAAGTGGGTTTTGAAATTTTCAGAAAAATAAAATGGCGTTCCCAAAATGAACCAAACATGACGTAGACATTTGGGGAATGTAAAGTAATAACTATTTTGGAGGTATTACAATTATATTATAAAAGTGGCGAAATTGAAACTTGAAAATTTGCAATTTTATTCTAAATTTTTGGTAAATTTAGTATTTTTTAATACAAAAAATTTACTTTTTGACAAAATGTTGCCAGTGTCATGAAGTACAATATGTGATGAAAAAACAATCTCAGAATAACCTGGATAAGTAAAAGCGTTTTAAAGTTATCGCCACATAAAGTGACACTGGTCAGATTTTCAAAAATGGCCTGGTCCTTAAGGGTTAATAAGTATTTTGTGGAAGCAGTTATATCGCAGGCCTTAATCAATATTTGGTGGAAACAGCTATATCGAACCCCTTAATCAGTATTTTCTGGAAGCAGGTATATCACAGCCCTCAATCAGTATTTTGTGGAAGCAGGTATATCATACCACTTAATCAGTATTTTGTGGAAGAAGGTATATTAAACCCCTAATCAGTATTTTGTGGAAGAAGGTATATCGCAGGCCTCAATCAATATTTGGTGGAAACAGGAATTTTGAACCCCTTTATTGGTATTTTGTGGAAGCAGGTATATTGCAGGCCTCAATCAATATTTGGTGGAAAAAGGTATATCGAACCCCTTAATCAGTATTATGTGGAAGTAGGTATATAGCAGGCCTCAATCACTATTTGGTAGAAACAGGTATATTGAACCTCTTAATTAGAGATGAGCGAACAGCTGGATGTTCGGGTTCGTGAAGTTCGGCCGAACTTCCCGAAAGGTTCGGGTCCGGGATCCGAACTCGACCCGAACTTCATCCGAACCCCATTGAAGTCAATGGCGACCCAAACTTTTGGCCACTAAAAGGCTGTAAAATAGTCCAAGGGGCTAGAAGGCTGCAAAAAGCAGCAAAATGTAGGTAAATGCCCTGCAAACAAATGTGGATAGGGAAATTAATTAAAATAAAATAAATAAAAATTAACCAATAACAATTGGAGAGAGGTCCCATAGCAGAGAATCAGGCGTCATATCACCCACCACTGGAGATATGAGTTATTTAAGCCCCAGCACCCAGACAGAGGAGAGAGGTCCCACAGCAAGGAATAAGGCGTCATATCACCCATCACTGGAGAAGGCTACTTTCAGTTATTTAGGCCCCAGCACCCAGACAGAGAAGAGAGGTCCCACAGCAAGGAATAAGGCCTATATCACCCACCACTGGAAAAGGCCACTTTCAGTTACTTAGGCCCCATCACCCAGACAGAGGAGATAGCTCCCACATCAGTGAATAAGGCATCATATCACCCACCACTAGAGAAGGCCACTTTCAGTGATTAAAGCCCCAGCACCCAGACAGAGGAGAGAGGTCCCACAGCAAGGAATGAGGCATCATATCACCCACCACTGGAGAAGGCCACTTTCAGTTATTTAGGCCCCAGTACCCAGACAGAGGAGAGATGTCCCCGAGCAAGGAATATGGCGTCATATCACCCACCACTTGAGAAGGCCAATTTCAGTTATTTAGGCCCTAGCACCCAGACAGAGGAGAGAGGTCCCACAGCAAGGAATAAGGTGTCGTATCACCCACCACTGGAGAAGTCCACTTTCAGTTATTTAGGTCCCAGCACCCAGACAGAGGAGAGAGGTCCCACAGCAAGGAATAAAGCATCATATCACCCACCACTGGAGAAGGCTACTTTCAATTATTTAGGCCCCAGCACCCAGACAGAGAAGAGAGGTCCCACAGCAAGGAATAAGGCATCATATCACCCACCACTGGAGAAGGCCACTTTCAGTTATTTAGGCCCCAGCACCCAGACAGAGGAGAGAGGTCCCACAGCAAGGAATAAGGCGTCATATCACCCACCACTGACCACTGGAGAAGGCCACTTTCAGTTATTTAGGCCCCAGCACCCACACAGTAGAGAGAGGTCCCATAGCAAGGAATAAGGCATCATATCACCCACCACTGAAGAAGGCTACTTCCAGATATTTAGCCAATGGCACCCAGACAGAGGAGAGAGGTCGCATGGCAGATGTTCAGGCTTCATGTCACCCACCATTGTAACACCACTTTCAGTTATTTAGGCCCCGGCACCCAGATTGAGGAGAGGTTTATTCAACTTTGGGTTGCACCGCAAGATCATGGTAAAGTTACAAATATGAGGATTCAATAAAGAAGTGCCCGGAGTTCAAGAATACATGGTTGAGGCGAAGGCAGTTATAAATGTCTATTCTGCACAAGGGAGGCACAGGTCCTGTGGGATCCATATACAAGAAAATACAATGAAAATATCTATAGTGTGGGTACACCTTCGCATAAAGTAGAGAAAAAGGAAAAGAAAGTGACTCCTAAAAATGTTAATTTTTATTAGTATGCCATTAAAATCATACCCAAATTGTTAATCCCACCCTGAAGGACCTGGAGACATGGGGAGGGTACACTGGGTAGGATGATTCCTCAAGGGGCTATACCATGGGGATAAATAATATCTCTCCCTTATACTGCCCCTATGTACATCTTTGCCCGAGGGCAACCCCTGATGGTGGGGTCCCCCGTCCTCGTGCCTACCCTAAGTGACCCTTTAAATAACCCTATGCCTACCCAGTAGTCCACATCTAAGTGCAATAAAGTCAGCTCAGCCACAGTCGGCCTATCAGATGGAGGCTTCTACACAAATAAACCTTGTGTGGTTTTCAGCCCCATAAAATGTAGTTTATATCCTTATAAGCCCCGACGCGTTTCCCCAAAATAATTGGGTTCATCAGGGGCAATGACTTCAGATCGTCAAATATGTCACTTCAGATCGTCAGAAATGTCACCACCAGAAGCCTCATCTCAACCAGAGCCCGGGTGCCGAAGAGGATAGTCATAGATATCATTTGTCAGATACACGGACACCTGTAAATCAGATATATGCAAAAAGAGAAGGAGAAGGTAGATATTACTTACTATTTGGAGGCGGTATGGTTGGGTAGTCAGTAGGGTGTATAAACACTTACCCTTTCCTCATAGATAGACTGGCTTTCGACAGTAGGACGGAGGTGACTGATGTTGCACCTGCCGTAACTGGGCGCTACCGCCCTATTTAAAATGCAAGCCCCGCCCCAGGTATCCTTACCACCATCGCCGGCTGGTAATAGTGGCGCTAACATCACTTCCTATCGGTGGAACGCACATTACGTCTTCCGGTATCATCAGTGTTGGGTGACGTGATTCACGTCACTTCCGCAGTCAAAGGTATGCGCCCAATTATCCGGTCACATGACCAGATACGGCCAGTTGCATCACATCCGACCCATGGGACGCAACCACGTACTGAGCGCGCACCCATCTCATACAAGATATGTCATATCCGGTCAATGAGACGCAGGTGCGTTCCACCGAATTGCATACATCGCCTGTCCCAGATGAATACTATTAAACTTCGGTCCGAGCATTATTATGTGTGGGTATAACAATGAAGTCAGACCATATCGATACAATATGATAAAGTATGTTGTTGGGGTGGTCATATAATAAATACGCGAGCACCCCTCAATCATGAACCGAATTGAGCATTACAAGATGCTCAAGGCCAAAAACATACACCCCAGCATTATCCCTAATTTTACTATCATGATTATGACAATCAGATGGATGCACCCTTAATCAAAATAGAGGAAAGGAGAGAATGTAATAACAAAGAACGTAATAAAGTCAATAAAGGGATACCCCTGTCATTTTTGTATATATATGGAAATCCTAATGTTCTTGTCAGAGGAAGCACTGGTAATCGAGGCGTTCATTAAGACCAGTAGGGGACTGGGACCGCAGATTGAAGATCCAAAAGGATTCCCTTTGGAGAATCCTTCGGTCCCAGTCACCATTTCTGGGTGACTGAGGGACCACTTCCAATACTGAAAACGCCAATGATCCAGGGTCTCCATCATGGACCTCTTTGACATGTTGTGCAATGGGGGTAACTTTCCCCTTTAGTATATCATTGACATGTTCCAGAATCCTTGTTCTTAGTTCCCTCTTAGTCTTGCCTATGTAGTCCAAGGGCAACGTCACCCAACACTGATGATACCGGAAGACGTAATGTGCGTTCCACCGATAGGAGCGATGTTAACGCCACTATTACCAGCCGGCGATTGGTGGTAAGGATACCTGGGGCGGGGCTTGCATTTTAAATAGGGCGGTAAGCGCCCAGTTACGGCAGGTGCAACATCAGTCACCTCCGTCCTACTGTCGAAAGCCAGTCTATCTATGAGGAAAGGGTAAGTGTTTATACACCCCTACTGACTACCCAACCATACCGCCTCCAAATAGTAAGTAATATCTACCTTCTCCTTCTCTTTTTGCATATATCTGATTTACAGGTGTCCGTGTATCTGACAAATGATATCTATGACTATCCTCTTCGGCACCCGGGCTCTGGTTGAGATGAGGCTTCTGGTGGTGACATTTCTGACGATCTGAAGTGACATATTTGACGATCTGAAGTCATTGCCCCTGATGAACCCAATTATTTTGGGGAAACGCGTCGGGGCTTATAAGGATATAAACTACATTTTATGGGGCTGAAAACCACACAAGGTTTATTTGTGTAGAAGCCTCCATCTGATAGGCCGACTGTGGCTGAGCTGACTTTATTGCACTTAGATGTGGACTACTGGGTAGGCATAGGGTTATTTAAAGGGTCACTTAGGGTAGGCACGAGGACGGGGGACCCCACCATCAGGGTTGCCCTCGGGCAAAGATGTACATAGGGGCAGTATAAGGGAGAGATATTATTTATCCCTGTGGGATCCATGCCTGGTTCATTTTTATGAACGTCCGCTTGCCTACGTCGGCTGTGGACAGGGGGCTGCATTTTTAAGTAATGACGCCCCTGCCGCGCTGAATACACGTTCAGACAAAACGCTGGACGCCGGGCAGGCCAGCACCTCCAAGGCATAAAATGCTAACTCTGGCCACGTGGACAATTTGAAGACCCAGAAGTTGAATGGGGCCGAACCATCAATCAGTACGTGGAGGAGTGTGCAGACGTACTGTTCAACCATGTTAGTGAAATGCTGCCTCCTGCTAACACGTTCCGTATCAGGTGGTGGTGCAGTTAGCTGTGGCGTGGGGACAAAACTTTTCCACATTTCTGCCATGCTAACCCTGCCCTCAGAGGAGCTGGCTGTGACACAGCTGCATTGGCGACCTCTTGCTCCTCCTCTGCCTTGGGCTTCCACCTATTCGCCTGTGACATTTGGGAATGCTCTCAGGAGTGCGTCTACCAGCATGCGCTTGTACTCGCACATCTTCCTATCATGCGCCAGTGCAGGCAGTAAGGTGGGCACATTGTCTTTGTACCGGGGATCCAGCAGGGTGGCAAACCAGTAGTCCGCACATGTTAAAATGTGGGCAACTTTGCTGTCGTTGCGCAGTCACTGCAGCGTGTAGTCGCTCATGTGTGCCAGGCTGTCCTCTGTGGGAGGCGTATCATCATCGTCCTCCTTATCCCCCAGGCATGCACCAGTGATGGGCCTGAGCTGTGTCGGGTGCCACCCTGCTGGGAACCTGCTTCATCCTCATCCTTCTCGTCCTCCAGTAGTGGGCCCTGGCTGGCCACATTTGTACCTGGCCTCTGCTGTTGCATAAAACCTCCCTTTGAGTCACTTCTAACAGACTGGCCAGAAAGTGCTAAAAATGAACCCTCATCCTTCTCCTCCTCCTCCTGGGCCACCTCCTCTTCCATCATCGCCCTAAGCGTTTTCTCAAGGAGACATAGAAGTGGTAATGTAATGCTGATAACGGTGTCATCGCCACTGGCCATCTTGGTGGAGTACTCGAAACAGCGCAACAGGGCACACAGGTCTCGGAATCAGGCCCAATCATTGGTGGTGAAGTGGTGCTGTTCCGCAGTGCGACTGACGCATGCGTGCTGCAGCTGAAACTCCACTATGGCCTGCTGCTGCTCGCACAGTCTCTCCAGCATGTGCAAGGTGGAGTTCCACCTGGTGGGCACGTCGCATATTAGGCGGTGAGCGGGAAGGTCGGAGTTACACTGTAGCGCAGACAGGCGAGCAGCGGCAGGATGTAACGCTGGAAGCGCGCACAGACGGTTCGCACTTTATGCAGCAGCTCTGACATGTTGGGGTAGTTGTGAATGAACACATGCACCACCAAATTCAGCACATGCGCCAGGCAAGGAATGTGCGTCAAACCGGCTAGTCCCAGAGCTGCCACGAGATTTCGCCCATTATCGCACACCACCAGGCCGGGCTTGAGGCCCACCGGCAGAAACCACTCGTCGGTCTGTTGTTCAATACCCCGCCACAACTCCTGCGTGGTGTGGGGCCTGTCCCCCAAACATATGAGTTTCAGAATGGCCTGCTGACGTTTACCCCGGGCTGTGCTAAAGTTGGTGGTGAAGGTGTGTGGCTGACTGGATGAGCTGGTTGAAGCAGAGGAGGAGGAAGCCGAGTAGGAGGAGGAGGCTACAGGAGGCAAAGAATGATGCCCTGCGATCCTTGGCGGCGGAAGGACGTGCACCAAAGAACTCTCCGCCTGGGGCCCAGCCGCCACTACATTTACCCAGTGTGCAGTTAGGGAGATATAGCGTCCCTGGCCGTGCTTACTGGTCCACATATCTTTGGTTAGGTGGACCTTGCCACAGATGGTGTTGCGCAGTGCACACTTGATTTTATCAGATACTTGGTTGTGCAGGGAAGGCACGGCTCTCTTGAAGTAGTGGCGGCTGGGAACAACATACTGTGGGACTGCCATGGCCATCAGCTATTTGAAGCTGTCTGTGTCCACCAGCCTGAATTACAGCATTTCAAAGGCCAGTAGTTTAGAAATGCTTGCATTCAGGCCCAGGGCTCGAGGTTGGCTAGGTGGGAATTTGTGCTTTCTCTTCAAGGTTTGCGAGATGGAGAGCTGAACGCTGCCGTGTGACATGGTGGAGATGCTTGGTGACGCAGGTGGTGGTGTCGGTGACACATCCTCTGTTTGGGGGTGGCAGATGCTAACATTCCTCCCGAGGCAGAGGAAGAGGCCGAGGCAGCAGCAGAAGAGGGAGCAGGGGAGCCTGAGTAAGTTCCTTGTTTTTAAGATGTTTACTCCACTGCAGTTCATGCTTTGCATGTACATGCCTGGTCATGCAGGTTGTGCTAAGGTTAAGAACGTTAATGCCTCGCTTCAGGCTCTGATGGCACAGCGTGCAAACCACTCGGGTCTTGTCGTCAGCACATTGTTTAAAGAAGTGCCATGCCAGGAACTCCTTGAAGCTGCCTTTAGGGTGCTCGGTTCCTGGTGGCGGTGGCCAGTAGCAGGCAAACTCCCTTGGCGGCAGCTGTTCTGCTTTTGCCCCCTGCTCCCTCTTTTGCTATGCTGTTGGCTTGGTCTCACCACTGCCTCTTCCTCTGAACTATGAAAGTCAGTGGCACGACCTTCATTCCATGTGGGGTCTAGGACCTCATTGTCCCCTGCATCGTCTTCCTCCCTGACCTCCTGTTTGGTCTGCACACTGCAAAAATATGCAGCAGTTGGCACCTGTGTTTTGTCATCATCAGTGACGCGCGGACTCCGATGAGGTGGTATTCCCATGTCCTCATCATCAGAAAAAAATAAGTGGTTGTGCATCAGTGCATTCTATGTCTTCCAGCACTGGGGAAGGGCTAGGTGGATTCCCTTTGGAATCTCTGCCAGCAAAGTTTTCAAACAGCATAAGAGACTGCTGCATAACTTGAGGCTCAGACAGTTTCCCTGATATGCATGGGGGTGATGCGACAGACTGATGGGCTTGGTTTTCAGGCGCCACCTGTGCGCTTTCTGCAGAAGAATGGGTGGGAGATATTGTTGTGAACGTGCTGTATCCAATGTCGGCCAACAATTGACTCGCGCCTGTACCTGCTCAGGCCTTACCATCCTTAGAACGGCATTTCGCCCCACCAAATATCGCTGTAAATTCTGGCGGGTACTGGAACTTGAGGTAGTTGGTTCACTAGGACATGTGGCTGTGGCAGAATGGCCACGTCCTCTCCCAGCACCAAAGGGTCCACTAACACCACCACGACCGTGTCCACGTCCCTTACTAGATGTTTTTCTCATTGTTACCGTTCACCAAACACCACCAATTCAGGCCTTTTTTTACAGGTACCTAACACTATCTACCTATTTATTTATGTACCGTATTACAATAATCCAGGCACAGCAGTAAACACTGATTTAGGGGAATATCAATTGTAGGCCTAGTATTTAGGCCCTGGATGAAAGGTATCCTTTATGGACAGATTTACACTTGGAGATGCACAGTAGCGTCTAAAAAAATATGTAGGATTATGCCTTCAGCAATTGTATTTTAACACTTTGTGTAATATACCCTTTAACGGACAGAAATACAATGGGAAATGCACTGTAGCGCGTGAAGTTATTGAGGATGACCCTCTCAGCACTTGTATGTACACCTCAAGTGTAATATACCCTTTACGGACAGATTAACACTTGGCCTGCAATAGCTGGAACACCAGATTAAGGGTATTGCTGTATTGGCAAGTGAATTTCACTACAAAACAAAATCTATCCTTTGACGAATACTATTAAACTTGTCCAGTCACAGCTGGAACACAAGATTTACTGAATTTCTATTTTGGCAATGAATTTCACCACAGAAAAAAATATATCCTTTGCTGTACACTATTAAACTTGGCCAGCCACAGCTGAAACCACTGATTTATGGTATTGCTATTTTGACAATTGAATTTCACCCCAGAAAAAATATATCCTTTGCCGTACAATATTAAACTTGGCCAGCCACAGCTGAAATCACTGATTTATGGTATTGCTATTTTGGCAATTGAATTTCACCCCAGAAAAAATATATCCTTTGCCGGACACTATTAAACTTGGCCAGCCACTGCTTGGACACCAAATTTACTGTATTTCTATTTTTGCTACTGACTTTCACCCCAGAAAAAATATACCCTTTCACGGAGAGATTTAAACTAGTCCTGCAACAGCTGGAACACCAGATTCAGGGTATTGCTATTTTGGCATTTGAATTTTACCCCAGAAAAAATATATCCTTTGCAGGACACTATTAAACTTGGCCAGCCACAGCTGAAATCACAGATTTATGGTATTGCTATTTTGGCAATTGAATTTCACCCCAGAACAAAATATATCCTTTGCCGGACACTATTGAACTTGGACAGCCACTGCTGGGACACCAGATTTACTGTATTTTTTCTACCGACTTTCACCCTAGAAAATAATATATCCTTTGACGGACACTAGGGAAATTGTCCAGTCACATCTGGAACACCAGATTCAGGGTATTGCTATTTTGGCAATTAAATTTCTCCCCAGAACAAAATCTATCCTTTGACGGATACTATTAAACTTGTCCAGTCACAGCTGGAACACCAGATTCAGGGTACTTCTATTATTGCTACTGACTTAATTTAAACTAGGACTGCAATAGCTGGAACACCAGATTAAGGGTATTGCTATTTTGGCAATTGAATTTCACCCCAGAAAAAAATATATCCTTTGCAGGACACTATTAATCTTGGCCAGCCACAGCTGAAATCACAGATTTATGGTACTGCTATTTTGGCAATTAAATTTCACCCCAGAACAAAATCTATCCTTTGACGGATACTATTAAACTTGGCCAGCCACTGCTTGGACACCAGATTCAGGGTACTTCTATTATTGCTACTGACTTTCATCCCAGAAAAAAATATACCCTTTTACGGACAGATTTAAACTAGGACTGCAACAGCTGGAACACCAGATTAAGGGTATTGCTATTTTGGCAATTTAATTTTACCCCAGAAAAAAAAAATATCCTTTGCCGTACACTATTAAACTTGGCCAGCCACAGCTTAATATTTGGTGGAAGCAGGTACTGTATATGAAACCCCAGTATTTTGTGGAAGCAGGTATTTTACACCCCTGATTCCTGAATTTTTTTTTTTGCCACATCACATTACACCACCCTGTTTATTTGGGGCAACAGGTATATCGTAGCCCTCAATCAGTATTTTGTGGAAGAAGGTATATCACACCCCTCAATCAGTTTTTCTTGGGGCAACAGGTATATCACACCCATTGCAAATAGTTGTTCCAATAGCGCTTGTCCCTCTATATAGGTGAGGTATCGCAGCAGAACCGCCCACAACTACTGCACAATTCAAATGCACTATAATATACTTTCTATGTTAGAAAGTATATTATAAGTATATCAAACCCCTCGGTATACCACACCTATCGATAGCACACCTATACTAGTCCTTAAAAAGACTTTTGTGGTCCTATTAGCTAGTGTTAGGTGTCCCTAACAGCCTGTCCCAGCTCCACAAAGCAACCTCTCTCCTACACTGACAAAACACAGAATGTAAAATGGCTTAATTGGCTGTCTCGTCCCACCTGATGGATCTGGATCTGTCACGGGTTAAAGTTCGGCGCAATGCAAAGAATATGCCACTGGTGGACATCGCCATATGTTTGCATGTTCGGCAAATCGTAAACACGCAAGTTTGCCGCGAAATTTCCACCGGGCGAACCGCAAGGCCATCTCTATCTGCAGATGCCATAAAAAGAAAGCTGTGATAATGGCCGATTGGAAAAAAGATTTTTCAGTCCAAAATATGTAGAAGGCAATAACGAAAATTGCCCTCAATGATTTTCATACAAGCTACCTTAGTCTTCTTAGCTAAGTCAGACTGTTCCCACTATGTACTTCCTAAAGTTGCATGAAAATCCAAGGAATGTTGCATTCACAAGTTGTGACTACAGACAGTTTGCAGTATGTCAACATTGTCTGCAAAATAATTTGAATCCATAGTAATACAGAGAGAAGTGTAAAAGTCACATGTTTGTGCAGTTGGCAAGTTAGGGTTAAAATGGCTCCTAAAATTGTAGTACTCTACAAGTTACTTATAAGACTATTTTAAGACAAAAGTCTACGGGATAGAATATGAAATAATGGCTATTGTCTGAAAGTGACCTGAGGATAAGACAAATATATCAAGTAACGTGATATTTGATAAATGTGGCAGACTGGCAAAACTGACTTCTAATTTTCCCCCATGATACATTCCCCCAATGTGCTTGTGACTTAGTTTTTACCTGCATCTTTTAAAAATAATTGTCACACCTCTCACTTTTCCCCCTCACAACTTTCAGAAAGAGTGTGTGGCAAGTGCAGGAAGGGGACATGGCCGCGGCTGCAGCACATTTTCTTCATTTATGCCAATTTTTGGGCTCAAATGAAGCCCTGGATTTGTGTTTTGGTACATGGACTTTCAGAGGATGCGCCTAATTTATGACAAGGCCTGAGCCTTGTCATAAATTATGCGCATCTTCCAGAAGGGAAGGGATATCAAGACCAGCGCAGAAAGTGCCAGTCTTGATAAATCTCACCCTATGTGTATCCCAACCCTCATTAGTGCTATATATGTTGTACAATAAAGGTGTCTATTTTACAATTTAGGCATTCTTCAATGTATAGCACTGTACTGTATTTAAATTATAAAATGTGGGGACTTGACTATCACTGCATCTTTTATTATTTATTCATCTTCACTTTCATTGTAGGAAAAGTTGACAACTAAATGACACATTACAACCAATCTATCTAGTTTAGGCCTCATGCACACGGCCGTTGTTCGGATCCGTGTCTGAGCCGCATATTCGCGGCTCGGCCGCGGACCCATTCACTTCAATGGGGCCGCAAAATATGCGGACAGCACTCCGTGTGCTGTCTGCATTTGTTGCTCCGCTCCGTGCCCCCGCAAAAAGATATAGCATGTCCTATTCTTGTCCGTTTTGCGGACAAGAATAGGCATTTCTATAATGGGCAGCGTTCCATTCCGCAAATTGCGTAACGGAATGCGGAGCAGCTTCCGTGTTTTACGGACCGCAAAACACCAACAGTCGTGTGCATGTAGCCTTATACACAT
Source organism: Bufotes viridis (assembly GCA_033119425.1). Lineage (NCBI taxonomy): Eukaryota > Metazoa > Chordata > Amphibia > Anura > Bufonidae > Bufotes > Bufotes viridis. Next base: position 275,619,695 of record CM065590.1, read on the forward strand.
AAAATGCACTATATATATATATATATATATATATATATATACTCATACACACGTGTGTGTAATCTGGTAATACAGGAAGTCTGCTGATCCTGCACTGAACTGTAATAGAATGATTCTATGGCAATCACAATACAGATACAAAGAGACCCATATGTGTGTAGTGTTGAGAAAACCTGAACTGTAAAGTTCGGGCTCACACTGAACTTTGCAGGTTCGGGCACCCGGACCCGAACCTGAACTTTGCTGGAAGGGCAGCCAATCAATAAGCTTTTAAGCTGTGGGCACTTAAAAGCCATCATAGCCATACCTACTAATGGCATGGTTGTGATTGGCACGTGTATCATGTGACTCAGCCTCAATAAAAACTGGATCACATGTAGCACCGCCCATCAGCTCTGAGAATTGCAGGGACAGGAAGCAGGCAGCAAACGTGATGGAAAGTGTTAGGAATTTCATCTGACTATTTATACTGTGGTGACCTATAGTGATTTTTTTTGTGGGTGCAATACACCCTCTTGGCACCCCTGACACAGAAATGTAATAGTTAATCTGGCTGTTAATTCTGTGGGTGACCTATAGCGATTTTTTTGTGGGTGCAATGCACCATCTTTGTACCCTGTCACAAAAATATAATATTTAATCCATCTGTTACATAGGTGGAGCTCCTGTTGCAGGGAGAGGACATGGACGTGATTGATCTGTGCAAGCTACATGCCCAAATGAAACACCTTCCTCAGGTGCACGTAGGCGACAGAAAGTTCAGCGTTATTTTGTGGGCCTGAATACCGGTGTACGAATGGTAAGGCCAAAACAAGTAGAGGCAGTAGTATATTGGGTGGCTGACAGTATCTCCAGTTGCTTCACATTGTCTCCCTGCTGAAAGCACAGAGTTGGCACCTGCAGCCCATGGGCATCTGTTTTTCACCTCACCCCCTTGCAAATCAGGCAAGCCTTCTGAGCCCCAAGACATGCAGCAGTCTCTTATGCTTTTTGATGACTTTGATGACGGCCATCCACCTAGCCCTGACCCAGAAGTGGAAGAGATGCCCAACCACTTATGTTTCAGGATGTGGACATTGGAGGACTACAGCAGCACGTCGGTCACGGCACGGTCTAGGAGCCGGGCATGTCCGGAGCGCACACGCATCATCAGCGCTTCCAGCATCGCCCGCGCACCTGATACTACTATGCGCACTACTATGCGCACCCCTTGCGCGTCTATGCACATCCATGTAAATTGTGTAAGGCCACATGCACACGACAGTTGTTTTTCTCGGCTCGCGTTTCAGTTTTTTTTGCGGATAGGACAGGAACCCATTCATTTCAATGGGTCAGCAAAAAATGCTGACAGTTTATCCGTTTGTGTTCCGCGTCCGTTGTCCGTGTTTCCCTTCTGCAAAAAAAGTAGTGCATGTTGTACTATTTTCTCATTTGCCGACGAGGATAGGCATTTATTACAAGGGATCTGTGAAAACAAAGGAATAAAAAACTGATGGACCAGGATCAGTTTTTTTTTGTGGATCCCGATTTGCTTACAGCAGGAAACAACTGTCGTGTGCATGTAGCCTAAGGGCTGAGCCGAGCTGTTTACTCGGTGCTAGGCTGTGTAGTTTGTGTGGAGTCATGTGACGTGGCTCCCTATATAAACCGGCAGTCTTATGTCCACAGATTGCCTGTTATTAAGTCCTGCGATCCTGGTGCTTGGTTATTTTGATTGCTTATTTTGATCCTCTGCTTGTTCCTGACCTCCTGATCTCCTACTCCTTTGGTCCTGACGTGTCCTCCTGGTTTTGACTTCAGCTTGCTCCTGACTACTCTCCGCTCTCCCCATTTGGTACCCTTTTTGATCTCCTAGTATTTGACCTGGCTTGTCAGACTATTCTTTTGTCTGTCTTTTTGTCCTCTCTGCACGTATTTAAGTTAGGGTTTGCTCGTCCAGTTGTCCCCTGTCGCTAGGACTTACAAGGCAAGGACAGGGGGCGAGGGTGGAGTTCAGTGGTCACTTCCTCCCCACCTCTGTGTTTTGTGACAGAATAACAGGCCCTAATACTACCACTGTTTAGCATGTATCCTTTGGTTACCCTGACCGACCATGTTTCCAACCTGACTCATCTGGTTCAGGAATTAGGAGAGAAACTCCATTAGGTGGGATTAAGTTCTTCCACTCCTCATACCCCCAGCCATTTAGAGCCCCTAATTAAGCTTCCTGAACCATTCTCGGGAGACTGCAAGAAATTTTTGGCCTTCAGGGAAAGATGCTAGCTTTACTTCAGATTGCATCCCTTGTCCTCTGGTACCGAGGCCCAACGAGTGGACATAATAACCTCTCGATTACAGGGGGAACCTCGGGATTGGGCTTTTTCTTTGCCTTCTGATGCCAGTTGCCGTAGTTCAGTTGAGGGGTTTTCCAGTCCCTGGGAATCTTGTATGATGAACCTGACAGAGCCATGGTTGCCGAAACTGCCCTTAAGGGTCTGGTACAGGGTGATCTACCTGCTGAGGAATACTGCACTCTGTTTAGGAGATGGTGTGCCCTCCGGTTGGAACGAACCAACCTTAAAGAGTCAGTTTAGGGCAGGTCTGATAGAGACCATTAAAGACCTGCTTGTGAATTACCATCTTCCTGAGACTTTAGAGGAAACCATAACACTATATGTCCGACTTGATAGACTTGTTAGGGAGAGATGACAGGAACGTGTACTTTCTTCACAGGAGGTAATCCAGTCTGAGATGTATCCCATGAGCAGAGCAAAAACTCCTTCTGAAGAATCAATGCAGATTGGGATGGCCTGCAGTGATTTACGACGCCGACGTAGAGCTTGTTTCTACTGTGGGTATCCCGGTCTTTGTATTAACCAGTGCACCAAGAAACCAGCCTCCAGTAAATCACCCAAGGTGGGGAGTCTAAAGACCAGGTACCTATAACTATTTCTGTGGGTAATGAGAGATATTTTGGTAAGCCTTTATTGACTCTGGGTCGGCTGCCTATTTTATTAATCATGATTTTGCGTTAAAATTAGGTGTCCCTATGTTGCTACTGCCTAGTCCTATACACATCATTGCAATCGACTCCACCCCTGGTAGACGGTTCTGTTAAAATGTTTACCCCTGACATTTCCCTGACTGTGGGGGTGTGTCATTCCGAAATTTGTTCCCTGCTGGTTCTTTAAAATGTACCCATAGAGGTGGTACTGGGAAAGCCGTGGCTTTTACTGCATAACCCCACCGTTGATCTAAGGGGAACTATTGAAATGGGGGTAGGTTGTGACTCGTGCTTGTCCATGATACAAGCAGGGGTCTCAGCTGAATCCTATGTTTTCCCTGTGGTTATAGAGGAATATTCGGATGTGTTCTCCTCATCGATCTCCGAGTCTCTACCACCACATAGGCCCTATGGTTGCGCCAATGAGTTGGTAGAAGGGGCCAGGTTTCCCAAGGGCCGTCTGTATAATCTTTCTAAACCCGAACGCCAGGCCATGGAGGATTATATTAAGGAGAGTCTTACTAAGGGGCACATTAGACCATTAGTATCTCCTATGGGGATGGAATTCTTTTTGTAAAGAAAAAGGATGGAGGCTTAAGGAATCAATACTCCTTCCGTTGATTCCTGATTTATTTAATCAGATACTGGGGGCTGCCTGGTTCTCTAAAATCGATCTTAAAAGGGCATATAATTTAATCAGAATCAAGGAAGGAGATGAATGGAAGACAGCGTTCAATACCCCAGCCGGGCATTTTGAGTATCTGGTTATTTTCAGAGAGTTCTTGAGTAAATTTGTTATAATCTACCTTGATGATGTCTTGATTTTCTCTCCTGATCGTGATTCCCATGTTTTTCATGTAAAACTGGTATTGGAAACTTTGAGAAAAATCATCTAGCTGCCAAGAGTGAGAAATGTGTGTTTGGAGTCCAGGAAATTTCATTTCTCGGACATATTCTTACTTCTCACGCCTTTAAAATGGATTCTAGCAAGGTTCTAGCTCAGGGATGGGCAAACTCGGCCCTCCAGCTGTTGCAAAACTACAATTCCCAGCATGCAAAGACTGCTTACAGCTATCAGCTTACAGCATGGAATGGTGGGAATTGTAGTTTTACAACAGCTGGAGGGCCGAGTTTACCCATCTTTGTTCTATCTATTATGGATTGGGTAAGGCCATCATCCTTGAAAGCACTACTGCATTTTTTAGGATTTGCCAATTTTTACCGGAAATGTATTAAATATTTTTCCTTGACTACTAGATCTCTCACTGATTTCACCAAAAAAGGGCCGGATCTTGAGAATCGGTCTGCGGCTGCTATTGAGGCTTTTGAGACCCTTAAAAAAAGATTCAGTAGCGCTCCTGTTTTGATTCAGCCTGATCAGGAGAAACCTTTCATTGTGGAGTGGATGCCTCCGAGGATGGAGCATGGGCGGTCCTTTCACAAGGTCCTCCCAGCCCTCCCAGCCCTACCAAAAAGAAGGCTTTGTGCCTTCCTTTCCAGAAAATTTTCTCCCACCGAGAGAAACTATGATGTGGGGAACCGGGAGTTGCTGGCCATTAAATGGGTGTTTGAGGAGTGGAGACACTTTTTGGAGGGGGCTAAACAATGTGTCACTGTAGTCACTGATCACAACAATCTCATGTTTCTTGAATCTGCTAAGAGGTTGAACCCCTGTCAAGCCAGATGGGTGTTGTTTTTCACCCATTTTACTTTTTCCATTGCTTTCAAGCCAGGAAGTAAGAGCGTGAAGACTGATGCGCTGTCTTGGAGCTTCTGCGCTTTTCAGCCCACGGATGCACCACCCGAAACCATATTGCCTGCTAAAGTTTTTGTAGCCACCCTGTCCCAGGATCTGGTGACTCCAATTGAATCTGAACAACATCTTGCCCCCGCACCCACACCAACAGATAAGTAGTTTGTACCTGAACAATTTTGTCTCCAGCTGTTAGGTGAGTGCCATGATTCAGCTTTGTGTAGACATCTGGGTATTGAGGGCACTAAAGAACTGATATCTAGGTCCTACTGGTGGCCTTTTTCAAGGATGTTAAGGCCTATGTGTTTATCATGGACCTGCCACCTGCGGAGGGTAAGACTGTGGTTTGGGTAGTGGTCGACAGGTTCAGTAAGATGGTACATTTTATTACTCTTGCTAAGTTTCCTGATGCTAAGACTCTGGCCGCCATATTTGTGGACTAAATTGTGCGCTTGCATGGTATTCCTGAGAATATTGTATCTGACACAGGGGTTCAGTTTGTGTCTAAGTTTAGGAAAGCCTTCTGTCAGAGATGTCAAATCTCCTTGTCTTTTTAGTCTGCTTATCACTCGGAGAGTAATGGTCATACTGAGCGGCTCAATCAGTCTGTAGAGCAGTTTCTTAGGGCATATGTCTCTAATGATCAGCGATCATGGGTCAAGTATCTTTCTTTGGCTGAATTTGCTATAAAAAATCATGTAAATTCCTCTACTGGGGTCTCTCCATTCTTTTGTAATTATGGTTTCCATCCGCATTTTCATTCTGGATCTTCCGTTCCCTCGTCCAACCCAGAGGCTGATAGGGTCTCGTCTGAACTGTGCGCAGTTTGGGCTCGGATTCAGTCGAGCCTAGATAAAAACCCAAAACATTCTTAAAATCAAGGCTAATAGAAAAGGTTCTAGGGGGATAGATTTTCAGGTTGGGGAAAAGGTGTGGTTATCCTCTAAGAATCTGTCTCTCAAAGAGTCCTTTAAGAAGTTTGCACCTCGCTTTTTAAATCCGTACGAGATTACTGAGGTAAATAACCCAGTATCTTTTAGGTTAAAGTTGCCTGATTCCTTTCATATCCATGATGTCTTTCATAAGTCTCTCTTGGAAAAACACTTTGCTCCTGTTTCGTCGTCACAGCCTGCTCCGCCGCCGAAACTTCTTAATGGAATTTGTAATTTCTAATATTTTGGATGCTAGGACAGTCGGAAACTCGTTGTAAAACCTCGTGCACTGGAAGGGTTAGGGACCTGAGGAGAGGTCCTGGTTGCCTGCTAGGGATGTTCATGCTACCAGACTCGTTAAGAAATTTCACGAGGAACATCCTGAGAAACCGTCACTTGAGTCCTTGGGTCCGGTGGCCCTGCGTGAAAGGGGGGTACTGTCACGGCGCGGTCTAGGAGGCGGGCACATCCGAGCGCGCGCATCATCGGCGCATTCGTCATCGCCCGCGCTCCTGATACTACTATGCTAGCCCCCTGCGCGTCTATGCACATCCATGCGAATTGTGTAAGGGCTGAGCGCCGAGCTGATCAATCTGTGTAGTCTGTGTGGAGTCATGTGACGCTTGCATGACCCCTCTCGCCCCTATGTTACTGAGGTGGTGCTCGGCGGCCATATTATTCACTGCATTGTACTGCATGTGTGCCAGCCAGACAGGGACATCAGCCTAATCCTATTTTGTAGCTCAGGGAAGGAAAAAACTTTTATTTCTGGCTGCTAAAGTCCCCTATATTGCCTTTTGTATGTTTAAGGGGTGACATAGTCCCTTTGTCTATCCTGGGATTTATGGTGCCACAGAGCACTTGTGCATACAATGCACTAAACTGTATATTCCATTTCAGCTAGTGCATCAGTGTATTTTAGTTAAAAAAAAAGTGGTCATCTTGATCCACCAAGCCTATTTTACACCGCCAAAATATATATTTGACATTTCTGCGGTGAAATTTTTTGGGAAAACGGTATTCCTTGTCCGCAAAACAGGTCTGCATACACTGTCCAGCAACATATTTTATATTTCGGCATGGAAATAGTGCTTCATTGTTTTTTATAGAAAAAAAAGTTATTCAAGGTCCACCAAACAGTCTGAAAATCCCATTACAACCACCTATTTTACATTGCCGCTGTGAAATACAGCATAAGTGTATTTTTTGGACAAAAAAGTGGAAATTCTGATCCACAAAGCATTTTGAAATACACTGCCTAAATACCGATTTCACATTACAGCTGATAAATAGTGCATTATTCTTTTTTTTTGTGTGTTAAAAACGCTAAATTCCTGCTTCACAAAGTATAAATACCTACATTTAATTTACAGCAGTGAAAAGCTGCATTTGTGAATTTTGGTGACAAAAGCCATGACATAGTCCATTTGTCTAGCCTGGGCTCTGTGGTGCCACAGAGCACTTTTGTATACTATGCACTAAACCGTATATTCCATGTCAGCTATCAAATAGTGCATCAGTGTATTTTAGTTAAAAAAAAGTGGTCATCCTGATCCACAAGCCTATTTTACACCGCAAAAATATATATTTGACATTTCTGTGGACAAAATGGAGAATCCGTGTAATTTTGGGGGAAGAACCGTATTCCTTGTCCACAAAACAGTTCTGCATACACCATCCAACAACATATTTTATATTTCTGCATGGAAATAGTGCTACTTACTGTGGAATAAGTTTACTATAAAGTAGATACAAACTCCAGCGCTGGTCAGTGATTAGTGGAAAATGTATAGTTATAATGGTGATATAATGGACGTCTTTCCCTGTGTTTACAGTGTCCTAGATCCAGTCTCTGGTAGTGGTATAAATACTGACAGTTTGAGATGGAGGGGGGAACCTGTTGCTTGGTCCTCTCGATCGCTGTCAGTATTTATGGTTTAATATTGAGGTTCATGTGGTACCGCTAAATAGTGTAGTTCCTTTATAAATCAGCTTGTAAGTCAGAAAAGAGTTATCAATCCTAGGACAACCGTAAGGATTTTAATCAGTCATTCATGACATTCATGTCATTTAAAGGGGAGCAATGATCCAAAGGTACTTCTATTAAGTTTGAGCGCAAGTCTAAACTATTTGACAGAAGTATGGAGAAGGCGGGTTCATTACCTGTATCAAGTCTTCTAATGTATCCGCAATTCAGTCTGGTCTGCTCCCGCGATCCTGTGAGATCGGGTGAGTAGTGGTTCAGTCAGCAGGCACTCTTCTTGTTCTCCTGCTAGTACCAGCGTTGCTCCCGCTGGTAGCAGACGCGGTGCGAGGGAACTTGTTTGCAGGTCTGTTGCCAGGCAATAGTTCGGCGTGTGACGTAACCGCAGGGAGTACTGGCGCTTGTTGGGACCAATGTTGACCAACGCGTTTCTGAGCCTTAGCGGGCTCCTTCGTCAGGGATGGTCAGACACCTCAAACCTAGGGGTCAAACCTAGGGACATTGGATTTGGATGTAATAGATCACCCCCCTCGTGTTGCAAGTAATATAATTTCTGATTTGGAAATTTTTTATTGTCCGTATTGGCTTATTTGTCCCAGGTTTAATAATTTTACAATTTTGACAGGTTTTACATGGATAGAAACCCTTTTTGTTTATGTTGTTACAAGTTTACTGGTTAGTTTGGTTGGTTTAAGGGATGGAGCTACCAGGTTGGCCAGATTTAGGGATTTTCTGAATATAAATTTGGGTTTTATGGGGATTTTTTTGCCAATTAGGCCGTCCTGTCTTAGGATGTCCCAATGGCGTTTAATAATTTTCTTAAAGGTACCCGCTCCTTCACTGTACTGAGTGAAAAGGGGAATGTTAATAGTTTCATCCTTATTGTCCTGTTCATTCCTAATAGGTTTCCTTATTTTTTCTTCTTTTTCTTTTATGAGGTCGTGCCGATCTAGTCACCTCACCTTTTCTACAATAGGTTGTAGATCTTCCGTTTTGTACCCTTTCTCCTGAAATGTCTTATGTAGTTGGTCAGTTTCTTCCGTAAAGTCAGTGTCATTTGTACAATTCCGATGGTTATTCAAGGTCCACCAAACAGTCTGAAATACCCATTACAACCACCTATTTTACATTGCTGCTGTGAAATACAGCATAAGTGTATGTTTTTGACAAAAGAGTGGTAATCCTGATCCACAGAGCATCTTGAAGTACACCGCTTAAATACCTATTTCACATTACAGCTGAGAAATAGTGCATTATTCTTCACAAAGCAGTTGTACATACACGGTATAATTATCTAATTTAAATTTACAGCAATAAAAAACTGCATTTTGGGGTTTTATTGAAAAAAGCTGTGTTTTAGGTCGAAAAAACTGTTGTGCATCCATCGTTTAAATACATACATAGCATAAATATCTACTTTTAATGTACAGCAGTTAAAAACTGCATTTTGTTTTTTTTTTTTAAAAAGCTGTGTTTTAGTCCGAAAAAACTGTTGTGCATCCGGCGTATAAATAATTAATTTCAATTTACAGCAGTGAAATACTAATTTTCTGTATTTCATTACAAAAATACTTGTTCTTGTTCCATAAAACCACTTGTGCATACAGCGTACCAAAAAATAATTTTACATTTCCGCATAGAAATTGAGAATCAGTGTATTTTGGGCACAAAAAATATTATACTGGGTCCACAGAGCATTTTTATGACACGGGCACTGCCTTAGCGAACGTAATTGTTGACTAGTGGCTAGTAAATTGACACCGGAAAGAGACCAATCTTTCAGCTTGGTGGGTGAACAGAAATAATGAGGAGAAGATCAAATAAGGGACGTGGGCATGGTCGGGTTGATGTTGGTGGAGCTCCTGTTGCTGGGAGAGGACGTGGCTGTTCAGCGCCCACTACTGCTCTAAGTCAATCACCTTCCTCTGGTCGAGTAGGAGACAGAATCTGCAGCGTTATTTGATAGGCCCAAATGCCGCTCTACGGATGGTGAAGCCATAGCATGTACAGGACATAGTAGATTGGGTGGCTGACAGTGCCTCCAGTTCCTTCACAGTATCTAACACCCAGTCCTCTGCAGAAAGCTCAGAGTTGGCACCTGCAGCCCAAGCCCATCAGTCTTTCACCTCACCCCCTTGCAAATCAGCCAAGCAGTCAGAGCCCCAAATCATGCAGGAAAGTCTCATGCTTTTTGATGACTCTGTTGGCAGGGTTTCCCCGGCCCATCCACCTAGCCCTGCCCCAGAAGAGGAAGACCTTGAATGCACTGATGCTCAACCACTTTTGTTGCAGGATGAGGACATGGGAATACTGCCACAAAACGTCTCTGATGATGACCAAACACAGGGGCCAACTGCTGTGGCTTTCTGCAATGTGCAGAACGACGAGGAGGGCAGGGGTCATGAATGGGTGGAAGGTACAAAAGCGCATTGGCCGTTCCAGAGACAGTATGCCTGCTACTTTCCACCGCACCCATGCACCGAGCACACCAAGGCCTGCTCTAAGGAGTTCATTGGCGTGGCAGTTCTTCACACAATGTCCTGAGGACAAGGCACTAGAGGTTTTCATGTTGTGCTATCAGAGCCTGAAGCGAGGCATAAACGTTCTTAACCTGAGCACAATCTGCATGACCAGGCATCTACATGCAAAGCATGAACTGTATTGGAGTAAACACCTTAAAAACAAGGAACTCTCTCATGCTCCCTCTTCTGCTGCTGGCTCAGCCTCTCCCTTCACCTCTGGCGTCACCGTGGCTCCTGACGACCATCAAACAGAGGATGTTCCACCAACACCACCACATACGACACCATCACCAAGCATCTCCATCATGTCACACGGCAGCATTCAGCTCTCCATCTCCCAAACATTGGAGAGAAGGAGGAAATACCCACCTACCCACCCTCGAGCCCTGGCCCTGAATGCTAGCATTTCAAAATTACTGGCTTTGAAATGCTGTCATTCCGTCTGGTGGAGACAGACTGTTTCAAACAGCTGATGGTGGTGGCTGTCCTGTTGTTCCTAGCCGCCACTACTTTTCCAGACGAGCCATCCCTTCCCTGCACAACCAAGTGGAGGATAAAATCAAGTGTGCGCTGCACAACGCCATCTGTGGCAAGGTCCACATAACCACAGATACATGGACCAGTAAGCACGGCCAGGGTCGCTATATCTCCCTAACTGCACACTGGGTAAACGTAGTGTTGGCTGGGCCCGAGGCGGATAGCGGTTTGGCGCATGTACTTCCACCACCGAGGATCGCAGGGCATTATTCGTTGCCTCCTGTTGCTTCCTCCTCCTACTCCGCATCATCCTCCACCTCCTCTTCTACCACCCCCACACCGGTCATGGAAAGAACCTCATCCCCAACTTCAGCACAGCCCAGGGTAAACGTCAGCAGGTGATTTTAAAACTCATGTGTTTGAGTGACAAACCCCACACCGCACAGGAGTTTTGGAGGGGCATAGAACAGCAGACTAATGAGTGTTTGCTGCCGGTGAGCCTCAAGCCCAGCCTGGTGGTGTGCGATAATGTGCAAAATCTCGTTGCAGCTCTGGGACTAGCCAGTTTGACGCACATCCCTTGCATGGCGCATGTGCTGAATCTGGTGGTGCAGGAGTTTCTTAAAAACTAACCTGACATGTCAGAGCTGCTGCTGAAAGTGCGGTCCGTATGTGCGCAATTTTGGCATTCTCACCATGCTTCTGCTTGCCTGTCTGCGCTGCAGCGTAACTTCGGCCTTCCTGCTCACCGCCTCATATGCGACTTGCCCACCAGGTGGAACTCCACCTTACATATGCTGGAGAGACTGTGCGAGCAGCAGCGGGCGATAGTGGAGTTTCAGATGCAGTATGCATGGGTCAGTCGCTCTGCGGATCAGCACCACTTCACCACCAGTGACTGGGCCTTCATGCGAGACCTGTGTACCTTGTTGTAATCTTTTGACTACTCAACCGACATGGCCAGTGCTGATGACTAGAGATGAGCGAACACCTGGATGTTCGGGTTCGAGAGGTTTGGCCGAACTTCCGGAAAATGTCCGGGTTCGTGATCCGAACTCAACCCGAACTTCATCCCGAACCCGAACCCCATAGAAGTCAATGGGGACCCGAACTTTTGGGCACTAAAAAGGCTGTAAAAGACACCCAGAGGGATAATATACCGCAATAAACGCATTGCGATTACAACTTTGAGCTAACGATCACCATGGGAACGCCTCCTCCAGTAGAATGTACTGTCGGATCTGAGAATTAAGTTGAAATCACAATGCGATTCTTATATATTTGCTTAATCGCATTGCGATTTCAACTTAGCATTGCTAAATAATTCCATCCATATCGTTAACTTACTGAGTCAGTAAGTTAACCAATATGGATGGAATTATTTAGCAATGCTAAGTTGAAACGGCAATGCGATTAAGCAGATATATAAGAATTGCATTGCGATTTCAACTTATTCTCACATCCGACAGTACATTCTACTGGAGGAGGCGTTCCCATGGTGATCGGTAGCTCAAAGTTGTAATCGCAATGCGATTAAGCAAATACATAAGAATCGCATTGCGATTTCAACTTTTTAGTACTCAACTTTTAAAATCGTATACCACTTTAAGTTCCAAAGTTGCAATCGCGTTCGAATAGCACTTAAAGCTGTCTCTTAGTCAGTTTTAGTATTGGTGTGCTGTAATAGAAGTTACATTCGTACGCGAATATAACTTAGAGCAATACAGTCAACTTTACACTGTTAGTTTTATTATCGCGATAATACAACTATTCAAGAATCGTGTACGCATGCGTCTGTACGTGTGTGCGTTACCTCGGATCGGATCGAGAGAGACGAGAGTGGAGATTGGTGACTGTCCCAGCGATTATGGCGAAAAGTAATTTCTCTAAAGAAGAACTGGATTTCTTAATAACTGTAAGTAATTGAACTTAGTTAGTGTGTAATGCAGTAATGTGATTTAAACTTATTAATGATTTTTATTAGCCAAGAAGCCTGCAGGCCTTCACTGATCTCATAACTGCCTTACACTGTCACATGTCCTACTGCTTGGTGACATAAACTCATCACAGGCTTTAGCAGACTGCACAACTACATGAGTGATTAGTGAAAGACACTGTTAAAGGGGTGGCAATGTTCAAGTCACTTTTAAAGGGATGACGATGTTCAAGTCACTTTTAAAGGGATGGCGATGTTCAAGTCACTTTTAAAGGGCGGCAATATTCAAGTCACTTTTAAAGGGATCGCAATGTTCAAGTCACTTTTAAAGGGATGGCGATGTTCAAGTCACTTTTAAAGGGGCGGCAATATTCAAGTCACTTTTAAAGGGATCGCAATGTTCAAGTCACTTTTAAACGGATGGCAATGTTCAAGTCACTTTTAAAGGGGCTGCAGTGTTCAAGTCACTTTTAAAGGGCGGCAATGTTCAAGTCACTTTTAAAGGGATGGCGATGTTCAAGTCAGTTTTAAAGGGATGGCGATGTTCAAGTCACTTTTAAAGGGGCTGCAGTGTTCAAGTCACTTTTAAAGGGGCGGCAATGTTCAAGTCACTTTTAAAGGGATGCATGTTCTACTCTTTGACTGTTTTGATATTAAATGTTATTTTTGATGGTTCTTATGACTATGATAACTAATAATTGTATTTTAGAACTGTGGGATTACATGATTTAATTGTTATCTTGCAGGAAATGTTGGAGAAGGGTACGACCGCAGAAGGTCAAGGGGCGAAAAGCAGGCCATAGTGCGGAGAATTGCTTTCCAGCTGTGGCAGAAGCATGGGTGCACTCATCGGAAGGATGCGATTCTAAAAAGTGGTCAGATCTGAAGCGCCACAGGATGGATCTGATCACTAAGATCAGAGATAAATCTTTTCCAGGTACAATACTTATTTGCATAACTGAGCAGATAGATAACAATATGTTGGTGAGAGAAATAAGTATTTTAACCCTTTACAATAAATCACTTAGTACAGTGGTGTTGAACTGATGGGAAAGGGTGCTAAAGGTGGCAATATGAGACCTCTTTCTGGGCCACATATGTTTTTGACTTTACACAGTTGACTTTGGCCCCTGAAGCTTGTCCAAACTCCTCGCACGTCTGGGACGAGTGTAGACAACAAGCATCGATCAGGACAATTAGGCCACATGCCCAAATGAAGTCATAGACTCAAATTACTCTTGTTCCCTGGGGAGTGGCCCAACACCCAATAGCAGCAGTGAGTTGAAGCCGAACTTAATCAACCCACAGGTTCCTGGGCACGGCAGGTCAAGGCAGACACTGATGATACTACACTTGATCTAAGCCAAAAGGAGAAGAAAGATAGGTGTAGTTAATTATTATGCCATCCAGACACTACCATAGATTAATTTGTGTACCTTTAACTGTAATTTGGCGTTACTTGTTTATCTTGGCATTTTAATAATTGGCGGGAAAATAAATAACAGGGAATGCTAAGGTAAAAAAAAGGGGAGGAATATACTATTGAAGTTAGTAATTAGTAATAAGGGCTAGTTTGTTCACATTTTTGATAAACAATTATTAAAATTATTAAATGATATAATGAACCATGCCCCCTTTACATCTGAAGAAGTAAATAGGGGAGTGGCTACAGCTCTTAATAGAAAAAACGCTGGACTTATATCAACTACTGGACTCAAATCCGCTCATTAGCATATGGATTAAGAGTATCTTTTCTTCACAATAAAGCAACAGATCACCAAGTGAAAGGTATCATTACATTCAGCAGAGTGAGCCCTACAAGGCAGCATGCCTGGTTTATCAGTGAATTTCCTGGTTACAGGTTCCCTTTAAGTGCTGGATTTTTCCAGCCAGAGGAAAAGCACAATTTCCAAAATGTGGTGCAATATTCCTCCACAGGTCTGTCTCCTTGTCTAAGAGACTTTAATTGAGACTCTGCCACAGCCGACCTATTGGGCTCATCATAGAGAAGACTTAAAGCCTGAAAAAATGCTTCAACAGTAGCTAAGCAAGGGGAGTCCATGGGAAAAGAGCAATTCCATTCTTGGGGGTCTCCCTGCAACAAGGAGATAATAATGCCTACTCTTTGTTGTTCGGAACCCGAAGAGTTTGGGCATAGACGAAAATAAAGCTTACAACTCTCCTTAAATGTCAAAAAATGCTTATGGTCCTCTGAAAAAAGGTCAGGTAATTTAACATGAGGCTGTTATTGGTGGGGTCTAAAGCGACTCCTGCTGCTGTACCATTTGGCAAGATTATGTACTTGATCCGTAAGGACTCGCATAGGATCAATGGTTATAGGTAAGGTCAGGCCCGTGATTCTGTAACAGATAGGTAGGGATAAGTACAGCCCTAACTCCACCTACACCTCTATCTCTACCTACTTCTTCGCTCCTCCTCATGAGGGGGACGAGGGCGGCACTGCAGAGGGAAAGCGCCCTATCCTGATGATGGGTCATCAATATAGGATTTTTAATTTTATTTTACATTGTGTTAGCACATTTCCTTCAATAGTTGATTGTTTTTCTTTTCAGTTTAAATTATAATGAAATGTTGCACACATACTGATAATTGTCACACTGTGACTATAGGCCAACAGAAACCCAACCATGTATAATATGCCTGTTTACATGAAATCATTTCATAAAGTTAAAAAAAAAAAAAGATATAAGGAGGAGAAGGGGCTCGGGAGCCTCCACTCCCTAACTCTCTAGCAGTTGCATAACTACAGGAAATGCAGAAGTTTCGCTATCTCCGTAACTCCCATAGAGATGATTAAAACAGTTGAGCACATGCCCCACATGCCAATCCATTAATTTTGCGGAGCTTCACGGTGTACTCGTGATCAATGGATAGGGGATAACAATATTACTGGAATACCCCTTCTCAGCTTTTAATTTTTTTTATTCTTTTATTAGAAAATTACAAAAAAAAAACATAAAAATAGCAATACATTTTACACTTACATAGTAAAAACATCAAGCATCAACCAGAGAAGGATGAGAGTAATAAAGACAAATACATGAATAGGGGTGGTAGGGCATCCATACCCCTCAGAATTAAATACCCTCTACATCGAAATACTTGACTTATCCAGTACATGACAATAAATATCACATTGCTTATCTTACCTTTTAACCCTTTATTCCTTCTTATCCCCCTCCCCTCCTCCCCCCCACCCACCCTTCCCCACCCCTCATCCCCTAACCCTATACCCACAACTACCCCATCCACCTCAGCTTTACAAATATAACTTTGATTACGTACTGTGTATTTTCAAATCTGATTTGACTGCACATTTACTTTGCTATGTAGAGATTCTCTAAAACAATCATTCTGGATGCATATCAAATAATAATGTATTGGTAACAGCCAAGACACTAATTATATTGTTAAAGACAATGTAACAAAAAACAGCTAAAATAACAATTACATTCTGGAAGTTAATTCAGAAAACATGTTCATTTTCCATAATTTATTAGACACATTTTGCTTTATTAGCACAAATAAAATTGAAATGACAAAAGATGACATTTCATTCTCTCTAGGAGCAGTCATAAAAAAAAATTTACAGTTAAGGGACAGAACATAGTTGTTTGGGTCATCTGCGACATTATGGCTATTGACTTTGTAAAGCTATACCAGTAATGTGTAGACTGACATTTCTAAGCGTTGCAAAGTTCAGTGAGGAGTAATCTAAAGTTTATTTCGTTCTTATCATAACATTTTAATATTGAATGCACAGTAATTATAAGTGCACTTTAAGTAAGCCTACCAACAGACAGATATTCTAAAAAGTTACCCAGTTGGAGAGGATGCAAAAAAAATTGTTGCAACAAAAAAGTGTAGTACATGATGTGCTCCCAATTTATTATATTCTTTTAACACTTTCTAATAGTTTGGAACCATGCCATGTGCAATATTTTGGTAAATTTGACACAATTTGCCCTGGTTCTGTTTCATTTAATGCTTGTGTCCCAGGTGTCTTGCACTAGTGTCCCTGACCCAGGTAAGTCAGCTGCAAAGTACACAGGGACCATCCCAGGAGACAACCACTGTATAGGGGGTTAAAGGGTGCATGACAGGGAGGTGCAAGAATAATGCTCTTGGGGTTTGACCCAATGTCTGATACACTTGCGTTCTGAGGATCCGGCGGGCACTTCCGTCCCGCCGGATCCGTCAAAACGCAAGTCGCCTGAAAGCATTAGAAGACTGATCAGGATCCTGATCAGTCTTCGAAATGCTTTCAGGTTACTATGGCAGCCAGGACGCTATTAAAGTCCTGGTTGCCATAGTAGTAGTGGGGAGCGGGGGAGCGGTATACTTACAGTCCGTGCGGCTCCCGGGGCGCTCCTGAATAATGTCAGAGCGCCCCATGCCCATGGATCACGTGATCCATGCGATCACGTGATCCATGCGTGTGGGGCGCCCTGACGTCACTCTGGAGCGCCCCGGGAGCCGCACAAATGGTAAGTATACTGCTCCCCCGCTCCCCACTACATTTTACCATGGCAACCAGGACTTTAGCGTCCTGGCTGCCATGGTAACCATTGAGAAAAAGCTAAACGTCGGATCCGGCAATGCGCCAAAACGACATTTAGCTTAAGGCCGGATCCGGATTAATGCACTTCAATGGGCATTAATTCCGGATCCGGCGTAACGGCATGTCTTCCGGATTTTGGGACGGAGATAAATCCGCAGCATGCTGCGCTTTTGTCAACGTCCAAAAAACGTTCACATACTGAACGGAAGACATCCTGATGCATCCTGAATGGATTGCTCTCCATTCAGGATGCATTAGGATAATCCTGATCAGTATCTTTCCATCCTAGAGCCCCAAGGACGGAACTCTAGGACGGAAAGCAAAAACGCTGATGTGAAAGGGGCCTTACTTGGCACAGTGGTTCCAAAACCATTGTCCATATGCATGTCTGTAACATATTGACTGTATGTATGAAACATCACTGCTGTAGCCAGAAAGAGGAAGTTTGTGCTGCAGGTTCGAAGCTTGATGCTATTAGTGGCAGGGGAGATAAAGAATGTGTATGACTTTTTGCTATTTTATGTCATTTACTGCTACTGCCCATTTTTTTTTTAAGTCAGACAACCACTTTCTATTTTATTTATTTATTGTAGGGGAATAAAAACACCAGCAATTCTGTAATAGTTTTTCACTTTTTAAATTTTCAAATAAAAAAAATATATATATAAAATATAAAAATATTAAATTCATATATATTTTAATGTTTTACTTCTTTTGCACAATAAAGCATTTATTAAAAAAAAAGTCATCTCTTTTTGTCACTGTATGCAGAAAATGATAGTTACAGTTACCGGTTATTTGATTTTCCTGAACCCATGACAGCATCATAGAGAGACCGAATAGCAGAGAAATAAAACAAACCCACTGGAGGGACAGCTCTTTAAAAGTATTCTATGCTTAGAAGACCCAGAAGTAAGTAGAGGAAACTGAAGACTAACAAGAGGTCCAAACTAAAACTGTTGGATCAAGAAACATTCTAAAACCTAGGGATTTTCAAAGTAGACATTTGACTTTAAACCAGGCATAATCTTATAAAAGAATTCCCATATGGGTTTTTCATCAAGTGCTTATAAAAATAATCATTTAACAAAACATTTAGAAAGGTATTTATCTTGACACAGGATAATCAAAACTGAAGATCCCCACTGAACCACCACTGATTTCTTTGGTGCAGATTACATTGCAAAGCAGAAGTTTAGATCCAAGACCTGGAGGCCCTTCTCTTTTCTTTCTGTCACGTTTACCAGAAGTACTTCTGACACCAAAATCTCCAATTTTCCTCACACTCTGTAAACCATGATGGAACCCTAATGTGGCTTCCATCCCTCTGGAGGACCCCACAGATCTGCTGCAAGAGGTCTAAAGAGCCCCTTGGACCCTGCAGACCTCCTAGGATCCATAGTGCTGGAACTATAGCACTAATGACATCAACAGAAAACCACTAATCCCCCAGGGGCTCCCTGGGACTTCCATATCAGTGGCAAGTATTTATAGGGTTTTGCTAGAGTGCCATACTGCCTGTAGGCCACCCAGACCATATAGTCCAGCCCATCTTCTTACTCCCAACCAGGAGCCTTATAAGGCTTTGTTGGTGCACTGTACCTCTTGTAGGCCATCCAAACAATATAGTCCAGCCCGTTTTTTCACTCCCAACCAGGAGGCTTATTTGCTGGTACGCCATACCTCCTGTGGGCCATCCAGACAATATAGTCCAGCCCATCTCCTCACACCCCACCAGGAACATTATAAGGTTTTGTTGGTGAGCTATGCCAGCCATCCAGACATGGCTGCACAAACTGCCTGCTATCTAGACACAGCTGCACAAGTAGGCAGCTATCAAACACAACTGCACCACACAAAACCAGCAGCAGAAGCAGACAGCTACAAATGTATAGCTGCAGGAGCAGTCATTCCAGCAAGCATAAATACAGAAGCAATCAGCTACACAGATATAGAGGCACATGAAATTAGTCACCCTGGCATTGTCCGTCACAGGTAAAGGCCACAAAGTCAGTCCGTTTTTTCCCAAGGCTTAAAGGCAGACAGCCAGACAGGCCCAGAAACACAGGCAGGCAGTCAAATAGGCCCAGGCTCAAAGGCTGCCAGCCAGAAAGGCCCAAGCTGAAAGGCAGCCAACCAGACAGGCCCATGCTCACAGGCAGTCAGCCAGAAAGGCACGGATCCAAAGACAGCTAGCCCGAGAGGCATAAATCCAAAGGTAGTCAGTGAGACAGGCATGAACTCAAGCAGGCATAGACGCAAAGGCATTCAACCAATCAGGCATAAATACAAGGGCTTTCAACCAAGCAGAAATAGACACAAAGGCATTCAACCAAGCAGGCATAGACGCAAAGACGTTCAACCAGGCAGGAATAGACATAAAGGCCTTCAATCAACCAGGCATAGACGCAAAGACGGTCAACCAAGCAGGAATAGACGTAAAAGCGTTCAACCAAGCAGGCACTGTCATTCAGCCAAGCATACAGTCAAAGGCATTCAGCCAGGGAGGCCTGAAGTCAATCATCCAGGCCCTAAAACCATGAGGCAGCCATCACAACCTTGAAGCCATGAGACAGCCATCTAAGCCTTGAAGTCATAAAGCAGCCGAACCAGTCCCCGAAGCCAAAGAGTATCAAAGATTAAAATGAACCAACCATGCTAAAATCAACAAACCCATATGAATTAGGGCTAGCACCAAACAGATTCACACCAACCACACATCACAAATATTCACTGTATTACCTAAGTTCAATCCATCATAAGGTGTTCCTTGTTTCACAGCCAGGAAGCAGCATGCTCCTGGCTCCTCTGTTCAGAGGACAGGAAACCACACTGAAGGAGGTAGTGGGTGTTCCCTTTTTAATTGCCCTGAGGCTTCCTGTCCAACTGTGGGGACGGGTCCATCTGTCTATGGGTGAAGGGAAAAGACAGAATGTTTTTTTATTTTTCTCTCACCTGCTAAGGGCATGGTTTTTTAAGGACGAGAAGTACAGTAGTTTTCACTGGTAACATTTTGGGGTAATTTAAATATTACTTGTCAAACCCTTTTTATTCCATGTTTTGGACGTAGGGATGAACAAAATACAATCCTGGAACAGTTTTTTTTTAGTTTTTTCTTTTTGTTATCACGCAGGATAAAGTTAACTGACTTCAGCAAATCAAAACCAGACCAGTTGAGCATCATGCACATGCTGAGGAATTCCAATCTTTCATCATGTATTTATTAAATCTATGGATGAATGAATTGATTTTAAACTAATTGGCCAAACAAATCCGAAGGTTTTGTGATTCACTTTGGATGAATCATTTAAAAACGGCACCAAGTGCCATTTTACTTTTAATTTGGACTGGAAAAACTCAGAGTGAGGAAGAAGATGGAGCATCACATGATACTGGGAGGAAGTGGGGGAGAAGGCTTGGAGATTACTAGCTCAGCCAGCAGAAGCGCTATAGAGAATTCAGCTTGTGACCTGGAAGTATCTATGGCAGTGATTGCCAAAAAACAATTACAGAGTGTTGTAGGGACACTATAGGGAAAGATGTAGTTGTGTAGATCTTAGGGAATTTGATCATGGAAAGCTTTGAGGGAGTCACGGGAGGCTGGTCACACTGTGGTTAAAGAGGCAGCAGCAATTCAGCCTAGCAAGTCTACATTACAAAACCATTACATTACGAAACAAACCCTGTGATTCCGTGAAAGAAAGAAAAAATATTTTTTATTATGAACAGAGAGACAGCTTTTTCTTTTTGAAAACCTCAAGTTTCTATAGCTAATTACTGCCAGTACAGCACCCCAATGACCTTCTGTTGTAATCAATGCACATTTTTTCTAATACATTATTTCTATGTCCGTCCATGGATGCATTATAGTTATAGCAAAAGCATTATACTGCAATAATGCTATTTTTATACCAGTGATACTAAACACAGAGTTCTAAGAAATTTCACTGCCAACACTGCATCATTTTATTGGTGGTAGCAGATGCATTATTGCATCACACCGTGTGATTTATAGTACACTTGCAATTTTCCAAGTACTATTCCATAATCTATGTGTACCAAGCCTGTGATTTTTCATTCAGGAAACATGTGATTTTTCGTTTATAGGCACCATAAGTAAAAGGTCTGGAAAAAGGAACAGAACAAAATGAAAGACTTAGCGGGTCATTTACTAATTTAAAATATGCCTAAATATGCCCCGCTCATGCTGTGTCTAAAATCGTTAGTGTGGCGTGGGCAGGGAAGGGCCGCAAGGCCTATCTCATTCATCATTTTCTATGCCTCTTTTGGGCCTAGAAAATGGTCTAAATGTAAGACAGCAAAGAAGCTGTCTTACATTTAGTACTGGCACTGGATGCGACGAAGTTTTGGAAATGCCTGCGCCTCCACGGCAGATTCACTGCCAGCTATGGGCCTTTTTTAAGACCAGCATCTAAAACGCCGCTCTTAATAAATGTGCCCCTTAGTAGTAGTTTAGTAACCGCTGTGCTTAATAGCAGCACCAGCTATCTGGTCAGTAGTAGTAGTAATAGTAGTAGTGGTACTTTTTAGCTACCGTGGTGAAGGTAGGGACATTGTTAGCAAAAGTGGTAGTTGGAGCAAATACAGAGCAGGGAATATGGAGGGGGGTCAAGGAGTTTATGATGAATTGTCACAGCCTGATAAAAGTTGTTGGGAGGATAAGGACTATGATGATGATTGAGTGTTGGATAGGATCAGGGTACCGAGGAGGAGGTGAATTCAGAAAAAGATGGCGTCAGCCATCACAGTAATAAATAGCAGAGGCAATGTGCGGCCAACACCTCCCTATAAACTGGGAGGGCCAGATCTGCTTCTATTGTGGTTAGCTCTGGTAATGCTGCTGTTAAAGCATGCCAGACCTAGGCCAAGTTCAGCTGCCTCTAGCTCTGTGTGAGCAACTCCCATACAGCGTTTTTTTCTCCACAAGGCCGGTACACAAAACAACATCTGTGTGCAAGATCTTCAGTATTAAAATAAGCCGTGGGCATTTAAAGACAGACATAGGTACTAGAGCTCTATTGCAGCATATGAGGCGGCATCATCGGATCCTGTGGGAAAATAGAAATGGCCATCTTTCGAAATCAGAACAAGTCTGTCCTCCTTCTTCTGGTCTGTGGCAGCCAGCCTGCATTCCCAAGCAGCACATTGTCCTTTTCATCGTCATCAGCTGCTTCTTCTCCTTCACATCTTCCACTGCATTTTGAGACATCCATAACAGAATGCATGACCATGAGAAAACTATTCACGACCACAAATTAGCTTGTGTGCAAGCTGAACCTCTACCTGGTCAAGTTGTTTGCAGTGCAGTTGCTGCCATACCATATACAGTAGTTAATGGTGGCTAGAGATAAGAGAATTGAAGCTGACGAAGTGGAATTCGATGAATTTCAGGAAAAATTTGATTCGCACAGAAGCCGAATTTCCTCGCGATTCGTGGTAACTGCTGCACGTGTGAGAACATGGAGTAAGGATCTCTGGGAAGGCGGGGTCACCCATAATGCCATGCCTGCAGCCAATTAGCAGCCAGCCAGTCCTGTGATGTCACAGCCCTATAAATAGCGTCAGTCATCTTTGATTATGCCATTTACCAGTGTATTTAGTGCAGGGGGAGATGTCAGCAGGTGCTAGGGACCATGTTAGAAAAAAAGTATTATTTGTGCTAAAAAAAACAATTTACAAGTGCAGGGAAAGATTATTCAAGGTGTAGGGAAATGATAGGGAGAAAACATTACACAGCATTTATGTTGAACAGTAGTGATGATCGAACACCAAAGCATTCGGGTGTTCGGCCTGAATACATTGCTATATTCGTGTGCTCGGCCGAGTACACAAGTATAATGGAAGTCAATGGGATACACCCAGGCACCCCCTGCTCTTAAGAGGGGAGGGTGCCTGGTCTATTGGAATAGGTCAGAAAGTGACAGAAACACCACCAAAATGGATCGGGAACAGCATTGGGATGATGTCTGGATGCATCTTGGACTTCCAGGTCCTTGCTGGGAACCATGTTGTCTGAGTTGTATGTCACTTTTACAAACTGACAAAAATATGCAAAAAGCCCCCCAAAAAATCAATTTCACAGGAAAGATTGTTAGGAAACATTCTTTCCTGTATATTCAATTGTATATAAAGTGCAAGTGCTGCTAAAAAGTACAAGCAAGAGGCACTACAAAACAGCATGTATATCACATAAAGGAGGGCCTAATTCACATTGTAGTACAATTGTTCAGGTAGTGGGACTCCTACACTCATAAAGCCTATGCACTAAGTGAAAGAGCTGCCAAAAATTACAAGGAACCGGCACTCCAATACAACCTTTATTACACATAAAGGAGGGCATCATACACACCCTTGAAAAATTATGTTTGGTGGCCTGCTGGTGACCCTCAAAAACTTTAGGAGCAAGGGCCTGCTGGTGACCCTCTAAAACATTATATGCAAGTGCCTGCTGCTGAGCTGACGCTCTAAAACATTATATGCTAGTGCCTGCAGGTGAGCTGATGCTCTAAAACATTATATTCAAGTGCATGCTGTTCAAATGATGCTCTAAAACATTATATTAGAGTGCATGCTATTCAACTGACCCTATAAAAAAATTCGAGTTGAGGGCCTGCAGTTGAGCTGACCGTATAAAAAAATTAGAGTGGAGGGAATATATACAATCTGGATGAGGAGGAGGAGAAAACAAGATTCAACCATATACTCTTTTTTTGTGTTGGAAAAGGTGCATGGGAATACATTACAGTAGATTGAGTTCATTTTAAATGATTGATTAAAATTGCCTTTATGTTCATTATCAGCTCAGCTCTCCTCTGGTGGAGTTGAGAAGTTAGAGGCAATCCAGACCCTCTTAATTTTTATCTGAACCAACCTATCAGCATTGCCAGTGGACAAGCGGATACGCTTATCTGTTATAATGCCACCAGCAGCACTAAATACACACTTACCACTTTCAGTTATTTAGGCCCCAGAACCCAGACAGAGCAGAGAGGTCCCACAGCAAGGAATAAGGCGTCATATCACCCACCACTGGAGAAGGCCACTTTTAGTTATTTAGGCCCCAGCACCCAGACATAGGAGAGAGGTCCCACAGCAGAGAATCATGCCTCATATTACCCACCACTGGAGATAGCCACTTTCAGTTATTTAGGCCCCAACAGTCAGACAGAGGAGAGAGGTCCCACAGCAGAGAATCATGCGTCATATCACCCCCCACTGGAGAAGGCAACTTTGAGTTATTTAGGCCCCAGCACCCAGACAGAGGAGAGAGGTCCCACAGCAAGGAATAAGGCGTCATATCACCCACCACTGGAGAAGGCCACTTTGAGTTATTTAGACCCCAGAACCCAGACAGAGGATAGAGGTCCCAAAGCAGAGAATCATGTGTCAAATCACCCACCACTGGAGAAGGCAACTTTGAGTTATTTAGGCCCCAGCACCCAGACATAGGAAAGAGGTCCCACAGCAGAGAATCATGCCTCATATTACCCACCACTGGAGATAGCCACTTTCAATTATTTAGGCCCCAGCACCCAGACAGAGGAGGGTGGTCGCATGGCATAGGTTCAGGCTTCATGTCACCCACCATTTTAACATGCCACATTCAGTTATTTAGGCCCCGGCGCCCAGATTGAGGAGAGGTTCATTCAACTTTGGGTTGCACCGCAAGATCATGTTAAATTTAAAAAAATGAGGATTCAATAAAGAAGTGCCCCCGAGTACAAGAATACATGATTGAGGGGGAGGCAGTTATAAATGTGTATTCTGCACAAGGGAGGGACAGTTCCTGTGGGATCCATGCCTGGTTTATTTTCATGAACGTCAGCTTGTCCACGTTGGCTGTGGACAGGCGGCTGTGTTTGTCAGTAATGACGCCCCCTGACGTGCTGAATACACGTTCAGACAAAATGCTGTCCGCCGGGCAGGCCAGCACTAGTGTTGAGCACGAATATTCGAATAGCGAATTTAAATCACGAATATCGGCACTTCGCTAATTCGCGAATATTTCGAATATAATGCTATATATTCGCAAATTCGAATATTCGCTTTTTTTTTTTTTTAAGTTCCCAAAAGCAGTTATTCTTACATGTCCGAGGACTCCATGCTCCCCTCCCGCTCCAGTTAGTGCCCGTCTGCCGAGTGCCAACTTCCTGTGCGCATGGAGCATCCCCATCACCATGGGAACGCCTCCATGCTAGAATGTACTGTCGGATTTGAGAATCACGGTTATCTAGACCATGGTAAAAGTTGGATGCGCAATGCGAGTAAACTTACTAAAATTACTCGCATTGCGAATTTTGTGTATAGTCAACGTTCCTAATGGTAGGGGGTACTTGGGTTGCTAGAATTAACGAATATACAGAATATAGCTATATTCGTATTCGTCATATTCGTTAATTCTAGCAAGCAAGGCAACTAAGTTGGATGCGCAATGCGTGTAATTTAAGTAAGTTTACTCGCATTGCGCATTCAACTTAGAGCGTGGAATAGGCTTTAGGCAACTTTACTATTGCCATTGCCAATCAGAAAGTTGTCTAAGTTGGATGCGCAATGCGAGTAAACTTACTTAAATTACTCGCATTGCGCATCCAACTTAGTTCTGTGTATAGGCAACGTTCCTATTGGTTGGCTTGCTAGAATTAACGAATATAGAGAATATAGCGCTATATTTGCATTCGTCATATTTGTTAATTCTAGCAAGCAAGGCAACTAAGTTGGATGCGCAATGCGAGTAATTTAAGTAAGTTTACTCGCGTTGCACATCCAACTTATAGCGTGGAATAGGCTTTAGGCATAGGCAACTACTATTGCCAATCGGAAAGTTGTCTAAGTTGAATGCGCAATGCGAGTAAACTTACTTAAATTACTCGCATTGCGCATCCAACTTATTTCTGTCTATAGGCAACGTTCCTATTGGTTGGCTTGCTAGACTTAACGAATATAGAGAATATCGCGCTATATTCGTATTCGTCATATTCGTTTATTCTAGCAAGCCAACCATTGTTAGTAAAACGTTGCCTATACACAGAACTAAGTTGGATGCGCAATGCGAGTAATTTGAGTAAGTTTACTCGCATTGCGCATTTAACTTACAGCGGGGTATATTCTCAATAATCGTTCATTCTATCAAGGCAACCAATAGGAAGTTGCCTAAGTTGCATTCGCAATACGCACATGGTGTTTCTGTCGCGAGAATCGCATTGAAATATTCGTGTGAGCCTATACGGGCGTGGCTTTGTCTTGCGAGTTTGTTGACAGGAGGAAGGTTGAATCGCAGTGCATTACTCGTGTGTGACACTCATGAAAATGGTCTCAAGCAAGTTTTTTGCGGGACAAGTTGTACTTTCTAACTCCACCATTTAATATTGCATAAGATGTATTGGGAAGCCAAACAAAATGCAAAATGTACAAAAATTGCAAAATAAAAGCAATGCCACGCCAGTTTTACGGGTTTGTAACCCCTTAAGGACACATGACGCAATGGTACATCATGTATAGTTCCGATCACCGCTATGCGGGGGGCGGTGATCAGAACTGGGTGCCTGCTGAAATCAATCAGCAGGCACCTTGGGACAATGCGCTGGGGGGTCAATTCAGACCTGCGGTTTGCGGCTTTTCCGTGTAATTGGGCGGCGGGTGCGGTGGCTATCGGGTCACCGTGCTGCTGTAATGGGGACCCGATAGTAGGGAAGGCCTGCGTCCGCATATCTACATAGACAGTGGTCTACTTTTGCTACCAACACACCCATCTTCCAAACAGTCTTCAGAGCGGTATCAGTCCGATGAAGGCCATATTGTAGCCGAAACGTCACAAGCATGTATATGATTTACCGCACTTCTGATTAAAAGAAACTTATCTTCAACGCACAAACTGGAGTTTATTTCCTTCTTGATACTAAGGGGTGGGAACCCGACCTCCAGTAGCGCACCTCCAAAGAGTGCCACAACCGCCAGATGACGTACAGCTATGTCATTGGGCGTGAAGGGGTTAATGATAGGTGCACTTAGTATTGTTATGACATCACACCACTATGTCTGGTAGCATGTATGTATGGACATATTGGACAGCAGAGAAACATCTCTCATATGCACAATGCACATCCATTTTCCTGCCTCACATTGCATACCCCAAAGTGTATACCCCACACCGTATACCCCACACTATATACCCCACAGTGCATACCCCACATTGTATACTCCACACTATATACCCCACAGTGTATATCCCTCCACACACAGTCTTTGGATTCTAATATGCGTCCGGTTGGTCAGAAGAAGTAATGTTTGACCGCCATTATTTGCTGGTTCATTTAGTGTTACCCAGGGTGCACCATGTGGAGGCGGTCCAGCTGTACTCCCCATACCGTACCGTCACTTCACTAGACGGGTACATCTCTCCTCAGATGGCCAATATCCAATATCTCATACTACACACACATACAATTTCAATATAATTCGATTGTATAACTGTAACATTAAATCTAATGTTTTACTTTCAAACACTCAAACATTTTTTGTTGTGTTGAGATCATGACATTAATTTCTAATACTTTGATTTTACAAATTTGGGATTATATGGTTGCATTTTTATCCTGCAGCGAATGCTTGAGATGAAGTATGACACCACCAGGTCCCGCTTGGAGAAGCAGCGGATGCTGAGGAGGATCGGTTATGAGCTATACCGTGACCACAATGCCACACACAAATGGATGGCCATTATAAAAAAGTGGTCCGACCTGAAGAGGAGACACCAGGATCGGTTCACTGAGATACGAAACAAAATCTGCCCAGGTACAATGCTTACATGACCCTTGTATCTTTCAGCAATAATCTGTAATGTATAGGTACATTTATGCCTTATGAGGCTTTTATAACTTAAGAAAATTTTGTCATTATAGGTGATCCCGTCCCCTCAGTCCGCTGCAGGCCTCCAAAAAAGGCAGTAGTGGTGGAGGAGGAGGTGTTGGAGGAGGAGGAGGAGGAGCAAGAGCAGGAGCAGGCAGGACCCTCTGCCCCTACCCCACAGCATGAGGATGCCGGACCCTCAGACCATTCGTGTTCTCATGAGGACAATAAGGAGGAGGAGCTGGTGACCACCCCCCGCCAGGGGGGAAATAATATGTGTTGTGGGTGTTTTAACTCAGTCACTGGTGTCAGTTTATTCCATAAAACCATAACAAACATGTTAAATCTTTATCCTTTAACCCCTTCATGCTTTCTGACATAATTATACGACCAAATAACAAGTGACTTGCTGCATTTTGACATACGGCCACGCCCGGACTGCTTCCCGGAGCTGTGACACTATAAAGTGTCACAGCCCCGGAGTCTCAGCTCTCCCCAGAAGCAGACACAAGTGGTAAGCCGGCAAGGGACCAATCAGAGTGTTCCCTTGCTAGTAAGCGCTCCGATTGTTTTGTCTTTGCAAACTAACCAATCGTAGCGCAGCACTTTAAAAAAAGCCTGTTTCAGGCCAGCGACATCTATGTGGTTGAGAGAGAGAAAGCTCCCTCTCTCTTCCATCTTGCCGTCACTGCTTCCGCAACGGCAAGATGGTTGCCATGGCACCCATCAGCCTTAGTGTAAGTGTGGCACTGACTATACAGTGTATTACAATAGATGACTATTGCAATGCACTGTGTAGTGATCAGACCCAATGGATCTTTAGGATGCAGATGGGTTTTGATAAATAGAAAATAGATATATAAGAAAATAAAAAAAAATAAAAGACAAAAAAGACAAAAATTTTTTTTTTAAAGAAGAATAAATTAGAAATTGTTTTCTCATATATATTCATTTATGTAATCTAAAAATTACATAAATAATATAGTGCACATAATTGGTATAGCCGCATCCGTAAAAAGCAGCTCTATAACAATATAGCGTGTTCTTACCCCTTTGGCAAATCCCATACAAATATTTTTTTTAAAAACTGTCAAAAACAGACATATTTTATACAGTATACATATTTTGCAACGTTCTATGACATAAATTCCAAACCCAAGCGATCAAAAAGACGTATGCACCCCAAAATAGTACCAGTCAACTGATCCCACAATTTTTTTTATAAAATACTCTATTGAAATATTCCTAAGTAAAGAACTATATAACTGGTTGCAATTTTAATGGCCAGCTCCTTTATACACTAATCAATAAAAGTTATTTAATCTGATTTTTAATATATTTTTTTTTTGGGCAGTAATAAAAGAAATGAAAAAGAAAATAATTATGCTGCAGAGGGAGCACTCCAGGAGGATGAGGGCTTTGCAGCTGAAGTTCACCCAAGAACTGAAGGCCATGGAGGAGTGGCATCAGAAGGCCATAACGGAGCTGATCAACCAGCATGATGTCCTGAAAGCCCTGCCTTAGTTTTATTTATTTTTTATTTTATGTTTGTTTAAACAATTGTTTTATATTTTATTTATAAAGTTTGGTTTGGTTTTAAATCATTTTTCGTTTTCTGTATTATTTTAACAACTCTGGTTACATTAAGGCAATTTTTTTCCATCCAAAACTCATCAGTATGATGACATACAGCAGCCGCAGGTACATGGAAATTTGGTAGTATAATGCCTACACAGAACTTATAGTGGTGAGGATAATAGCAGCAGTCTTTGTTATTGGTGGGGCCTTAGAATAAATAAAGTTATCAGTAAGAATTACACCATAACATAACACTATAAAAAACTGAAATCACTCGTTATAACTCAGAAAAAACATGTGATCCATGCTCATGGGGTGCTCTGACATCATTGTGGAGGGCCCCGGGACTCGGGAGCCGCACAGATGGTAAGTATGCTTCTCCCCTGCCTCCCCACTACACTTTACCATGGCAGCCGGGACTTTAGGGTCCTGGCTGCCATGGTGACCATTCACAAAAGCTAAACGTTGGATGCGGCGATGTGCCGAAACGACGTTTAGCTTAAAGCCGGATCTGGATAAATGCTTTTCAATGGCCATTAATTCTTTCCTGCATGCCTTCAGGATTTGGGTCTGGAGCAAAATCCGCATCATGCTGCGGATTTTGCTACGGCAAAAAAAGTCTCAGTACTGAACGGAAGACATCCTGACGCATCCTGAACGGATTTCTCTCCATTCAGGATGCATTGGGATAATCCTGATCAGTATCTCTCCATCCTAGAGCCTCGAGGACGGAACTCTAGGACGGAAAGATAAAACGCCAGTGTGAAAGAGCCCTTACTTCACTATTGTTTGGCTATGGCTATCTAGAACTAACAAATATGCCGTGATCTTTGTCATTCTAGCAAGCCAACCATTTAGGAACCCAGCTCTGTTTAATTCGCAATGCGAGTATATGTTCGCATTGCAAATTCAACTTAGAGCTGGGTTCCTAATGGTTGTATTGCTAGAATATAACGAAGATTGAGAATTCAGTCTTCGTTAATTTATATTCTAGCAATACAACCATTATGAACTCAGCTCTAAGTTGTAATCGCAATGCGAATAATACTTACAATTATTAATCGCTTTGCGAATCCATTTGATGCCTCTATTTGATTATATATGACGGTTGACTATAACTACCACCAGCGTTCTGCTGCCTCCGAGGCAAGATATCTGAACCCCCCAGAGGCCATTTGGGCGTTTTTGATAGAAAACGCATCAAAAACGCATATGCGTTTTTATCATTTTTTTTTATTTTTATTTTATTTTTTTGTGTATTTTGCCACATTTGGTTGCATGTTTACATTTGGTATAGGAAAATATGGTAGCCTAGAATTCAGTGTTTCCCAAACAGTGTGCCTCCAGCTTTTGCAAAACTACAACTCCCAGCATGCCTGGACAGCCTTTGGCTGTGCAGGCATGCTGGGTGGGAGTTGTAGTTTCGCAACAGCTGGAGGCACACTGGTTGGGAAACACAGGTCTAGATCATTACTCTGCCCAAATCTATATTCAGCTACATGGCTTAGAAAATATGCTGTCAAACAATGATTCTAGGTTTTGGTATAGACACATGATCTAGACTACCATATTTGCCTATACCAAATGTAAATATGCAACCAAATGTGGCAAAATACACAAAAAAATAAAATAAAAAATGAAAAAATTATAAAAACGCAGATGCGTTTTTGATAAGTTTTCTATCAAAAACGCCCAAATGGCCCTTGGGGGTTCATATATCTTGCTTTGGAGGCAGCAGAACGTTGATGGTAGTCATAGTCAACCGTCATATACAATCAAATAGAGGCATCAAATGGATTCGGAAAGCGATTAAAAATTGTAAGTATTATTCGCATTGCGATTACATCTTAGAGCTGAGTTCCTATAGCACTATATTCTCAATCTTCGTTATATTCTAGCAATACAACAATCGTTAATTTCTAACGATAATTTGTTTTCCCTTAGTCCTAACAGCAGCAAAGATGGGGTTAACCACCCCCCGTGGACTGGCAGGACCGGCGGAATGTTTAATGAGCCCAAGACTAATAACTCAATTTAACAATTAAGTATCTCCTTAAAAGGAGGAAGTCAACCCCCAGCCCACTGTGTTTATAGCAAGAAAAAACTAGACTTACTATGGTGGGAAATTTGTGTGCTGCTGTTAGGACTAAGGGAAAACAAATTATCGTTAGAAATTAACGATTCCCTTACGTCCTACCAGCAGCACAGATGGGGAGATAGCAAGAAGAAACCCCTAGGGAGGGCCTTCCTGCCTGGCAGAACTAAGAAAAGTCTGCCCAAAGGCCGAAAACTTAGCTAGATTGGCATCTAGTCTATAATGGGAGATGAATGTCGATTCAGAGCTCCAGGAGGCAGCTTTGCAAATCATGTTGAGAGGCAGAAGACTCCTCTCGGCAAAAGAAGTAGCCACAATTCTAGTAGAGTGGGCCTTTATGAATCCCGGAGGGTCCAGAGATTGTGGAAACAAAGTATTCCTTAATAGCCTCCTCAATCCACCAACTGATGGAAGGTTTGGATGCCTTACAGCCTTTAAACTTACCGGAAACAGGATTAGCAGATTCTCATTTTTCCTGAACTCCTTGATCTATCCACATAGATCCGGAGACATCTCAACGTCCGGAGGATGTCTAGCAGGTTCCTACGAGGAGGTGGTAGATGTCGACAGAACTGGGAGGAATATCACCTGGTTGATGTTCTGGAAGGAAGTAACTTTAGGCCTACAATACGGGAGGAATCTAAGAAGGTCCCGGTCATGTAAGAAAATGGTATAGGGCTCATGTGCTGAGAGAGCTTGAAGCTCAGAGACCCTCTTGGCCAAAGTCACTGCAAGGAGAAACACAAACTTCTAAGTGATGAACTTGGTGTCCACCTCCTCTAACGGTTCAAAGGGGGGAGATGCTAACCCCCTGAGAACTACTGAAAAACCCATTGAAAAAAAGGGGTACTGTAGGCTTTAATCTTTCAGATCCTTTAAGGAACCGTTTGATCAGTGGGTCCTGAGAAAAAAACTTGTTAAGGCAAGCTGAGATGGCTGAAACTTGAACCTTCAGAGTAGAAGGGCAAGGCCTCTATCAAGGCCGTCTTGCAGGAACTGAAGGATAGCGGAGAGGGGCGGATCTGCAGACGCCACCTCAGTTGAGGTACAACAGGAGTAGAATATCCTCATAATACAAGAGTAGGCTCTCTTGGTAGAGTCCGCTCTAGAATGAGACAGCGTTCTCAGGACCGACTCTGAAAGTCCTTCTATTCTGGAAAGGGACTGATCAACCTCCAGGCTGTCAGGTTGAATCTGTGCAGATCTGAGCAGAGGTGAGTGTCCCACGACACCAGAGTCTGCTGTGGGGGGAGCCTCCAATATTGTCCTCGACTCAACTGGGTGAGCTAGGTAAACCAGGATCTCTTCGGCCAAAACAGTATGATGGCTATCACCGAGTCCTGATCCTGAGGGATTTTCATCAATACCCTCGGTATCATGGAAAAGGGAGGGAAGATGTAAGCCAGCCTAAACCTCCAGGATATTGACAGAGCGTCTAACGCCAGGGGGTTGTCCTCCCTGTAAAGGGAGCAGAACCTCTCCACCTTGGCAATAAACCTTGTTGCCATGAGATCCACCTCTGGCATACCCACTTGAGGACTATCTGCATGAATATCTCCGGATGTAAAGACCACTCCACCGACGGAAGACCGCGGCACAGCCGCTTTCATATTGAGGGAGATTTGGATGTGGATCGCAGATAAGTGGGAAAGGTACAACTCTGCCTAATCCAGAATCACCCCGATCTCTGACAGGAGGGGAAGTGATCTCGTGCCTCCCTGCTTGTTGATGTAAAGTACCGCAGTCACATTGTCTGACTGGACTTTCACCGCTTTGCCCCGGATCTGAGGGGATAAGTAAAGGAGGGCTAGCCGGATAGCTTGAATCTCACGGAGATTGAATGAAAGAAGCCACTCCTGAGGAGACCAGGTCCTGTGAACTGGAGTGTCGTCTAGGTGAGCGTCCCAGCCTACTTGGGACGCATCCGTAGTCAATATGACCTAGATTGGGCTGGGTCATAGACTTCCCGTCTAAAAGATGGCACCACCATCTGAGGGAATACCGAGTTCGCCAAGTCAGGGAGCACAGGGAGTTTAGCCCAGCAGGGCTGCCATTCCATTAGGAGAGGACCTCCGACTGTAGAGGGCGGAGGTGCCATAGAGCCCAAGGGACGCAGACGCTGATATGAGCCCCAACATCTTCATGAGAGTCCGGATTGGAACTCACCAGGGAACGAAAAGGAACTTGCCGTGTTCTGAACCCGGGATCTTCTTTCTGGAGTCAACTGGAGCGACATCCCAGTGGAGTCAATTATGAAGCCTAGATATCTTACTGAAGTCGACGGGCTCACGTTCGACTTCTACCAGCTGATGATCCAAGCTAGGTGGAACAGAAAGGAGATTGTTACCTGAAGAAATTGGGTTAGGACCGCTAGAGCAGAGGCTTTCAAAGCCAGTCGTCCAGATAAGGAATGATGGTCAGTCCTTGAAGCCTCAAAGCCGCCACCACAGAACCACCACCTTGGTAAAAGTGTGAGGGGCAGAAGAAATGCCAAAGGGACGGGCAACAAACAGAAGACGCCTGACGACCCCGGACACCTGGACCGTGATCCTGATATACTTCCTGGAACCAGGATGGATCGGGATGTGCAGATATGCATTCTTGAGGTCCAGGGTTGCCATCATGTCTCCAGGATTGACGACGTGAACAACTGACCTGATGGTTTCTATACGAAACTTCACCTTCCTTATAAATCGATTGAAATATCTCAGATCGATAATCATCCGGAGATCTCCTGAAGCCTTGGGAACCAGAAAAACTGGTGAATAGATCCCTAGGCCCCGTTCTCCTGCCGGAACCTCCTCCAGAGCCCCTTTGCAAATGTAGTCCCAAATGTAGGCCTCTAGGATCGCCTCCTTGCAGCTTGTAGAAGGTTGATCTTGACAAACCTGAGACTAAATAACCGTCGGAAATGATATTCAGGACCCAGGGATCCGAGATCTCTCTGATCCATTCTTCTTAGAAGTGGGAGAGACGACTCCCGACAGGTACATAAAGCTTAGGAATGGGGAAGCTTATTGGCAGGACGGCAGGAGTAACAGGAATTAACCTAGAGCCTCGAGGAGGCCCGTAGTCAGGAGGTGGATTTTCCATCTTTGGCTCCTCCACGAGAGCACCTCAAACCCTTTCGCTGTGCTCTCCAGTCACCACAAGAGCTTGTTTGCTGGCCCCACCGCGGTCTTGTCTGCCCTGCCCTCGAAAGGACTACTGGGGAAGGCTCTTCACCTTCTAGTCTGAAAGGCCCTCCATGATCTTATCTAGCTCCGAACCGAACAAACGGTTGGGCTCGAATGGAAGACAATATAAGCCAAAATGGAATGTGGGTCGCCGATCCTAAATATAGGCCCTTGACGTTATTTGATAGTATTGTCATAGGGTGCCAAAGGTGCACTTGGTCTCCCATGAGCCACAGACCTGCCGCTTAGCTTCGAGAGCAAGGATCTGTGTTAGGCCTCGTTCCCAGGACTTGCTTTGC
Source organism: Bufotes viridis (assembly GCA_033119425.1). Classification (NCBI taxonomy): domain Eukaryota; kingdom Metazoa; phylum Chordata; class Amphibia; order Anura; family Bufonidae; genus Bufotes; species Bufotes viridis. The sequence continues at coordinate 275,654,878 of CM065590.1, forward strand.
TAGCGAGTAAGCTCCCTCGCTAGCTTCAACTGGAGCTGTGCGGTATCGCACATGATGGTCTTGAAAGCAGCCAGTATGTCGTCCTGGAAAAAAACCTCTGGTTCACATCAACTTGAATTTGATCCAGGCGAGACCGGAGGAACGTAGAGACTTCAAAAGCCGCTATGGCTGTGGAAGTGGAAGCCACAGCCGCCGTAACACCCCATCTTAGTGTGCACTCTGCAAGGGTTCCTGCAGCTAGACCCATCGTCTGCAGGAACCAGAGTGCGCTTGGACAGCTTGGCAATAGCCATGTCCACCTTGGGAATGGATCCCCATGAATCACCAAGGGTTAAGCCATCGGGAACATGGATTTAACTTCTTAGTTAAAACCGGACCTTTTCCAGGTTTTTTCCACTCTATATCATGATAGAGAGGAGGGTCTCATCCGCTTTGAAGACACGAAGTGCATGAGTAGCGGGAACGGGAGGCTCCCCACAGTCAACATCATGGTCCCCCGACCTGATGGACTTGAGAAACTTTTGTGTCTTTCCAGGGGAGAAAACACAACGTCAGCTTCTCCTCATCCGAGGAGGAAGAAACTAAGGAGGTCTCTCCACCAGGACAGAGGTCTCCATAGGAAGCCTTTCCATCCAGCAGGCCTATGACTCCTCTAATAAAGCCATTGATACATATCCTGCAACATAGGCTCACTAGAGGTCAGAACCCTCTAAAGGCAGCTGTAACATCTGGTGTAAGTTAAGTCAACAGACCCAGGGATTCCAAACCGGTCTCCCAAGCTGGTATTAGCCCAGCCTTAAGCTGTTTAGCTTCTGCAATCTCACAAGTGCAGATATGATCTGCTTACAATAACCAATGACTGCTGCAAAGGAAGCAGGATAGATGTTTCCTCTCCCAAAATAGGGGAAGGGGAGGGCTACCAATCCACCCTTCCCCCAGTAAATCCTCCACAGGAAGAAGCATAAAAATGCAGAAAAATCATGCCCGTGAAAAAATCACGGCCGGATTACCCGGAGATGACGCAAAAGGAGAGTCCCCGCGTCACCACCGAAAGATGGCGGCGCACAGGGACCAAGAATCCTGGACCGAGGACGCCGACAAAATACCCCAGCCAGGCGCAACTGCGCGGGGCCGGCAGCAGATAAGCTGCCGGCCAAACTGACAAGGTAACTAGGAAAAGGGCAACGCCGCTACCCAAACGAAAAGAAGGCTCCCCGCACTTTCCATAAGAAAGGGGGGAACAAACCGCCTAGTCCACCTGTCCAGGAGGACAGAAAAAAACACAGTGGGCTGAGGGTTGACTTCCTCCTTTTAAGGAGATACTTAATTGTTAAATTGAGTTATTAGTTTTGGGCTCATTAAACATTCCGCCGGTCCTGCCAGTCCACGGGGGGTGGTTAACCCCATCTGTGCTGCTGGTAGGACGTAAGGGAACCAACCATTAGGAACTCAGCTCTATGTTGAATTTGCAATGCGATTAATGCAGGTTATATTAATCGCATTGGGGATTCAACTTAGATATGAGTTCCTAATGGTTGTATTGCTAGAATATAACAAAGATTGAGAATATAGTGCCATATTCGTGATATTCGTTATATTCGTCAATTTAGCAATACAAGTTACAACCATTAGGAACTCAGCAGCTCTAAGTTTAATTTGCGATGCGAATATAAATTCGCGTAACATTCACAATATATAGAATAATGCCGAATATTCGATTTCGACGAATATATGACGAATATTCAAGCGAATATTCGCGAAATATCGTGAAATCGAATATGGCACCTCCCGCTCATCACTAGCCAGCACCTCCAAGGCATAAAATGCTAACTCTGGCCACGTGGACAATTTGTAGACCCAGAAGTTGAATGGGGCCGAACCATCAGTCAGTACGTGGAGGGGTGTGCAGACGTACTGTTCAACCATGTTAGTGAAATGCACGTTCCGTATCAGGTGGTGGTGCAGTTAGCTGTGGCATGGAGACAAAACTTTTCCACATTTCTGCCATGCTAACCCTGCCCTCAGAGAAGCTGGCCGTGACACAGCTGCGTTGGCGATCTCTTGCTCCTCCTCTGCCTTCACCTTGGGCTTCCACCTGTTTCTCTGTGACATTTGGGAATGATCTCAGGAGCGCGTCTACCAACGTGCGATTGTACTCGCGCATCTTCCTATCACGCTCCAGTGTAGGAAGTAAGGTGGGCACATTGTCTTTGCACTGGGGATCCAGCAGAGTGGCAACCCAGTAGTCCGTACATGTTAAAATGTGTGCAACTCTGCTGTCGTTGCACAGGCACTGCAGCATGTAGTCGCTCATGTGTGCCACGCTGCCCAGAGGTAAGGACAAGCTGTCCTTTGTGGGAGGCATATTGTCATCGTCCTCCGTATCCCCCCATCCACAAACCAGTGATGGGCCTGAGCTGTATTGGGTACCACCCCGAGGTGAACCTGCTTCATCCTAATCCTCCTCCACCTCCTCCTCATCCTCCTCGTCCTCCAGTAGTGGGCCCTGGCTGGCCACATTTGTACCTGGCCTCTGCTGGTTCAAAAATCCTCCCTCTGAGCCACTTCTAACAGACTGGCCTGAAAGTGCTATAAATGACCGCTCACCCTCCTCCTCCTCCTGGGCCACCTCCTCTTCCATCATCGCCCTAAGTGTTTTCTCAAGGAGACATAGAAGTGGTATTGTAACGCTGATAACGGCGTCATCGCCACTGGCCATGTTAGTGGAGTACTCGAAACAGCGCAACAGGGCACACAGGTCTTGCATGGAGGCCCAATCATTGGTGGTGAAGTGGTGCTGTTCCGCAGTGCGACTGACGCGTGCGTGCTGCAGCTGAAACTCCACTATCGCCTGCTGCTGCTGGCACAGTCTGGCCAGCATGTGCAAGGTGGAGTTCCACCTGGTTGGCACGTGGCATATGAGGCAGTGAGCGGGAAGGCCAAAGTTCTGCTGTAGCACAGACAGGCGAGCAGCGGCAGGATGTGAACGCCAGAAGTGCGCACAGACGGCCCGCACTTTATGCAGCAGCTCTGACATGTTGGGGTAGTTGTGAATGAACTTCTGTACCACCAAATTCAGCACATGCGCCAGGCAAGGGATGTGCGTCAAACCGGCTAGTTCCATAATCCCAGAGCTGCGACGAGATTTCGCAAAGACAAGCTGTCTGTGTCCACCAGCCTGAATGACAGCATTTCAACGGCCAGTAGTTCAGAAATGCTGGCCTTCAGGGCTCGAGGGTGGCTAGGTGGGAATTTATGCTTTCTCTCCAAGGTTTGTGAGACGGAGAGCTGAACGCTGCCGTGTGACATGGTCGAGATGCTTGGTGACACAGGTGGTGGTGTCAATGGCACATCCTCTGGTTGGTGGGCGGCAGGTGCCAGTATTCCTCCCGAGGCGGAGTAAGAGGCCGAGGCAGCAGCAGAAGAGGGAGCAGGGGGAGCCTTAGTGAGTTCCTTGCTTTGAAGGTGTTTACTCCACTGCAGTTCATGCTTTGCATGTAGATGCCTGGTCATGCAGGTTGTGCTAAGGTTCAGAACTTTAATGCCTCGCTTCAGGCTCTTATGGCATAGCATGCAAACCACTTGTGTCTTGTCGTCAGCACATTGTTTAAAGAAGTGCCATGCCAGGGAACTCCTTGAAGCTGCCTTTGGGGTGCTCGGTCCCTGGTGGCGGTGGCCAGTAGCAGGCGAACTCTCTTGGCGGCGACTGTTCTGCTTTTGCCCCCTGCTCCCTTTTTTGCTACGCTGTTGTCTCGGTCTCACCACTGCCTCTTCCTCTGAACTATGAAAGTCAGTGGCACGACCTTCATTGAATGTGGGGTCTAGGACCTCATATTCCCCTGCATCGTCTTCCACACAGTCTTCCTTCCTGACCTCCTGTTCAGTCTGCACACTGCAAAAAGACGCAGCAGTTGGCACCTGTGTTTCGTTATCATCAGAGACGTGCGGTTTCCGATGAGGTGGTATTCCCATGTCCTCATCATCAGGAAACATAAGTGGTTATGCATCAGTGCATTCTATGTCTTCCACCACTGGGGAAGGGCTAGGTGGATTCCCTTGGGAAACCCTGCCAGCAGAGTCTTCAAACAGCATAAGAGACTGCTGCATAACTTGAGGCTCAGACAGTTTCCCTGATATGGATGGGGGTGATGTGACAGACTGATGGGCTTGGTTTTCAGGCACCACCTGTGCACTTTCTGCAGAAGACTGGGTGGGAGATAATGTTGTGAACGTGCTGGATCCACTGTCGGCCACCAAATTGACTAGCACTTGTACCTGCTCAGGCCTTACCATCCTTAGAACGGCATTGGGCCCCACCAAATATCGCTGTAAGTTCTGCCGGGTACTGGAACCTGAGGTAGTTGGTTCACTAGGACGTGTGGCTGTGGCAGAATGGCCACGTCCTCTCCCAGCACCAGAGGGTCCACTACCACCACCCCCACGACCGCGTCCGCGTCCCTTAGTAGATGTTTTCCTCATTGTTACCGTTCACCAAGCACCACAATAAGAAAAAAAATATTTGGCCCAATGTATTGATTTCAAATTCAGGCCTTTTTTTACAGGCATCTAACACTATCTTCCTATTTATTTATGTACCATATTACACTAATCCAGGCACAGCATTAGCCACTGATTTAGGGGAATATCAATTGTAGGCCTAGTATTTAGGCCCTGGATAAAAGGTATCCTTTTATGGACAGATTTACACTTGGAGATGCACAGTAGCGTGTGAAAAAATATGTAGGATTATGCCTTCAGCAATTGTATTTTAACACTTTGTGTAATATACCCTTTAACGGACAGAAATACACTTGGAGATGAACGGTAACATGTGAAGCTATGGAGGATGACCCTCTCAGCACTTGTATATACACCTTGAGTGTAATATACCCTTTTACGGACAGAAATACACTATGAGATGCACAATAGTGCGTGCAGATTTACAGGATTATGCTTTCAGCAATTGTAATGTAACACTTTTTGTAACATACCCTTTTATGGAAAGAAATATACTTGGAGATGCACGCTAAGTGTAATTTACCCTTTTACGGACAGATTAACAATTACCCTGCAACAGCTGGAACACCAGATTTAGGGTATTGCTATAATGGCAATTAAATTTCACCCCAGAAAAAAAAATATACCCTTTTACGGACAGATTTGAACTAGGCCTGCAACAGCTGGAACACCAGATTTACTGTATTTCTATTTTTGCTACTGACTTTCACCCCAGAAAATAATATGTCCTTTGACGGACACTAGGGAAATTGTCCAGTCACAGCTGGAACACCAGATTCAGGGTATTGCTATTTTGGCAATTAAATTTCACCCCAGAATATAATATACCCTTTTACGGACAGATTTAAACTAGGCCTTCAACAGCTGGAAAACCAGATTCAGGGTATTGCTATTTTGGCAATTGAATTTCACCCCAGAACAAAATATATCCTTTGCCGGACACTATTAAACTTGGCCAGCCACAGCTGAAACCACTGATTTATGGTATTGCTATTTTGGCAATTAAATTTCACCCCAGAACAAAATATATCCTTTGCCGGACACTATTAAACTTGGCCAGCCACAGCTGAAACCACTGATTTATGGTATTGCTATTTTGGCAATTGAATTTCACCACAGAAAAGTAGCTATCCTTTGCTGGACACTATTAAACTTGGCCATCCACAGCTGAAACCACTGATTTATGGTATTGCTATGTTGGCTATTGAATTTCACCCCAGAACAAAATATATCCTTTGCTGGACACTATTAAACTTTGCCAGCCACTGCTGGGACACCAGATTTAAGGGATTGCTATTTTGGCAATTGAATTTCACCCCAGAAAAAAATCAATTCTTTGCCAGACAGCAGACAGTATTACACTTGGCTAGCCACAGCTGGAACACCAGATTTAGGGGATTGCTATTTTGGCAATTGAATTTAACCCCTTAATAAAATATAGAAATTTCTATCCTGAGTTTCTAGGGGTGACAATAAGCACAGCCAAGCCCCTGATGTAGGATATAGCAAAAAAAAAATAGTATTGATGGATTGATGGACTTGGTGGCAACTTGTGCTGGTGCACCACAAGACACAAAATGGCCGCCGATCACCCCAGAAAAAAGTGACAGAAAAACGCTCTGTGCAGCCTAAAAACCAGTGATCAATTAAAGAGTAGAAGTTGAATGATTCAGAGCTCTAGATCGACCACTTCATTTGTTGTTTTTGCTGACTTTTCCCTGCCTAATCTCGCCCTCACAGAAGTTGCGTCCTCTCCCTACACTAATCAGAGCAGTGTGACGTGCGGCGCTACGTGATTCCAGCTTAAATAATGGCTGGGTCACATGCTGCACTTGGCCAATCACAGCCATGCCATTAGTAGGCATGGCTATGATGGCTTCTTAGGGCAAGAAGTAAAACGCTAGCTGATTGGCTGCTGTGCAGCCCTTCAGAAAGCGCGATGAAATCCCCGAACAACGGACCCAAACCCGAACTTTTTTGAAAATGTTCGGGTCCGGGTCCGTGTCCCGAACACCCCAAAATTCGGTATGAACCTGAACTATCCAATTCGGGTTCGCTCATCCCTATTTATGGAGCCAGTGGCGGTAGCAGTCAGTCAGTGCGTAGTGTTGGGGGTAAAATCACCTACTCGGCGGTGTGGCACTTCCTTGTTAAGCCGCCGGAGAAGGTGAACATGGCCATATGTAGAATCTGTGGGCAGAAGGTGAAACGTGGCCAGGGTGCCAATTTTGGCATTACGGCCCTTTATCAGCATATGCAGCATCACCATAAAGTGGCCTAGGAGAACCGTGGCTCCGATGTGGTGGTCAAGCCTGCATCAGCAACCGCTTCATCACACAGTGGCACGTAACCAATTTCCGGCAGTCAAGACTCCACCACCTAAGAGCAAGGAAGCTGTCTGTCCTTCCCATCATCTGCTGGTCCTGATGCTCTTGCTTCTTCTACACCTCGTCAGTTATTCCGTCAGCAATCGAATACCGAAGCAATTACCAAGGCAAGATAATAAGCGTGCACTCATTCAACGGCTCAGAAGCTGAACAAGTTGCTGGTGCTGCAGTCTCTCCCTTTCCAAGTGGTGGACTCTGTACCTTTAAAAGAACTGATGACTTGTGCCAAGCGAATGTGGAGAGTCCCAAGCTGTTATTTCTTTGCGAAAAAGGCTGTACCAGCCCTGCACACACATGTAGAACAGAAGGTGGGCCAGTCCTTGAGCCTGTTGGTTTCTGCCAAAGTGCATAGCAGAGCCGACCTGTGGAGCTATAACTACGGTCAGGGACAATTTATGTCCTTTACAGCCCACTTGGTTAAAGTGGTTTCTGCACAGCCACACCAGCAACTTGGCCAGGTGACGCCACTTCTGCCTCCATGTTGTGACGCTGTTGACCCTAGGACAATATCCGCCTCTGCCTCATTATAGTCCACCGTGTCCTCAGCCTCCACTGCAGAGACAATTCAAAGTTCCCCTCCAGCATACCAAATGTGAAGGGCACGGCAGTGTCACGCTGTTTCGCACCTCGTTTACCTGGGCAAACAGAGTCACATAGGGGAGGAACTGCTACTTGTCGTTCATCAAGACATCGAATCCTGGCATTCTCCGCGACAACTGAAAATCGGAACCATGGTGACTGACAACGGGAAGAACATTGTGTCGGCGCTGCATCAAAGATAATTGAGCCATGCGCCCTGCATGGCACATGTGTTCAATCAGGTTGTCAAGCGGTTGCCGAAGTCTTCCACCCTTCTGCAAGATTTCCTAAAAATGGCCAGGAAACTTTGCATGCACTTCAGCCACTCGTACACCGCAAAGCACACCCTCCTTGAGCTGCAGATGCAGAATGTTGGACCGACTATAAGAACAGAGAAAGGCCATAAACAATTTCTTGATGATCCAAGCGGACAGGAGTACTCCCCTGGTTAACTTCGATGTCAGCCAGTGGCAGCTCATGTGTGACACCTGCCTGTTGCTCAAACCCTTTGAGGAGGCCATGTTAGTTGTCAGTTGCCAGGACTACACAATGAACAATGTAATTCCACTGCTTCTTGTCCTGGAACGGATGCTGGTAATTCTGGCTGGTCAGGGGACTAGATATGTGGTTCCTATATCTCAAGGCCACGTGAGCCCTATGGGGGCTGAACTGAAGGAGGAGGAGGAGTAGGACATTCTATCACAAGCAATGTCTAACGAATGGGTGGTTTTTCTACACAAGTGACAGGAGAGGAGGAGCAGGAGCAGCCAGAGGAGCTACAGGGCGATGATAAAGAGGAGGCAGAGGACCAAGACACATCATGGCAGTATGCAGTGGAGATGTAGGCAGGGATTCCTTATGAGTCAATTGAACAAATAGTCCGATGCATGCTCAGTTGCTTGCGTAGTGACAGCCGAATTGTCACTATTCGGCAGAGGGATGACTTCTGGCTTTGCACCTTGTTGGACCATCGCTACCGTTCCAAAATGGGGGATTTTTTTACACCCACTGAAAGGGAGGACAAACTGAACTACTACAGAGACATCCTATGTAGTCAGTTGGCCGCTGCCTATCTGCGCCATCGTCCATCCTCTCGCAGGTCTGACAAAGGGGGCCCTCTGCACTCACTTTCCACTGCCATGGCAGTATGTAACCTTGCCACTCTGTGGTCTCCTCATGCTGCTGCCACCTCCACACTATGTCACATTGCCACTTTGAGCCCACTCATGCCGCTGCCACCTCCACACTATGTCACATTGCCACTCTGTGGTCTCCTCATGCTGCTGCCACCTCCACACTATGTCACCTCGCCACTCTGTGGCCTCCTGGTGCTGTTGCCACCTTCACACTATATCACCTTGCCACTCTGTGGCCTCCGGATGCTGCTGCCACCTTCACACTATGTCACCTTGCCACTCTGTGGTCTCCTCCTGCTGCTGCCACCTCCACACTATATCACCTTGCCACTCTGTGGTTTTATAATGCTGCTGCCTCCTCAACTCTATGTCACCTTGACACTCTGTGGTCTCCCAATGCTGCTGCCACCTCCAAACTATGTCACCTTGCCACTCTGTGGCCTGCTGATGCTGCTGCCACATCCACACTGTCATTGTGCCACTCTGTAGCCACTTCCTGATGCTGCTGCTGCCTTCACATATTCTGTCATTGTGCCACTCTGTGGCCTTCTCGTGATGCTGCTGCCACCTCCACAGTGTCATTGTGCCACTCTGTTGCCTCCTCATGCTGCTTACACCTCACCACTATGTCATAGGGTCTTCTCATGCTGTTCCCACCATCCCCACTTCATTACGGGGCGACTATTTTGCTATTTGGCCTGGCTGACATCATCATTTAGCTGACCCTTCTTCTGATCTGTCAGAATGAAGGAAAAATGAGACACACAACTGATCATGTCTGTGTAGCAGCTGTTGGGCCTGTATTATCCCATGAGAATTGGATTGTCATGCAACTATTCCATTCACTCTGTTTTGGATCCACTCCTGTTTTTTTTTTTGCATTAGCAATAATGATGGATTACTGAACAAATGCTGACCGAGTAATTGCGTATGCTCAACAGACAGGATCTGTTTTTTGGGGGGTTATTGTTCTGATGGATCAGAGGAAGGGCAAAATAATCAGTGACATCAACACGAACTTACTGCTGACACCCTCTGCACTCTGCCGGGGGGCTCTTCTTGTATAAGCGTTTAATAGAACATGTTCTGTAGACATCTATGTGGAATCAGCCGATGACGGTGTAAAAGGAGTGGGCTTCTTCTTGTCTCTAACATCGACCTGTAAGTCTGAGTTCATACTTGAGTTATTTGGCCCTGTGACTGCCCAAATAAGTGAAGTGTGCAGTGATTCTAAGAGCTACACTACTGACTCACACTATTATTTCACTACTATGCGTGTTACTGCAAGGCACAGTGTTCTACACCACTATAAAGGCTCTCTGAAGCCAGCAAATAGCCATTTTTAAAGCGATTTCCCGTGAATAAATTCAGATTTGAACGAAATTCAGTAAACCAGCCAAATTGAATGTTTGAAAAATTCGCTCATCTCTATAAATAATGTATTCACGGGGTCAATGCCTTTTTGTAAAATACATGCTGGTGATTGTAGATTATTGTCTTTACGGTCAATAGAAAGTGTACTTGTTATTTATGCTATTGTGTCGTTTTACTGGTCGATGGAAGTATTTAACAACGTAAGTACAACTACCAATTTTCTATCACAAAAATATGTGTTCGAAACATGTGAGTACTCTGCCTTAATGGAGTTTAATATATATGGTAGTCTTTTTTCATGATAGTCTTTGCATTATATTCAATTAAATATGCTAAAGTTACTTTTTTACATTATATCTAAGTTATCATGTGTGGCACAGTTTTGTAGATAAGCTTGGTACTGGTTTGTTGGAAAATTATTGATGGCTGGCCTTTCTGAATTGAATATGGTCAACAACAAAATGTCCTATGAAAGAAACGGACACTGTTGATAAGTATGTTAACCTCTTTTCCACAAAATATTACAATTTGAAACACATTTCCTGTTGAGAGCTCTTCAAGGAGAAAAAAATTATGTGCCAATGCATTTATTAGATTGTAGAGGTTATATGTCTTACCTAACTCCGTTTTTTTTTAAATAATGAATTGTACATTTCCCACTGCCTTGAAATATATGATTCAATTTGTCTTCGCTCCGTTATGTGAACTTACCAATCACATTTACTGGTGAAAACATCTAAAAATCTGTTATTAAGCAATATTTCAGGATATTACTACCTAATATAGTATACAAATCATTAGAGACACTGAGACACTGAAACAATGCTTAGCAGATATCATAATTGCCACTTGAGTTTTAGTTTAAAAATAGGAATTTTAGTCAGAATAATAATTATTTTTTAATGACAGAAGATTAAAACAAATGTGAAAAAATTAGTTTAAGAAAGCACTACAAGAAGAAAGACTGCTGATATTTAAAAAAAAAAAAGATTTTGAGTTTTGCCCAAAATGTCTCATTAACCCCTTAAATGCTCATACTTTTTATGGTGGCTATTAAAGGGGTTTTCTCACTTCAGAAAATGGAATTAATCATGTTGACAACGTTAATACAAGACGCTACTTTTTCCATCACATTATACACTGCTCGTTTCCAGGGGTTACGGCCACTGCTGGATACAACCCCTTTAAAGTGCCATTCTTTTGCAGTTCTGTAAAATACATGCAGCTACAGAATAGGGGTTACATGGAGAATTAGACAGCCAGGCACCTATTAGAACAGGCAGAATTCTGCTTCCTCAAAGACTACCTGTTTGCACGGGACTTTAGTCTAAATTGCCTCCTCATAAAGTCGGCGTTGCTGCTGTCTATTCCTGCCTAATGTTAAGCATAGTCTCCTTACAGATTATAGATAGAAAGAGGCTGATGATTTAACTCTAGTTGGGGTTCTAGTCTACAGCACCAGAGTTGGAGCACATCAAGGAGACATATTGCTTTTGTATTTTTTTTTTATAGTCAGCACACTACACTACACTATAACTACAGTATATACAGTTGTGTTCAAAATTATTAAACCCCCACTGAAATTGAGTGTTTTGGCCAGTTTGACATTTATTTTGATCATTTCAGTCATCTTGTTTACAATTAAATCAAAGAGGCACTTGTAAGTCAGACAAATATAACATAACATTTATAATGAAATAACCACAAATGTCTTTTCTGTGCTCAAATCATTATCAGTTTTATTCAACCCCCAAGTGACATTCATTCTTAGTACTTAGTACAACATACTTTTCCACTTATAACAGCTTTTAAACGTGAAGCATAGCTTGACACAAGTGTCTTGCAGCGATCTACGGGTATCTTTGCCCATTCTTCATGGGCAAAAGTCTACAGTTCAGTCACATTCTTAGGCTTGCGCGCTGCAACTGCTTTTTTTAAGTCCCACCAGAGGTTCTCAATCGGATTAAAGTCTGGTGACTGCGATGGCCACTTCAAAATGTTCCAGCCTTTAATCTGCAACCATGCTCTAGTGGACTTGGAGGTATACTTGGAATCATTGTCCTGTTGAAAGGTCCAACGTCTCCCAAGCCCTCAGGTTTGTGACGGACTGCATCACATTTTCATCCAATATCTCCTGGTACTGAAGAGAATTCATGGTACCTTGCACACACTGAAGCTTCCCTGTACCTGTAGAAGCAAAACAGCCCCAAAGCATGATTGACCCCCCGCTTCACAGTAGGCAAGGTTTTCTTTTCTTCATAGGCCTTGTTCTTCCTCCTCCAAACATAGCGTTGATCCATGGGCCCAAACAGTTCTAATTTTGTTTCATCAGTCCACAGAACACTATCCCAAAACTTTTGTGGTTTGTCCACATGACTTTTGGCATACTGCAGTCGACTCTTCTTATTCTTTGGAGACAGCAAGGGGGTGCGCCTGGGAGTTCTGGCATGGAGGCCTTCATTACGCAATGTGCGCCTTATTGTCTGAGCTGAAACTTCAGTACCCGCATCTGACAAATCTTTTTTCAGTTCCTCAGCAGTCACACGGGGACTTTTCTCCACTTTGCTCTTCAGGTAGCGCACAGCAGGCGAAGTCAGCATCTTCTTTCTGCCACGACCAGGTAGCATTTCAACAGTGCCCTTTGCCTTGTATTTGCGAATTATGCTTCCTATGGTGTCTCTTGGTATGTTTAACATCTTTGCAATCTTCTTATTGCCCTTCCTGTGAAGAGAAATCACCTCTTCTCTTGTCTTCCTGGACCATTCTCTTGACTTCACCATGTTTGTAAACACACCAGTAAATATCTAGAAGGAGCTGAGTATCACAGTCATTTTAAATCTGCCTAATTGGTGCTTATTATGCTTGATTGCTGCTCCTTGACATCCACAGGTGTTTTCAATACCTGATCGAAAACACTTGAATGAACCTCTGTTCTTAAGAGTGGTAGTTTTTAACCCCTTTAAGACAAATGACGTACCAGTACGGCATGTTTCCCAAGTCCTTAAGGCCACATGACGCATCGGTACGTCATGAGAAGTTCCGATCACTGCTGCTCAGCCGGCAGTGATCGGAACAATGTACCTACTGAAATCATTCAGCAGGTACCTTGTTACAATGCCCAGGGGGGTCCTGTGACCCCCCCCCGTATGGGCGATTGCTGCAAACCGCAGGTCAATTCAGACCTGCGGTTTGCAGCTCTTTTTTTGCTGGACTGGTTTTTTGACAGTATGTCTCATTTGAAGCCCCCCTGATGCACCCCTACAGTAGAAACTCCAAAAAAGTGAACCCATTTTGGAAACTATGGTATAAGGTGTCAGTTTTGTTGGTACCATTTTAGGGAAAATATGATTTTTGGTTGCTCTATTACACTTTTTTTGAGACAAGGTAACAAAAAATAGAAATTCTGAAATTTCATCTCCATTTGCCAATAACTCTTGTGGAACACCTAAAGGGTTAACAAAGTTTGTAAAACTGGTTTTGAATACCTTGAGGTGTGTAGTTTCTTAGATGCAGTCACTTTTATGGAGTTTCTACTCTAGGGGTGCATCGGGGGGGCTTCAAATGGGACATGGTGTCAAAAAACCAGTCCAGCAAAATCTGCCTTTTAAAAACCATATGGCGTTCCTTTCCATCTGCGCCCTGCATTTTGGCAATACAGCAGTTTACGACCACATATTGGGAGTTCGTACAAACTGCAGAATCGGGGGAATAAATATTACGTTTTGTTTGGCTATTAACCCTTGCTTTGTTACTGGAAAAAATTGATTAAAATGGAAAATTTTACAAAAAATTGAAATTCTGAAATTTTATCTCCATTTGCCATTAACTCTTGTGGAAAACCTAAAGGGTTAATGACGTTTGTAAAATCAGTTTTGAATACCTTGAGGGGTGTAGTTTCTAGAAGGGGGTCATTTTTTGGTGGTTTTATTATGTAAGCCTCACAAAGTGACTTCAGACCTGAACTGTACCCTAAAAAGTGGGTTTTTGAAAATTTCTGAAAAATTTCAAGATTTGCTTCTAAACTTCTAAGCCTTGTAACATCCCCAAAAAATAAAATGGCATTCCCAAAATGATTGATACATGAAGTAGACATATGGGGAATGTAAATCAATAACTTTTTTTGGCGGTATTACTATGTATTATAGAAGTAAAGAAATTGAAACTTGGAAAATTGCAAATTTTTCAAATTTTTTTGTAAATTTGGTATTTTTTTATAAATAAAAATGAAATTTTTCGACTTCATTTTACCAGTGTCATGAAGTACAATATGTGACGAAAAACCATCAGAATGGCCTGGATAAGAAAAAGCGTTTTAAAGTTATCACCACATAAAGTGACACTGGTCAGATTTTGAAAAAATGGCCTGGTCCTTAAGGTGAAATAGGGCCGTGTCCTTAAAAGGTTAAGGGGTTGAATAATTGTGTCAATGAAGAAATCACAAAAAAACATTTAATACTGTATTACAAAAACAATTGATGTCATTTTAGTTGCATTTGGTTCTTTAAAAAGTCCTTGTAAGATTTCATTCTGAACACAAAAACAAATGTACACTAAATTCCCTAAAACCCTTTACAGCATTTGGGGTTGAATAATTTTGAACACAACTGTATATAGAGCATGAAATGATACAAATGTCTGGTGAATAGTGATGTCGCAAACATAAAATTTTCCATTCGCGAACGCGAACTTCCGCAAATGTTCGCGAACGGGCGAACCGCTATAGACTTCAATAGGCAGGCGAATTTTAAAACCCACAGGGACTCTTTCTGGCCACAATAGTGATGGAAAAGTTGTTTCAAGGGGACTAACACCTGGACTGTGGCATGCCGTAGGGGGATCCATGGCAAAACTCCCATGGAAAATTACGTAGTGGACGCAGAGTCGGGTTTTAATCCATAAAGGGCATAAATCAACTAACATTCCTAAATTGTTTGTAATAACATGCTTTAAAACATCCAGTGTGTGTATACGATCAGGTATGATGTTGTATTGATCAGGTAGTGTAAGGGTTACGCCTGCTTCACAGACATTGACAGACCAAACTCCCCTTTTAATGCACCACAGTCCATTTGCACAACGGCAAACTCCCCATTTGTACAAGGTTGGATACCAAGCTAGCCATGTCCCGGTGATGTCATTGAAGGTTTCTTCCTTCACCCAGCCACGTACAACACCAAGGGTCCCCGAAAGGTGAATTGAATTGATTTTTTTGAACGGGGAGATGGTTAAAAAAACGCTGGCTCCCTCCCCTTTGTTTTTATCCACGGTCACTGCGTCTGCGCCGTGCAATTTACTGTCACACCCGTTATGAGTGGTATTTTCTGTAGTACTATTCTCATCAGTTTAATCCCTCTAACGTCCCCAATCTGCGGTCCATTTATTAAATAGATTTTTCGAACGGGGAGATGGTTAAAAAAACGCTGGCTCCCTCCACTCTGTTTTAAACTAGAGTCACTGCGTCTGCGCCGTGCAATTTCCTGTCACACCCGATATGAGTGGTATTTTCTGTAGCACTATTCTCATCAGTTTAATCCCTCTAACGTCCCCAATCTGGGGTCCATTTATTGAATAGATTTTTCGAACGGCGAGATGGTTAAAAAAACGCTGGCTCCCTCCACTCTGTTTTAATCCACGGTCACTGCGTCTGCGCCGTGCATTTTACTGTCACACCCGATATGAGTGGTATTTTCTGTAGTACTATTCTCATCAGTTTAATCCCTCTAACGTCCCCAATCTGGGGTCCATTTATTGAATTGATTTTTTTCCGAACGGGGAGATTGGTAAAAAAACGCTGGCTCCCTCCCCTTTGTTTTAATCCACGGTCATTGTGCTGTGCAATTTACTGTCACACCCCATATGAGTGGTATTTTATGTAGTACTATTCTCATCAGTTTAATCCCTGTTACATCCCATATCAGGGATTGCCTTTTGTGAAAAAAAATTTAGGCCGGGTACCTTCGACTGCCTTCACAGTGACAGACCAAACTCTCATACACCAAACTGAATTGATTTTAGTAACCGGGAGATGGAAAAAGCAGCTTTGTCGGTCCTCTTACTCCCAAATTGGGGCACTGCGCGTGCACAGAGCAATGTGCTGTGACACACTATATGAGTGATGTCTTAACTAGTACTATTCCTAGTTTAATACCTATTACGTACCCTATTCGGGGACGTGTATCGATTTGATTAAATATTGTTGAATTAACAAACCATTACGACATCATGAAATAATTTAGTTCTGAGCTTTGTATTGGAATTAATGGGGATTTTTTTAATTGTCTGCATTATTTCTAATAAACTATTAAGAGACTTTATCATGATTTTTTATTTTATGTATTAAAAACCCATACAACTTTAAAAAAATAAAGGTAAATTAATGTTTTTTCTATGAAATATTATCCAGCCGTCCGATCGCTTTTGTTCTTACCATAATGTAGCAACGGCCTTATCATCTGGGGTGTGGCAACATTGCCAACACACTCATAGAGGTGATGATTGCTTCATTGTGATACACAAGCCCCTTCACCACAACAAGGTAACGATCACGAAGGGGAATTGACACTTGTATGTGCCTTGTTTTTGTTTTGTTTTTGCAGCTACAGTGCTGCACCATAGGACAGAAAAATTAGGCATGTACACATGCCTGAAAAACAATGGCATTTTTGCAGCCGCTATTGTAGCAGCGGCAGGAAAAATTTATGTTTTCCAGGTAGAAAAGTGACTAAAACATTGCGGCTTGAAACCTAGTAGGTGGTGGAGAATTCACAAAAGTCATCCGGTATGCAGACATTAAATACAGCAGCGTGGGGACCATTTTGAGGCCAAGGCATGTAATCAGGCCTTTTGTTAGTCAAACGTATCCCCCATTGTCAGTCCCTTCGGGATCCATGCCTCATTCATCTTTATGAAGGTGAGGTAATCAACACTTTTTTGACCGAGGCGACTTCTCTTGTCAGTGACGATGCCTCCTGCTGCAGTGAAGGTCCTTTCTGATAGGACACTTGAAGCAGGGCAGGCCAGAAGTTCTATCGCAAATTGGGATAGCTCAGGCCACTGGTCAAGCCTTCACACCCAGTAGTGAAGGGGTTCATCGCTCCTTAGAGTGTCGATATCTGCTGTTAAGGCGAGGTAGTCTGCTACCTGTCGGTCGAGTCGTTCTCTTAGGCTGGATCGAAGGGCTGTGGCCATGTGTAGGACTGAAAAAGCTCTGCATGTCCTCCATCAACAACACATCTCTAAATCGTCCAGTCCTTGCCGCCGTGGTAGGAGGAGGATTACACTCACCTCTTCCCCTGTCAGATTCCCGTTGTGCTGTGACATCCCCCTTATAAGCTGTGTAAAGCATATTTTTTAGTTTGGTTTTGAACTGCTGCATCCTTTCCGACTTTCAGTAATTTGGTAACATTTCTGCCATTTCTGCTTATAACGGGGGTCTAATAGCGTGGCCACCCAGTACAGGTCGTTCTCCGTCATCCTTTTTATACGAGGGTCCCTCAACAGACATGACAGCATGAAAGACCTCATTTGAACAAGGTTGGATGCAGAGCTACTTATTTCCCGTTCCTCGTCCTCACTGATGTAATTTACGGTCTGTTCTTCCCCCCAGCCACGTACAACAACATGGGTCCCAGATAGGTGACAACAACGAGCACTCTGGGGTGCCTGCTGTGGTTGGTCTTCCTCCTCCTCAAAGCCGCCACACTACTCCTCTGACTCCTCTTCCTCATACTCGTCTTCCAGCGTTGCCGCAGGTTCGGCAAGCGATGATGACAAGGCTGTTTCTGGTGGTGATGGTGACCACAAATCTTCTTCTTCCTCTTCACGCTCATCTACAGCATGATCCAGCACTCTTCGCAGGGCACGCTCCAGGAAGAAAACAAATGGGATGAGGTCGCTGATGGTGCCTTCGGTGCGACTGACTAGGTTTGTCACCTCCTCAAAAGGACGCATGAGCCTACAGGCATTGCACATGAGCGTCCAGTAACGTGGCAAAAAAATTCCCAGCTCCGCAGAGGCTGTCCTAGCACCCCGGTCATACAAATACTCATTGATGTCTTTTTCTTGTTGGAGCAGGCGGTCGAACATTAGGAGTGTTGAATTCCAACGTGTCGGGCTGTCGCAAATCAAGCGCCTCACCGGCATGTTGTTTCGCCGCTGAATATCGGAAAAATGCGCCATGGACATGTAGGAACACCTGAAATGGCCACACACCTTCCTGGCCTGCTTGAGGATGTCCTGTAAGCCTGGGTACTTAGACACAAAGCGTTGTACGATGAGATTCAACATATGTGCCATGCACGGCACATGTGACAACTTGCCCAAATTCAATGCCGACAACAAATTTGTTCCATTGTCACACACCACTTTGCCGATCTCCAGTTGGTGTGGGGTCAGCCACTGATCCACCTGTGCGTTCAGGGCGGACAGGAGTGCTGGTCCTGTGTGGCTCTCTGCTTTCAGGAAAGTCAACCCCAAGACAGCGTGACACTGTCGTATCCGGGATGTGGAATAGCCCCTGGGGAGCTGGGGGGATTCAGTTGATGTGCAGCCAGACACCGCGGCAGAAGAGGACTCAGCCGAGGTGGATATCGAAGGATGGAGTAGGAGTAGAGGAGGTGGCTGTAGGTCTGCCTGCAAGTCATGGCGGTGTCACCAACTCCGCTGCGGAGCCACGCATTCCATGCTTGTCAGCCGTCAGCAGGATGATCCAATGCGCAGTGTACGTGATATACCTGCCCTGTCCGTGCTTTGCAGACCAGGTATCAGTGGTCAGATGGACCCTTGCCCCAACGCTGTATGCCAGAGATGCCATGACTTCCTTTTCAATGACATTGTAGAGGTTTGGGATTGCCTTTTTTGAAAAACAATTTCGTCCGGGTACTTTCCACTGTGTTGTCCCAATAGCGACAAATTTTTGAAGGCCTCAGACTCCACCAGCTGGTATTTTAAAAGCTGGCAGGCTAAGAGTTCCGTCAAGCCAGCTGTCAGTCGCCGGGCAAGGGGGTGATTCTGTGGCATTGGCTTCTTACGCTCAAACATGTTCTTGACAGACACCTGACTGTGGGCAGATGAGCAGGAACTGCTGAAGGTGAGAGGCGGAGTGGCAGTTGGTTGAGAGGGGGCAGGGAGGACAGCAGTGGTTGACGTGGCTGAAGATGCTGGACCAGGAGGAGCATGGCGGCTTTGAGTTTGTGTGCTGCTTTTACTCATGTGTTGATACCATAGGCGTTTGTGATGTGAGATCATGTGCCTTCGCAAAGCAGTTGTACCGAGGTGGGTGTTGGACTTCCCACGACTCAATTTCTTTTGGCACAGGTTGCAAATGGCATTGCTGTTATCAGAGGCAGACACACAAAAAAAATGCCACACTGCTGAGCTTTGCAATGATGGCATTCTGGTGGTGGCAACAGCATGCGTTGACTGGCGTGCTGTCTGGCTGACCCCAGGTGCCGATACATGCTGTCTGACTGTGCCACTAACTCCTTACGACGACCTCCCCCTACTTCCAACTCGTCTCCTCCTTCTCTCTGTCTCCCCTTCTGAACTTTCCCCCTCTTCTTCTCTTCGAGCAGGCACCCACGTGGCATCCGTGGACACATCGTCATCATCAACAGCTTCACTTGTATCTGATACCTCAGTAAAGGAAGCAGCAGCGGGTACAACATCATCATCATCATCATCACACTGTACGTCCATGTGTGTAATCCTGCCTGACTGAGACATATCCCTGTAATCTACATCATCTGGCAATAATGGTTGCACATCACTAATTGCTTCCAACTGATCTAAATAACTCCTCTGATGGATCAAGTGAAGCGGCTGTGGTGGCTGTGGTGGTAGTGGTGGTGGTGGCGGCAGGCGGGAGTGTGGTAACTTGAGAGCAGGTGATTGAAGCTGAGCTGGAGGAGGATGGTGCGTCAAGCCTCTTAGTGGAAGCTGTTGAAGATTGGGTGTCCTGTCTAAGCCAGTCAACTATGTCCTCAAAATTTTTCGGGTTCAGGGTACGTGGCCTCTGAACACTAGGCATTATTCCAGGGACAGTGGAAATCACAGCACCACGACCACGACGGCTCCTGTGGGGTGGCCTGCCTCTGCCTGTCATTTTTTTTTTAGATAAGTGGTACTACGTGTGCTAGGTACTGTGCCACCCGGTATGAGTGTTGGGCACTGACAGTGGGCACACTACAGTCTGTGGAAGTGGGCCTGACACACACTGGCAGCAGGCAAGCAACTGAAATTTGACTAATGTGTAAAAATGAAATGCCTTTTTTATCGGCAAGCTACTGTGCCACCCGGTATCAGTGGTTGGCACTGGCAGTGGGCACACTACAGTCTGTGGAAGTGGGCCTGACACACACTGGCAGCAGGCAAGCAACTGAAATTAGACTAATGTGTAAAAATGAAATGCCTTATTTATCGGCAAGCTACTGTGCCATCCAGTATCAGTGGTTGGCACTGGCAGTGGGCACACTACAGTCTGTGGATGTGTACCTGACACACACTGGCAGCAGGCAAGCAACTGAATTTAGACTACTGTCTAAAAATTTAATGCCTTATTTATCGGCAAGCTACTGTGCCACCTGGTATCAGTGGTTGGCACTGGCAGTGGGCACACTTCAGTCTGTGGAAGTGGGCCTGCACACACTGGCAGCAGGCAAGCAACTGAAATTAGACTAATGTGTAAAAATGAAATGCCTTTTTTGATGCAAAGTCCTGTGCCACACGGGATGACAGGGGTGGGCACTGGCAGTGGGCACACTACAGTCATGTGGAAGTCGGCCTGACACACACTAGCAGGCAAGCAACTGAAATTTGACTAAAGTGTAAAAATTAAATGCCTTTTCTTGATGCAAAGCTCCTGTGCCACATGGGATGACAGTGGTTGGCACTGGCAGTGGGCACACTACAGTCTGTGGAAGTGGGCCTGACACACACTGGCAGCAGGCAAGCAACTGAAATTAGACTAATGTGTAAAAATGAAATGCCTTATTTATCGGCAAGCTACTGTGCCATCCAGTATCAGTGGTTGGCACTGGCAGTGGGCACACTACAGTCTGTGGATGTGTACCTGACACACACTGGCAGCAGGCAAGCAACTGAATTTAGACTACTGTCTAAAAATTTAATGCCTTATTTATCGGCAAGCTACTGTGCCACCTGGTATCAGTGGTTGGCACTGGCAGTGGGCACACTTCAGTCTGTGGAAGTGGGCCTGACACACACTGGCAGCAGGCAAGCAACTGAAATTAGACTAATGTGTAAAAATGAAATGCCTTTTTTTGATGCAAAGTCCTGTGCCACACGGGATGACAGGGGTGGGCACTGGCAGTGGGCACACTACAGTCATTGGAAGTCGGCCTGACACACACTAGCAGGCAAGCAACTGAAATTACACTAAAGTGTAAAAATTAAATGCCTTTTCTTGATGCAAAGTCCTGTGCCACATGGGATGACAGTGGTTGGCACTGGCAGTGGGCACACTACAGTCTGTGGAAGTGGGCCTGACACACACTGGCAGCAGGCAAGCAACTGAAATTAGACTAATGTGTAAAAATGAAATGCCTTATTTATCGGCAAGCTACTGTGCCACCCAGTATCAGTGGTTGGCACTGGCAGTGGGCACACTACAGTCTGTGGATGTGTACCTGACACACACTGGCAGCAGGCAAGCAACTGAATTTAGACTACTGTCTAAAAATTAAATGCCTTATTTATCGGCAAGCTACTGTGCCACCTGGTATCAGTGGTTGGCACTGGCAGTGGGCACACTTCAGTCTGTGGAAGTGGGCCTGACACACACTGGCAGCAGGCAAGCAACTGAAATTAGACTAATGTGTAAAAATGAAATGCCTTTTTTTGATGCAAAGTCCTGTGCCACACGGGATGACACGGGTGGGCACTGGCAGTGGGCACACTACAGTCATTGGAAGTCGGCCTGACACACACTAGCAGGCAAGCAACTGAAATTACACTAAAGTGTAAAAATTAAATGCCTTTTCTTGATGCAAAGTCCTGTGCCACATGGGATGACAGGGGTGGGCACTGGCAGTGGGCACACTACAGTCAGTGGAAGTCAGCCTGACACACACTAGCAGGCAAGCAACTGAAATTACACTAAAGTATAAAAATGAAATGCCTTTTTTTGATGCAAAGTCCTGTGCCACACGGGATGACAGGGGTGGGCACTGGCAGTGGGCACACTACAGTCTGTGGGCCTGCAGCTCCTCACACATGGGTAGGCCAGGCAACTGCAATATATATATAGAGAAAAAAAAAAAAGCAGACTAATGTTGCAGCCCTAAAAAGGGCTTTTTGGGGTGCTGTCAGGACGCTGTCCTTACAGCAGAGATCAGATGAGTCTTTCAGGACTGGAGTGGACACTGAATACACTAGCCTAGCTATCGATTTCCAAATTAAATCAGCAGCAGCTACACTGTCCCTCCTCTCACTAAGACTGCAAATTCCGAATAAATATAAAATGGATGCTGTTCAGGAGATGGGAGGGTCTGGGACGGAGGGTATGCTGCTGATTGGCTGGAATTTGTCTGCTGACTGTGAGGTACAGGGTCAAAGTTTGCTCAATGATGATGTATAGGGAGCGGACCGAATATCGCATGTGTTCGCCCGCCGCGGCGAACGCGAACAAGCTATGTTCGCCGGGAACTGTTCGCCGGTGGATAGTTCGGGCCATCTCTACTGGTGAACTGGACTCATGCCTTAATGTTTTAAAGTACAGATTTATCAACTCCAAATTCCTTTCAGAAGCTTCCTGATGCCAAATCATATGTTTAATTTGGTTGGTTAATTTGGTTAAATATGGCTCCTAAATGACCATTTCACAGGAAATTATTTTGTTTTTTCTTTTCTTAAATGCAACTTTTTGCTCCTCCTCCCATTTCTCCAACCGAACATTACCCATCAAGGAGGTGAAAAAAATAAAGAATAAAATCAATACATATTCATCACATTAATTTCATGCTTTCCTTTACTTTTTCAATTTTCCATTCCCTCTGAGCTCCGATAACAGCACTCCCTCCCTATGGGAAATGGAATTCATTCAGGAAATGCTGCTTTTCAAATACCTATGTTTTCTGTTTTTAGTGTCTAGTCCATATTCAAAATGCATTATTTCTGTAATTCCATTTTCCCAGTATGATATTGCTGGGGCTTCACGTGCCACCCATCTGCTGCCTATCACTAACCATGCATCTTTAGAGTTGTATGTCATCTGTGTACCCTAATAACCAAACTCTTTGACTGTCACTTAATTAAATATTTGAAACTGCCTCAATCTGGTTTCTTACAAAGGAAATTCTCTTTTTAATCTAAACCTTCTTATCCTGTACCATGTTGTCCCGAACATCAGCCTAAGTACAAATCATCTTAATGAATTGAGGCCTTCCCAACAATTCAATAAAGTGTTAACATTATGGGTAAAGTTTGTCATGGGGGTAATATTTGAAGTCAGATTTGCTTGAAGTTGGGTTGGTATTCTTTGTGCCAGATTTATCAAATATTGCACAATGTTAAATTCGGTGAATATTGAACCTAACACTTTTTTCTAGAAAAAAAAAACATATTCCTGTTTTTGTTTACATCACAACCCTACTGGAGTCACCGTGATAAATCTGGAGTGCAACTCATTAACATACTGTAGCTAACCACACCCACTCCCCCCATATTTCAAAAGTAGAGTGGTATAAAAATGCAAAACTCCAAAAAGTCTCAAAAGCCCTATTTTGAGATTTTTTAATTCACAAATCTGGAGAGCAGGGTGTGATAAATGCCCTTCTTATGAATTTAACTCTTAGGCTCCACCCATAGACAAACAAAAAAATTCTTACTCTGAAGTATCTTTTTAGAGATGTGTCAAATCCATGGTTGAAATGCCAGTCAACAACTGGTTGAAATATGCTCTTCATTGTTTCATCATTAAAAGCATCTATCGAAAGTACATTGAAATGACGAAGAAGGCGAGGGGTAACTGTATGTCTTCCACCAGCAGGAGGCGCCATGGCCAGAACAATTGATGTGTCTTCAATTTTGATCATGTTTGTGTCTTTCCTGCGAAAACAATTGTATTAAATAGTAGAATTACATTTGAACTATTTTCCCTGCATATAAATAATAATCTGACTATTACTAAAGACTTCATAAGTCATAACATTTTACAGAGGGCCAAGCTTTCAAGTCTTCAAAAGATGAACAGGGGATTAGATCTCACATGCTGTCAGATAGAGATGATAGACTGCCACCAACTGTGGAGAATAGGTTAAATTCTAAATGAAATACTGCTTTCTTTTAAAAATGTGCTAAAAGTAAATCACCATGATGGACATTCCCTGGAAGAGCAAACAGGAACACACAACAAAGAAAGTTTTTATTTATTTTTTTTCCTCCTCTTTCTAACATCATCTTGGAGTGAACAGAATCTTCTAACAATAGCAGAAAATGGAACACAAGATGAATTTGAATGATGCAGCATTTCATATACTGCGCCTGTTGTCTTTTTTATGTTTCTTTCCCACAGCAGGGGGTCATGCAGGCCTGAACATTTCCAGAAAATTGTGAAATATAAAATGTATGTACATTTTTAAGTACAGCAGGAATATTTGAAGCCGGATGTTCTCTATAAAAAAACATTTTATTATAGGAAATTTGTATGCGGCCTGCATCATCACAATGTCATTAAGCCAGTATAGTCAGCAATTCTGCTGCTTTCAGTACATTTATCGATTGATTTAGGAGAAGGAAGAAGTAGCTTTTAACAATAACTCTGCGGTGTATACACATAACATATACATTTTATCCAAACACAATTCATTTAGTCTAGAAAGCATAATTTAAGGATATTTCAATGTGTGACACTTTACAGTTTTACTTTCTGTGCTGTCTTTGCATGAGAGGCACCTCTCTGACTAAGGGTTATCTAAGGGTAACTGCACACGCTGGGGCTTATGTGTGGTTTTTCCACATATATTTTCGTGCAGAAGATCCACGGCATAATACAGTACCAGCAAAGTAAATGAGATGTGAGTAATGTCATGTACTCATTCCATATTTTGCTAATTTTAACATCCACAGCATGTAAACTGTTTATGTGACTCCACAGCTAATGTATTCCTTTTTATATAGGGGTTGTTAAACAGAAAATCTGTACTAAAACTGCATAAAAAAACACATAAAACCATGATAAATAGTGCAGATTTATGTTAGGTTTTTATTGTGGTTTTTATGTGGTTTTCATGCAGATTTTCTGCATACAAATCCGAAACATATGCAGGTACCCTAAAGGTTGCATTTCTACAGCCCCAGTGGTGGCAGAGCCAAATATAATTGTGACGAGACCAATCTCGCCACATTGCATTGGAGAAACCTGGTTGCTCGCCTGCTGCCTTTGGACTATGGCCCCCTGTTAAAAGACATCTTTTTTTACCTGCAGAAAAGCTTAATTCGTGCTTTTCTGCCTGGGGTTCGGTAGTTTTGGTTGAATGTGTTATACCCCAGATAGGAATCCCATGGAGCCCATTCGTATGAAACTGACTGTAAAGACTTTGGCTCCATGGCGATTAAACTGTATTCGTGTGGTCTGAGCGCCATTCACTTAATAATGTGCGCTCAGACCTTAGCTATCTGGGGATATGTTAAATGTATAGTTTTAATGTAATGTGTCTTACCTGGTGTATTTTAACAGTAATGCTTGTTCTGTTCCCCATGTGCATAATGGAGTCTTGTCTGTGAAATGTCTGTGTGTATTGTAAAGGGTGGGACATTGTGTATTGAATAGTGATGTCTGCCCTATTGTCCCCACATGTGTATTGGCGATTTCCCTTTGTCCTGAGAGATAATTGAATGACTCCTCAATTGTCTCCAGGACAGAAAGACATTATGTATTCGTCTGCCTGTGGTGATTGCATTACCCATGTAGGGTGATTGCATCACAGGCAGAGGGAGGGATATGCTGGGGGTGTCTGTATTGTCCCAATGTGTGTGATTGGCTGCTGTATCCCGTGTCGCAGTCTTCCTTCTGGTCCTCTAGGGGAGTGTCCACCAGGTGGGAGACCTGGATAAATACCAGGCAGGTAGCCGTTAATAAATATAGAATTCCTGTTTACCATCAATACGGAGCCTCGTCTCGTTCTTGGGGGATTCACTGTATGCTGTTAGAGACTGATTGCCAGGAGTGTAAGCTGATTGTCTGCTTTTCCTGTTCGTCTGCTAGCAGCTATTTGGGAGGTTCCAGTACGGGAGTTGGAGTGCTATTTTGTATCCAGTTCGGGAGTTTGGTGTTCTGCAGTAGCTGTGCCTATATCTCTGTAAAGGGGCCGATCGCCTAAACGGTTTTTACCCCTTGTCTGCAGCAACGGTCCGTTACAATTGGTGGCGAGCAGCGGGATCGTTCCTACAGCCAGAAGGACAGCTACAGGAGACACCATTTCCTTGGATTTACAAGTGGGGGCAACGCATGTCCCAGTACAGCGACCCTAAAAGCACCAGAATGGAACCAGCAGTGTCATACGAGGAGGAGGACCTGGATGGCCGGGATGCATTAAGGAAAGGCATCTGGTACCAGGCCCTGGACAATGTACAATACCAGCGGGGTGAGAGTCTCCCCAGTGAAGAGCAGCGGTGGCAGAAGCAAGTGGCCCTGCGGATGCCCTTTCTGGGAGAGCAGCCCCTTGATGAATGGGTGAAGGAACTAGAGCACCGGGTATGGCAGGAGCTATGGCTGGAGGATGCCTACCAGGCGCTCTGGTGGTATATGGCACAGTATATACCCTGGACAGCCGAGCATGACAAGCCAGAGGGAGAGGAGTTTGATGGTTCTGGCTTGTTATGGGAGTCCTTTGCAGAGCCTGACTTCGGGAGTCCTGCGCAGAACAGACTTCAGGACATTTTCTACGAGAGGGAGGCTAGGCATGACGGGGATGACCCCCATGAGGTAGAGCAAGACCTGGCTCACCTAGCAACCCTGGAGTGGGAACTGGAGCAGGACTACCGAGATCTCTTCCACTCCATTGGGAAGGCTCAGCAGGACAGCAAGGTGACAGATCCAGTTCCAGACCCATTCCGCTGGGAAGACATTATTGAAATTTACTGGGAGGAACCCCAGGCGGCAGGTGGAGATGGGACCGAGGTCTCTCCACCGATATTGCAGGGAATTGGGAGCCTGAGCTCCATTCCCCAGCGGGAGATATTGCAGGGAATTGGGAGCCTGAGCTCCATTCCCCAGCGGGAGATATTGCAGGGAATTGGGAGCCTGAGCTCCATTCCCCAGCGGGAGATATTACAGGGAATTGGGAGCCTGAGCTCCATTCCCCAGCGGCAGGCTGAGCTACAGGGGGCAGAGGTAGTTGTTCCTGCCCCACATCAGCAGCGTGATTTTTCGGGAATTGGGAGCCCGGTCTCCATTCCCCAGCGGCAGTATTATTTGTTGGGAATTGGGAGCCCGGTCTCCAGTCCCCAGCGGCAGAGTAACCAGCAGGGAATAGAGAGCCCAGTCTCCTTTCTCCAGCAGCAGGACTCTGTATTGGGAGGAGAGACAGTCGGTCTCCCTCCACTGAGGAGGAAGGTATGTATGGGAGAAGAGCTTACTACCACCTCTCCCCAGCGGCGGATCATTAATGGGCAGGGAATAGAGAGCTCAGTCTCCTTTCCCCAGCAGCAGAGCTGTGTAACCAAAGGGGAGACAGTCGGACTCCAGCAGCAGAGCTGTGTAACCAAAGGGGAGACAGTCGGTCTCCAGCAGCAGGACTGTATATCTAAAGGGGAGACAGTCGGTCTCCCCTCCAACAACCAGGCTTCAACCAGGCTACCCTCCCAGTAGCGCTGGCAACAGGGCAGAGTGACGCGGGTCTCTGCCCATGCAGCACCCCACCAAGTCAGCGTACCCGTACCCAGCACAGCCGTGGTGAGGCACCTGGACATGGACAAGCTTCTCCTCTACCCAGTTGCAGTAACTATTTATTGTGGGTGGGCTGTGCTGTTGATTGTGTTTTGTGGGTGGGCTGCTGGACTAACAAGGGCACTGACCGGCAGGAGGTCAGATACCCTGTTAGTCTGTTTGGAAAAGGGAGAGATGTGACGAGACCAATCTCGCCACATTGCATTGGAGAAACCTGGTTGCTCGCCTGCTGCCTTTGGACTATGGCCCCCTGTTAAAAGACATCTTTTTACCTGCAGAAAAGCTTAATTCGTGCTTTTCTGCCTGGGGTTCGGTAGTTTTGGTTGAATGTGTTATACCCCAGATAGGAATCCCATGGAGCCCATTCGTATGAAACTGACTGTAAAGACTTTGGCTCCATGGCGATTAAACTGTATTCGTGTGGTCTGAGCGCCATTCACTTAATAATGTGCGCTCAGACCTTAGCTATCTGGGGATATGTTAAATGTATAGTTTTAATGTAATGTGTCTTACCTGGTGTATTTTAACAGTAATGCTTGTTCTGTTCCCCATGTGCATAATGGAGTCTTGTCTGTGAAATGTCTGTGTGTATTGTAAAGGGTGGGACATTGTGTATTGAATAGTGATGTCTGCCCTATTGTCCCCACATGTGTATTGGCGATTTCCCTTTGTCCTGAGAGATAATTGAATGACTCCTCAATTGTCTCCAGGACAGAAGACATTGTGTATTCGTCTGCCTGTGGTGATTGCATTACCCATGTAGGGTGATTGCATCACAGGCAGAGGGAGGGATATGCTGGGGGTGTCTGTATTGTCCCAATGTGTGTGATTGGCTGCTGTATCCCGTGTCGCAGTCTTCCTTCTGGTCCTCTAGGGGAGTGTCCACCAGGTGGGAGACCTGGATAAATACCAGGCAGGTAGCCGTTAATAAATATAGAATTCCTGTTTACCATCAATACGGAGCCTCGTCTCGTTCTTGGGGGGATTCACTGTATGCTGTTAGAGACTGATTGCCAGGAGTGTAAGCTGATTGTCTGCTTTTCCTGTTCGTCTGCTAGCAGCTATTTGGGAGGTTCCAGTACGGGAGTTGGAGTGCTATTTTGTATCCAGTTCGGGAGTTTGGTGTTCTGCAGTAGCTGTGCCTATATCTCTGTAAAGGGGGCCGATCGCCTAAACGGTTTTTACCCCTTGTCTGCAGCAACGGTCTGTTACAATAATCCTGCCATATTTTGCAATTTTTGTATCTTGGTTCAGTTAACTTTACAGAAACTGATATTCTATTGGGCTCATTTTTTTAATCCCATTAAAAGAAAATAAGGTAGCATGCAGCCTGCACAAGAGAAAAGCTGTCTCTCAAGTACTGGTGCCTATAGCAGCAGGCTTGCTGTGCCCAACAATATACCAGACACTGGTACATTCTTTCAAATAAAATAGCTTTTTTAGTTGTCTGTAATTTTCAGACATGCTAACTTTCGAAAAACAGACTTCATTGCCACATGTCGACTTTTAGTAAATCACTATAATGCCCTAAGCTACAGGGGGGATTCTACTGCCTTTAGCCAAGTTTCTAATATGTTATTTTAAGGTAATGTCACTTTTTTTTCATTCCTATTTTAGAAAATGTGCATTGTATTGACCGACTTAAGGGAATGTTCAGTTTCCACTTAAAAATTTTGAATAATCATGGTATGCACTTAAAGGGGTTGGTCAGTTGCAGCTCTCCAGGTATCTCCAGCAGTCTTATAGAAGTAAATAAAGAAGTCATCATAGACGCACATTACCAATCCATTTCCACAGCTTAGGACTCCCATACGGTGGATAGGTGATCAATCTTGTTTGTGGGCCAAACTCTTTAATGAAACTGAGCAACGTTAGTAGGTTTAGCTAATGGTTATAGGAGGCCTGCTTCTTCAGTTCAATTTACTTCAATATTGCATTTGCAGGACATTATGAAAGCCACATAACATCTGTAACCATTTTATAAATGGCTATGGACTTCTTAAAGTCAACAATTTGTTAATCTCCATTTCAATATTTGCAAATTGACTCTGTGTCAGTTATTCCAATGATAAAGACAGAATTAGGACAAGTAGTGATGTCCAGTGATCTAAGCTACCTGTTGCTTTGAAAAGGTCATTTTAAATACTATTAATTATTGTTAAATTGTCAAGTTCACTTGAAGCAATGAGCTGTAGATTATATATCTGGTTGTCATTCATTCAAATAAGCAGTTGAAGTTTTTGAGCCCTAATGTGTTGTGGTAATTTAATGAACATGGTCTCCTAAAATTGTTTGGATTTATTTAGTGTTTCTTAAAGTGAAGCTGTCAGGTGATTTCTGCTGCCCATCTGATATCAGGATATTATATAGGAATAGAAGCTACCACTGTCTGGCTACTTGTTACCAATGTGTAGGTAAGAAGATCATATGGCACTTACTAACATAGACTTTGTTGAAATTAAGCTATTTACTAGTGCAGGGAAAGGATAGTAAGAGGAATCATTTCACAGGCAGGGAGAGACGTGTGCAGATGCTAGGGAGAGTGAGAGATGCTGTGGAAAAAGATAAATATATACGCAGGTCACTTTTGCTGTTAGCTGCGCTGATATCATTTAGTGGCCTATTTCACTGCAATACGAGAAAAATAGACGCAGTTCACATTTGCTGATATTTGCGCTGAAAGCGTTTATTGTCATATCTTACTACAATACGAGAAAAATAGACGCAGTTCACGTTTGGTGTTATTTGCACTAAAAGCGTTTCTTGTCATATTTCACTACAATACGAGAAAAAAGACGCAGTTCAGATTTGGTGTTATTTGCGCTGAAAGCGTTTGTTATATTTCACTACAATATGAGAAAAATACACGCAGGCCACATTTGGTGTTATTTGCGCTGAAAGCGTTTCTTGTCATATTTCACTACAATACGAGAAAAAAGACGCAGTACAGATTTGGTGTTATTTGCTCAGAAAGCGTTTGTCATATTTCACTACAATATGAGAAAAATACACGCAGTTCACATTTGGTGTTATTTGAGCTAAGAACATTGCTTGTCATATTTCACTCCAATACGAGAAAACTAGACGCAGTTCACATTTGGTGTTATTTGCTCTGAAAGCATTTCTTGTCATATTTCACTACAATACGAGAAAAATAAACGCAGTTCACATTTGGTGTTATTTGCGCTGAAAGCGTTTATTGTCATATTTTACTCTAATATGAGAAAAATAGATGCAGTTCACATTTGGTGTTATTTGCGCTGAAAGCGTTTCTTGTCATTATTTCACTACAATACGAGAAAAATAAACGCCGTTCACATTTGGTGTTATTTGCGCTAAAAGCGTTTCTTGTCATATTTCACTACAATACGAGAAAAAAAGACGCAGTTCAGATTTGATGCTATTTGCGCTGAAAACGTTTGTTATATTTCACTACAATATGAGAAAAATACACACAGTTCACATTTGGTGTTATTTGAGCTGAAAGCGTTTCTTGTCATATTTCACTACAATACGAGAAAAATAAACGCAGTTCACATTTGGTGTTATTTGAGCTAAAAGCGTTTACTTACATATTTCAGTACAAAAAGAAAAAAATAAACGCAGTTCACGTTTTCTGTTATTTACTCTGAAATCGTTTAGTGGCCTACTTTAGTCCAATACGAGAAATATATATGCAGGTCCCGTTTGCTTGTATTTGTGCAGAAATAATTTAGTGGCCTATTTCAGTACAAAAAGAAAAATATATTTGTTGCTTTTAGGCCTGTTTTAATTTCTATTTCATTTGTTTAGTTCAGCTACAAGTATGTCAGGCAGAGAAGTGCCAGGCCATGCACAGAGGAGTGGCATAGGCATGAATGTTTCTGGCACAAGCAGAGGTTGCAGCAGCTCCCTGGTCGTGTCTTGAGCCCAGCGGTTCTTGATAGGTTAACTCGGTCATCCACATCATCCCAAGTGACATCAGACACCCCCAGCAAACAGTAGAGGGGTTCATCAGTAGTTGGCATAGCCCGGGAACAGGCCCTGTGCCCTCACTTGTCCTCAACCTGCCTCTGTTCTTTTCTGTTCCCTCACTGCAAGAAGTAGTATATGCTGTAGGCTCTGCTCCACTTTTCAGCGAGGAATAGCTACTAGAGGATAGTCAGCAGCTACTGCCCATCTAAGATTTGGAGGAGACATCCGCCGCTTCCTCAGCTAGTTGGGCAAGTAGTGATGAGGAGAGTGGCATGGGAGCTTGTGCTGCGAGTGGTCAGGCTTCTGACCCAGAGGCTGTTGAGGAGGACATAAGTGATGTATAGACACTAATCGATGATGATGAAGCAGATCGAACTTGGCAGCCGGGTGCAGAAGGGCTTCATCAACATCAGGAGAAGAGGGTGGCAGCTTGCCTGTGAGGCAGCGGCGGAGCAAGCAAGGTAGTAGCATTGCTGTGAGTCAGCAGGGTGGCAGCAATGGGAGGTCAGGAGCCAAACGGGCACGCGGTAGACCTCTCTCTTTGCAGCAGCCTACTTGCCCGGAAAGGAGTGGTGCACAGGTTTACGGAAACAGCAGTGATAGCAGTCAGCCAGTGAGTAGTGTGTGGGGAAAATCAGATACTCTGCGGTGTGGCAGTTTTTTGTTAAGCCGCCGGAGGAGGTGAACATGGCCATATGTAGAATATTGTATGTGGGCAGAAGGTGAAGCGTGGCCAGGGTGCCAATGATGGCACTACGGCCCTGCGTCAACATATGCAGCGTAACCATAAAGTGGCCTGGAAGAACCGTGGCTCTGATGTGGTGATCCAGCCTGCTGCAGCATCCGCTGCATCCCCCAGGGGAACACACCCAATTTCAGACAGTCAAGGCTCCACCACCTCAGCCGAAGGGAGCTGTCTGTTAATCCCATCATCTGCTGGTCCAGATGCTCCTGCTCCTATTCCTCGTGCTCCTGTCCAAGTTGCTGGTGCTTCAGTCCCTCCCTTTCCAAGTAGTGGACTGTGCACCTTTCAGAGAACTTATGTGGAGAGTCCCAAGCCGTCATTTCTTTGTGAAAAAGGCAGTACCATCCCTACACACACATGTAGAACAGAAGGTGGGCCAGTCCTTGAGCCTGTCGGTGTCTGCCAAAGTGCATGGCAGCACCGACATGTGGAGCTGTAATTACGGTCAGGGACAATACATGTCCTTTACGGCCCACTGGGTGAATGTGGTTTCTGCACAGCCACACCAGCAATTTTGAAAGGTCACGCGGCTTCCTCCTCCCCGTTTTCACGCCGTTGGTCCTGCGACAATGTCCGTCTCTGCCTTCTCATCCTACACCATGTCCTCAGCCTCCACTGCAGGAACAAGTCACAGTGCTCCTCCAGCATACCACATGTGCAGGGCTCGGTGGTGTCACGCTGTTCTGCACCTGGCTTGCCTTGGCGAATGTAGTCACACAGAGGAGCAATTGCTCCGTGTGATGCATCAAGAAATCGAATCCTGGCTTTCTCCCTGACAAATAAAAATTGGAACTATGGTGACTGACAATGGGAAGAACATTTTGTCGTTGCTGCGTCAAGGAAGGCTGAGCCATGCGCCCTGCATGGCATACATGTTCATTATGGCTGTCCAGCGGTTCCTGAAGTCTTCCACCCATCTGCAAGACATCCTAAAAATGGCCAGGAAACTTTGCATGCACTTCAGCCACTCATGTACTGCAAAGCACACCATCGTTGAGTTGCAGCGGCAGAACGGCATCCCCCAACATAGGCTGATCTGTGACGCTTCCACCTGTTGGGATTCAACCCTCCATATGTTGGACCGACTATACGAGAAAAGAAAGGCCATCAACGATTTCTTGATAATGCAAACGGATAAGAGTACTCCCCTGTTCAACTTCGATGTCAGCCACTGGCAGCTCATGCGTGACACCTGTCGTTTGCTCAGGCCCTTTGATGACACCACTTTATTTTGTCAGTCAACAGGACATCGTCATTCCACTGCTTCATATACTGGAACAGATGGTAGTAACAATAGCTGGTCAGGGGACAGGAGACATGGCACCTTGATCTCACGGCCACATGAGCCCTGTGGGGGCTGACCTGGAAGAGGAAGGGAGGAGGACATTGGAGCACAAGCAATGTGTAGCCAAATGGATTGTTTTTCTACTCAGCTGACAGAGAACCCGGACACACAGTAGCAGTATGCAATGGAGATGGAGACAGGGAGTCCTTTGAGTCACTTGCACAAATAGCCTGCTGCATGCTCACTTGCTTGCATTGTCACCATTCGGCAGAGGGATGACTTCTGGCTCTCCACCTTATTGGACCCTCGCTACTGGTCCAGAATAGGGGCCTTTTCCACACCCACCAAGAGGGAGGAAAAACCAAACTACTACAGAGACATCCTATGTAGTCAGTTGGCCGCTGCCTATCGGACCCATCGTCCATCCTCTCAGAGGTCTGAACGAGGGGTCCCTTTGTGCTCACGTTCCACTGCCATGGCTGCTGGGGAGGGGTGGGGTGGCAGGAGCAGTACCAGTTCTATCAGCAGCGTCCTGAGTCTAGAGTCGCCTATGAGTAGCTTTATTCATCCACACAGTAAAGAAACTACTCACCAGCAGCAGCTAGACCTGGAGCAGGACCTGAACCAGCAGGTGGTGGCATACTTGGACAGCACCCTGCCACCCCACATTGAAGATCCACTCTATTACTGGGTAGCCAAACTGGATTTGTGGCCGCTAATAGCAGAGTTTGACCTGGAAAAGCTGTCCTGTCCGGCCAGTATTGTGGCATCAGAGCGGGTGTTTAATAGCGGCGGGGGCCATAGTTACCCCAAGGAGAACTCGCCTGTCCACCCAAAATGTGGAGAGATTGTCCATTGTCAAGATGAATCAGGCGTGGATCAGACAGGATGTCCAACCACCAATTCCTGATGCATTAGACTACAACATCAATGGTGCCACACCAACACTTTGATACAAGACCGTTTTCTGCTGATACTGCCATCTCCACACTATGTAACCTTGCCACTCTGTGGGATCCTGCTGCTGCTGCTGCCATCACCACACTGTCACTTTGCCACTCTGTGTTATCCTGCTGCTACTGCCATCTCCACACAATGTCAACTTGCCACTCTCTGGTCTCCTCCTGCTGCTGCCATCTCCACACTATGTCACCTTGCCAATCTCTGGCCTCATCATACTGCTGCCATCTACAGACTGTGTCATTGTGCCACTCGGTGGCCTTCTCATGATGCTGCTGCTGCATCCGCCACCTCCATACCCGGTCATTGGGCTCTGTGGTCTCCATATGCTGCTTCCACCTCACCACTATGTCATAGGTCCACTCTGTGGACTTCTCATGCTGTTCCCACCCTCCCCACTTCATGACTAGGCCACTATTTTGGCTTTCGGCCCGGCTGACATAATTTATTTGACCTTTCTTCTGATCTGTCAGAGGTAAAATGAGAAGCACAACATATCCTCTCTGTGTAGCAGCTGTAAGGCCTATATGGTCCCATAAGAATTGGCTTATGATTTGGTGGCCAAAAGCAGGAGTGGGTACAAAACACAGAAGACATGCAAATATTTTATTCACATGTCATCTGTTTTAGATCCACTCCTGTTTTTTTTTTTTGGGAATTAGCAATACTGATGGATTATTGAGCAAATGCTGACCGAGTAAAAGTGTATGCTCCACACAGACAGGATCCTTTTTTTGTGGGTTATTGTTCTGACGCATCAAAGGAAGGGCAAATTAATCAGTGACATCAACACAAACTTACTGGTGACACCCTCTCCACTCTGTCGGGGAGGCTCTAATTGTATCAGCATTTAATAGAGCAGGTTCTGTAGACATCTATGTGGAATCAGCTGAAGAGGGTTAAAAGGAGTGTGCTTCTTCTTTACACTAACATCAACCCGTAAAGCTGAGTTAATACTTGAGTTATTTGGTCGGTTTTGGCCCCGTGACTGCCCAAATAAGTGAAGTGTGCAAAGTGATTCTAATAGCGACGCCCGTCATCTGCATGTCATACTGACTATTATTTCACTACCCCAGCACACTCCCTATGCGTGTTACTGCAAGGCACAGTGTTCTACACCCATATAAAGGCTTTATGCAGGCTGGAAATATCCGTTTTTTAATCGCAATTCGCCGTAAATATATTTGGATCGATGCAAATCATTTCTAATTATAACAGCTTCATGTAAGTAAAACTGAATGTCTATGGGTATAAATTAGTAGTGTTGATTGAATCAAAGTGTCTGAAGTGGATTTTGATCAGAATTTCAGGAAAAATGTAATTTGCCACGAAGCCGAATTTCTTTGTGCTTCATGGTAACTAATCGATTTTCCCTGAAATAGGGTATGCCGTCGCCATCTTTATTGGAGATCCTGCACAAAATCTTACGTGCAGTGAATCCGGCCAACGTGATGACGTCATCATGCGCCATGCGAGATTTCACACTGGATCTTCAATCAAGATGGCAGCGGAGGGCTCTTCATGATAAAATAGATGAGGTAAGTATGATTTTAATTATTTTTTATTATAGACATTAATATTAATGTCAGATGCTGCGATCAGTGATGAATGTGGCATCTGAGGGGTACAATGACAGTGAGCGGTGTAATCGTCATTCCTTGTCATTGCAGCCACTACTTACAAAGAAATGCTCTTTGTGACAAAGTATTTCATCACAAAGCAAATTTTTGCTAAAATTCAGCGAAGCAGCCAAATCAAATTTTCAAGAACTTCTAGAGATGAGATAATTTATTTTATTTTTTTGTTAACTGGAGTTAGGTATAAATCAATTCTACCCAAATCGACCATACTATGAAATGTACCAAGGGAGAGACTAGTATGCCTAATACACTTCTGGGAAAAAGTCATGCAATTTAGCTTCCCTTAAAAAAAGGAAAAAAAGCGTAGTATCTCAAACTAGCAGTTGTAACAAGTGGTTTTTTTTGTTAACTAGAGTTAGGTACAAATCAATTCTACCCAAATTGGCCATACTATGAAAGGTACCAAGGGAGAGACGAGTGTGCCTAATACACTTCTGGGAAAAAGTCATGAAATTCAGCTTCCCTTAAAAAAGGAAAAAAGCGTAGTATCTCAAACTAGCAGTTGTAACAAGCTATGCAAAATCAATGCTTAACCTTTTAAACAGACCTTCTAGCATAAGCACAAGGATAAAAGCTAAGCCAGCATGTCGTCTACAGGTGAGAGGCCTTGGTCAGGATCCATGGAATAATATTTTTACTTATGTAGAGTGCCTAGTATGCATAGTATGTGTGAGGAGTATTGTAGGCTAGGCAACATTACCCTAAGTTTCAGGGAAAAGATATGCAAATTTGCTTTCCTTCCAAAAGGAATAGACAGCTAAGCCTCTGATGCAGATAGCAGATATGCTAATTTGCATATATTTTCCCCAGAGAGCCAGAGGAATGTTGACTGGTCTATAATATTCCACATACATACTACACATACTAGACACTCTGCATAAGGAAGAATATTGCTCCAGCCAAAGCCTCTCAGGCAGACAAGCACATTTTCTTGGATTAGCTCTGTTAAAAGGTAGTTATCCAGAAAGAGCTGAATACCTGTTATGAGACACTCAGTTTCCTTTTTGAAAGGAGACTGGCTTACAGTCTGCATTTTGTGGGGACACAGGCACGGTAATAGATAAAACATCTTATTGTGAAACAGCACTGACTGAACAGTTTGAGGCTACCAACATAAACTTTACATATAACAAATATTGGAAAATGAATGAATAGGAATAATAGCAGCATCAATTGATGATTGCTCAATATGCCAAAATATACAGAAGCAAACCACCTATAAAACAACCATATCCATAATATGCACAGATATGTCCAAAGAGAAATCATGCAGATCAGAAACAACAATTTAACCACCTGTCCTGCAGGCGGCCGGGTTATTCCTCCTGGACGCATATACGCGTCATCTCGCGAGACGCGAGATGACGCGCATATGCGGCCCGCACATGCGCAGTGCGGGTCGGCAAAAGGCGCACAAGGAGTTGGTCCCCAGCCTGCCAGCCAATAATCAGCGCTGGCAGGTTGGTGACTTTTAAAAAATCGAACCACCAGCCATATAACACATTATATTTATAAATAGAATGTGTTAAATGGCTTCTGTGCTCTCAGCTGGGTCCTTTTCGTCGATTGGTCCCAGCAGAGAGCACAGATCAGAGTGAGTACACCAAGCACTACACATTTAGCTCCAGATCACCCACCCATCACCCCAATTAACCCCTTGATCACCCCTGTCAATCACTAGTGAAAGGGAAAAAAGTGATCAGTGAAAACTTTCACTTTTTTTTTTTTTTCACCAGTATTGACTGTTAGGTTTAGGTTAGTTTAGGCCCCTTTGGTAGGTAGTTAGCTTCAGTTAGAGCCCAGCCCACCGCACCGCAGTCACTGATTCGCTGATTAGCGTATCGCTAATCAGCATTGGTACTTTATAGTATCTGTAAGTGATCAGAACTGATCACAGTCAGATCTATAATAGTATTAGTGTCACCTTAGCTCGCCCTCCACCCAAAACGCAGTGTTTTCCCGATCAGGTCTGATCGGTCACCCACACGTGCATTCACCCACGCCCGCCCAGCCGCAGTGACAAATTTTTTAAATTTTTTTTTATCATTGCAAAATCACTACACAAGCTCTGCGGCGATAAAAAAATCAGTTTTGATTTTTTTTTATCAATCGCAGCGGCTTCTTGTACTTCGCTAGCCTCCCATTTGTAAGACAGGCTTGCTTTTTTTCTTGGGTATGGATGTGGGCGGAGCTCCTATGTCTTGCAGATGCCTTTCCCCCTTTTTTTTTTTTTTTTTTGCATATTTTTTGGCAGAGATTTTTTAATCCACATTGATCGATGTGAATGAAGAAATCTGTGCCGTTCATTTTTTCTTTCACCCTGAACGGAAAAAAAAATCTCATTACCCGTATGCTCAATATAAGGAGAATAGCAGAAACTCCTAATGCTGGCCATACATGTAATGATTGCGGAGACCCTCAAATGCCAGGGCACTACAATCACCTCCCATGTGACCCCATTTTGGAAAGAAGACACCCCAAGGTGTTCGCTGAGGGGCATATTGAGTCCATGAAAGATTGAACTTTTTGTCACAAGTTAGCGGAAAGGGAGACTTCGTGAGAGAAAAAAAAAAAGTCAATTTCCGCTAACTTGTGCCAAAAAAAAAAATCTTTTATGAACTCGCCATGCCCCTCACAGAATACCTTGGGGTGTCTTCTTTCCAAAATGGGGTCACATGTGGGGTATTTATACTGCGCTGGCATTTTAGGGGCCTTAAAGCGTGAGAAAAAGTCTGGAATCCAAATGCGTAAAAATGCCCTCCTAAAAGGTACTCATTGGAATTTGGGCCCCTTTGCGCACCTAGGCTGCAAAAAAGTGTCACACATGTGGTATTGCCGTACTCAGGAGAAGTAGGGCAAAGTGATTTTGGGTGTATTTTTACATATACCCATGCTGTGTGAGAGAAATATCTCTGTAATTTGACAACTTTGTATAAAAAAATGAAAAAAGTTGTCATTTACAGAGATATTTTTCACACACAGTATGGGTATATGTAAAAATACACCCCAAAACACATTGCCCTACTTCTCCTGATTACGATGATACCACATGAGTGACACTTCTTTGCAGCCAAGATGCGCTAAGGGGCCCTAATTTCAATGAATACCTTTAGGATTTTACAGGGGATTTTTACGCATTTGGTATCCAAACTACTTCTCACACTTTAGGGACCCCTAAAATGCCAGGGCAGTATAAATACCCCACAAGTGACCCCATTTTAGAAAGTAGACACCCCAAGGTATTACGTGAGTGGTATGGTGAGTTCATGTAAAATTTTATTTTTTGTCACAAGTTAGTGGAATATGAGACTTTGTAAGATAAAAAAAATTCATTTCCGCTAACTCGTGACAAAAAATAAAAACTTCCATGAACTCACTATGCCCATCAGAGAATACCTTAGGGTGTCTACTTTCTGAAATGGGGTCATTTGCGGGGTGTTTCTACTGTCTGTGCATTGTAGTACCTCAGGAAACATGACAGGTGCTCAGAAAGTCAAAGTGCGTAAATTAATTTTTTTGCACCATAGTTTGTAAACGCTATAAACTTTACCCAACCCAATAAATATACACTTATTGAATTTTTTTTTGTCAAAGACATGTAGAACAATAAATTTAGGGAAAAATTTATATAGAAATGTAGTTTACTTGAAAAATTTTACAACAGAAAGTTAAAAATGTCATTTTTTTGCAAAATTTTCGGTCATTTTTGATTAATATCAAAGTAAAAATGTCAGCAGCAATTAAATATCACCAAATGAA
The DNA here is from genome assembly GCA_033119425.1 of Bufotes viridis. Lineage (NCBI taxonomy): Eukaryota > Metazoa > Chordata > Amphibia > Anura > Bufonidae > Bufotes > Bufotes viridis. Next base: position 275,695,120 of record CM065590.1, read on the forward strand.
AGCTCTATTAGTGAGAAGAAAAGGAGGCAAAATTCATTTGGGTGGTAAGTTGTATGACCGAGCAATAAACCGTGAAAGTAGTGTAGTGCAGAATTGTAAAAAGTAGTCATTAAGGGCGTTTAAGCTAGGGGGGCTGAGGTGATTAAACAAATAGCGACTAAAACATTCCCTTAGATATCATGACTTCCACAAATAGCCACAGATATAAACACCTTCCTTCAGATTTTGAAACTTCTGTGTATACATATGGAGACCTATGAAGCAACATAAATCAACTGACAGATTCACTTTAAAAGTTCATCTAATTCTACAAAGTCATAGCTGGCAGAAACTTTTATAGCAGCAAATATTTTTACCGGCTATCACCTGAATTTCAAAGATGAAAACATATTTATGAAAATATAATTCTCAGGGAAGATTGTATGACATCTAACTGAAATTATAGCATAATAACTAACTGATATATTTATTGTCAGTGTTATCTTTTGACCATAAGGACAACAAAAGGTTAAAGTGTAATTGTCATGTTTAAAGTTGAGCCAACACCTTGATGTTCGGGTTCGAGAAGTTCGGCCGAAGTTCCCGAAAATGTTCGGGTTCGGGATCCGAACTCGACCCGAACTTCAACCCGAACCCCGTTGAAGTCAATGGGGACCCGTACTTTTGGGCACTAAAAAGGCTGTAAAATAGCCCAAGAAAGGGCTAGAGGGCTGCAAACGGCAGCAAAATGTAAGTAAATCCCCTGCAAACAAATGTGGAAAATGACTTAAATGACTTAAATAAGAGAAAGGACTTAAAATAAAATAAATAAAAATTAACCAATATTAATTGGCAACTTAGAGGAGGAGGAGGTGGAATAGGAGGTTGGGGTGGCATCAGGTGGGAATGCTATGGGAGTTGATGTTCTCATCACAGCCAAAAATGATTCATGTCTGCCTGCAGTGCCACAGGCCTCATTCACAGACTCAGGGCCATGGCACTCACAAAGAGGAGAGCGGTCCCGTAACAGCAACACAGGCCTCAGGTCAACCTGCAATGGAACAGGCCATTATCATTTATGTAGACCCCTGACAGCCAGACAGAGGAGAGGTCATTTGACAGTAAAAAGAGTTTAATGTCTCTCACCCAGACAGCAAGCAATTGAACAAAATACAGGCCACTGACACCCAGACAATGGGGCGGTCATTAGACAGTAAATAGAGTTTAATATCTCCCACCAATACAACAAATGATTAAATGACATTTAGGCCCATGACACCCAGACAATGGGGCGGTCATTAGACAGTAAAAAGTGTTAAATGTCTGCCACCAAGACAGCAAGCAAGTACGTGAAATTTAGGCCCCTGACACCCAGACAATAGGGCGGTCACGACAGTAAAAAGAGTTTAATATCTCCCACCAAGACAACAAATGATTAAACGACATGTAGGCCCCTGACACCCAGACAATGTTGCGGTCATTAGACAGTAAAAAGTGTTAAATGTCTGCCACCAAGACAGCAAGCAAGTACGTGAAATTTAGACCCCTGACACCCAGATGATGGGGCGGTCATGACAGTAAAAAGAGTTTAATATCTCCCACCAAGACAACAAATGATTAAACGACATATAGGCCCCTGACACCCAGACAATGGGGTGGTCATTAGACAGTAAAAAGTGTTAAATGTCTGCCGCCAAGACAGCAAGCAAGTACATAAAATTTGGGCCCTCTGACACCCAGACAATGGGGCGGTCATGACAGTAAAAAGAGTTTAATATCTCCCACCAAGACAACAAATGATTAAATGACATATAGCGCCCCTGACACCCAGACAATGATGCGGTCATTAGACCTTAAAAAGTGTTAAATGTCTGCCACCAAGACAGCAAGCCAGTACGTGAAATTTAGGTCCCTGACACCCAGACAATGGGGCCGTCATGACAGTAAAAAGAGTTTAATATCTCCCACCAAGACAACAAATGATTAAATGACATATAGGCCCCTGACACCTAGACAATGATGCGGTCATTAGACATTAAAAAGTGTTAAATGTCTGCCACCAAGACAGCAAGCCAGTACGTGAAATTTAGGCCCCTGACACCCAGACAATGGGGCGGTCATGACAGTAAAAAGAGTTTAATATCTCCCACCAAGACAACAAATGATTAAACGACATATAGGCCCCTGACACCCAGACAATGGGGCGGTCATTAGACAGTAAGAAGTGTCTGCCACCAAGACAGCAAGCAAGTACGTGAAAGTTAGGCCCCTGACACCCAGAGGAGAGAGGTCCCATAGCAGCAAAAGAGGCATCATGTCACCCACTAACGGAGAAGGTCACTTTTAGTTATTTAGGCCCCAGCACCCAAACAGAGGAGAGAGGTCCCAAAGCAGAGAATCAGGCTTCATGTCATCCACCAATGGAGAAGACCACTTTCAGATATTTAGGCCCCTGGCACCCAGACGGAGGAGAGGTTCATTCAACTTTGGGTTGCACCGCAAAATAATGGTAAAATTAAAAAAGAGGATTTAATAAAGAAGTGCCCTGGAGTACAAGAATATATGGTTAGGGGAGGTAGTTATAAATGTCTATTCTGCACAAGGGATGGACAGGTCCTGTGGGATCCATGCCTGGTTCATTTTTATGAACATTAGCCTGTACACGTTGGCTTTGGACAGGCGGCTGCGTTTGTCAGTAATAACGCCACCTGCCATGCTGAATACACGTTCAGACAAAACGCTGGCCGCCGGGCAGGCCAGCACCTCCAAGGAATAAAAGGCTAGCTCTGGCCACATGGACAATTTGGAGACCCAGAAGTTGAATGGGGCCGGACCATCAGCCAGTACGTGGAGGGGTGTGCACATGTACTGTTCCACCATGTAAGTGAAATGCTGCCTCCTGCTAACACGTTCCGTATCAGGCACTGCAGCATATAGTCGCTCATGTGTGCCAGCCTCCCCGAGGAAAGAACAAGCTGTTCTCTGTGGGAGGTGTATTGTCATCATCCTCCGTTTCCCCCCAGCCAAGCACAAGTGATGGGCCAGAGCTGCGTTAGCTGCCATCCCACTGTGAACATGCTTCATCCTCATCCTCTTCATCCTCCGCGTCAGTGCATTCTATGTTTTCCACCACTGGGGAAGGGCTAGGTGGATTCCCTTGGGAAACCCTGCCAGCAGAGTCTTCAAACAGCACAAAAGACTGCTGCATAACTTGAGGCTCAGACAGTTTCCCTGATATGTATGGGGGTGATGTGACAGATTGATGGGCTTGGTTTTCAGGCGCCACCTGTGCGCTTTCTTCAGAAGACTGGGTGGGAGATAATGTTGTGAACGTGCTGGATCCACTGTCGGCCACCCAATTGACTAGCACCTGTACCTGCTCAGGCCTTACCATCCTTAGAACGGCATTGGGCCCCACCAAATATCGCTGTAAATTCTGCCGGGTACTGGAACCTGAGGTAGCTGGTTCACTAGGACGTGTGGCTGTGGCCAGAGGTTCCACCAACAACATCACGACCATGTCCGCGTCCGCATCCCTTACTAGATGTTTTCCTCATTGTTACCGTTCACCACAAAAAGAAAAAAATTATTTGGCCCAATGTATTGAATTTAAATTCAGGACTTTTTTACAGGCACCTAACACTATCTGGCTATCTATTTATGTACCGTATAACACTAATCCAGGCACAGCAGGATTAGGGGAATATCAATTGTAGGCCTAGTATTTAGGCCCTGGATGGAAGGTATCCTTTTACAGACAGATTTACACTTGGAGATGCACAGTAGCGTGTGAAAAAATATATAGGATTATGCTTTCAGCACTTGTTTTTTAACACTCTGTGTAATATACCCCTTAAAGGAAAGAAATACACTTAGAGATGCAAAACAGTGTGTGCAAATGTAGAGGATTATGCTGTATTTCAACACTTACTGCAATATACCCTTTTTGATTTTTTTAAATCAGATCAGTTTTATTGTATAAATGTACAACAGTAAAGCATTGTTACAGAAAGGAAACATGTTGTATCACATAAATTGACATACAGCGTCATTTCACCTATACAGTATGATACAGCAACGAATGCCTATGCGAACTGTAAAACTATCGCAACATACCATACCCACCCATCCCTCCCCCCAACTCCCCCTTCAGCACTTGGTGGACTATCCAAATATTATCCGGTGTTAAGCATCCAGCGGCCCCACAAATTTTTATATTTTTGAAAACACCATTCCTGAACACCATTTTCTCATAAACTAACATCGTGTTTACTTTCCTTCTGAATTCCTCAATGACTGGAGGACATGACTGAATCCAATGTAGAGCAATCAGTTTCCTTGCCACATATAGTATTCAGCCAGCTACAATCTGTCTCCTCCCTTCCAATATCTGATACGTATCCCAGAACACAGACTTTTGGGTCTCGAGGTATTTGCTTTGAAAAGGTATTTTGAATCACTGCCAATACTTCCGACCAGAAACGATCTAAATGCGAACACTGCCACCGCATATGTAATAAATCAGCTGGTTCTGCTTGGCATCGTGGACATTTTGCATCCATCCTGATGCCAATACGGTGCAAAAAGACCGGAGTTTTGTAGACTCTGTGTATGATGAACAGTTGAGACAACTTCCCACCTTCACTCAATGATACTTTCGGTATGGCTTCTAATATCGCTTCCCATTGCTCTTGGGATATTTCCCCTATGTCCTTTTCCCAGCCCTTCATTCTGGATAAGGGAAACGCTTCCAGATATTTATCTAGTAAAATTTGATATATCATTGAAATAATCCCTTTTTTATCTCCTTTCTCCACTATTAAATGCAAGGAAGCGTCTCTATGTATCTTGGTATTGTTATTTTTAGACATCTCATTAAATGTGTGCCGTATTTGTAGAAACTGATAGAAGCTACTTTTGGTATATCATATTCCTGGTACTCCTTTCTCCATTAGATCTCCAATTTTGGTCACCCCCCCCCCCTATACTGCCATTGTTTGACAAATCCCCTGAGTTACAGGAACTCAGGTACGTTACGATTGTGCCACAAAGGTGTAAGTTCCGTGATCCCAACTGCACCCCTCAGTATTTGACCTGTCATGTCTGTCGTGTCACGTTCTATCCAGCTCTTAAAGTGCTGACATTGTGCCGCCAGGTAATATAACCATGGGTTGGGCAATGCCAAACCCCCTGCTGACTTTTGGTATTGTAAGGTCTCTAGTTTGATTCTAGGTTGGCCTTTCCTCCATACCAGGTCCCAAAATATAGAGTTAATTTTCCAAAATTTGTCAAGTGGGATCCACGTCGGGGCATTGTGTAGTAGGTATAGTAGCTGGGGCATTATGACCATCTTAAGCAGGTTAACCCTGTCAATCACTGACAAAAACAGTTTGCACCATGTCTTGGAGCGAAGTCTGAATTTGGCCAACATTAGAGAAAGGTTCAACTCCTCAAAGTTCTTCAGTTCAGGTGATATGTTGATCCCTAAGTATTTAATAGTTTTAACACAGGGAATATTGTTTAAAGTAGCTATTGCCGATGATACCTGCCCATCTAAAAACATAAGAGCCGATTTGTGTCAGTTTATAGTCAGGCCTGACAGTTCTCCAAGGCAGCTAAGCAACGACATAGACTCCGACAGGAATGCCAACGTGTCTCCCAGAAATAACAAGGTGTCATCAGCGTACATGGCCACCTTATTGTGAATAGAGCCATATTTAAACCCATTAATCGTCTGTAAACACCTGATCGCAGACACCAGGGGCTCAATCGCAAGTGCAAACAGCAAAGGAGACAGTGGACATTCCTGTCGCATCCCCCTAAACAGCTTGAAGCCCGATGACAACTCTCGATTAACTTTAATACGCGCCCTTGGCGCAGAATACAACGTCTGTGTCCACCTGATAAAGTATTTGCCAAAGCCCATTGTCCGCTGTGTACACCATAGGTAGCCCCACTCTATACTGTCAAACGCCTTGGCTGCGTCGAGTGATAGAATCGCTCTGTCACCCCCATTGTCTGCTGCACACTGTATACTAGCAAAGACTCTTCTTATGTTAATGGAGGTGGATTTCAGGAGCATAAACCCAGTCTGGTCAGGTTGCGCTATTGTCAGAATCACCTTAGATAATGTCACCGCGAAAACTTTAGCTAATATTTTAATATCCGCCGCCAACAATGAGATGGGCCTATAGGAATCTGGTAACTTGGGGTCCTTTCCTGGCTTGGGTAGTATCACTATAAGAGCATCCTGCAATGAAGCTGGGAGGGAACCTGCTTCTAGAGACTGTTGGAGAACCTTTAGCAACTCCGGGAGCAGAACACCCTGGAATGTTTTGTATATCTCCACAGGGCCCATCTGAGCCCGGGGCCTTGTCATTTAATCTAGCGCTACACCCAGTTCCTCCAAGTTTGTTCTATCCTCAGGGGACAGCTTAGGGAGGTAAATACCTTGCAAGAAATCCATAATCTCTGACTCCACACAACTCGTCTTGGATGTGTAAAGATCACAGTAGAAGTCCTCCATAACCTTCAGAATTTCCCCTGTAGTCCGTTTACACTGACCCTGCTCATCTTTTTGAATCAGATTATTTTTATTGAGTTTTGAAATTTTTTCAAATGCAAGTACATCAATACCCCAACACGTCCCACCCTAACCCTCCCCTTCCCACCCAGCATCATACAACTACAATCATGAGGTGAAAGGTGCAGTCCATGACCAGAAATAATAAGTCCCGTTAGGTAGCAATGTCTCTTTTCAGTGAAGATGGCATCTCTTCATTGAAGGACTACTGTAGCTTGTCATATGTTCACGCGGCGTCCCGGCGCATACATTCATTCAGCCATACATATCCACTCTAGCATAGGCAGAGAAGAACATGACCCATTCCCGTCTCCCTGCTTCCAAAGTTACCGACCCTCTCTAAGCGAGATTGTAATGCGAGACCCATGAAGACCAGATCGCTTCATATTTTTTTTTGAGTTTCTCTTTAGGTAAACATATTTTTCCAATTGTATCAATGTGTGTACTCTCTTCACCACCTCTTGAACTGTCGGTGCTATTTTATCAATCCAATGAAATGCAATGCATTTTCGTGCCTGGTATAATATACGCATGATAGCCACTTTTTTATTCAACATCCCTCTCGGTACTTTCACATATCCAAGTAAACATGTTAGGGGGTAACCTCTAGACTAGACTGAAAGATTCTGTTTATAAGTTCCACTACCTCCACCCAATATCTCCTCAGTCGTGGGCAATTCCACATAAGGTGGATCAGGTTTGCCCGTGAGGTATCACAGCGCGGGCACACGTCATCCATACGGTAGCCCATTCTGTATAGCAACGCTGGTGTTCTGTAAACCCTATGTAGTAGATAAAGCTGGGAAATTCTATATGACTCACTCATCGGCAATGTTGGGAAATCATTAAGTATTTCCTCCAATTGCTCCTTTGTCAAGTCTTCTACATCTGTCTTCCATTTCTCGTATAGCTGTAGTGGATTAGCTTTATTGATTTCTGTCCTGAGCGTATCGTAATAGATAGATATCACCCCACTCGTGGTACCTGATTTTATCGTATAGTCTAGAATTATACAGTTAGGTGCAGGCTGGATCTTCCCCTGTTTTTCCTGAGTCTGAATAGCATGCCTCAGCTGCAGATATAGATAGAAATACTTATGCGGAATATTAAATTCCTGTCTCAGAAGGTCAAAACTTTTCAGTGTCTTTTCAGAGAACAGCTGTGTCATTCTATCCAGCCCAAATTGCTCCCACTGTTGTAAGTCTTGGACTTTATCTAACTCAGAGTGTAAGATGTTAGGCCAAATAGGAGTATGAGAAACATAACCATTAATATGTATCATCGCTTTAGTTTTCCACCATATTTTTGTACCTAGCAATGAGTATTGGGTACCATGTGTACGGAGGGATCCATCTTCCAAAGCTGATAATAAACAAGTACGGTGAACCAAATGTTGAACAATACGTCCAGCAGTGTTCAACTGTGCGCTGTCCCCCAGCCCCTAAAATGCTGTAACTGGGCTGCAACATAGTAGGACCATGGGTCAGGCACAGCAAGCCCCCTTGGGTTTTCGGCCGCTGTAGGGTAGATAATTTAATCCTAGGGACACCTCTTCTCCATATCAGGTCTCTAAAGACTGCATTAACAGTATGAAAAAATCGAAGCGGAATCCAGATCGGTGCATTATGGAGTAGGTATAGGAGTTTTGGCATCAATATCATTTTTAAAAGATTGACACGGCCAATCACAGAGAAGGGCAACCTGTTCCAAGCCTGAACCTTCTTCCGGAATTCCACAAGCATTGGTGTCAGATTCAGACGTTCATAATCACTGGTATCTGCAGTTAGTCCCCCTACACTGTCAGGCAATACTCGATTGCTCCTACCTAAGGGTAACAAAACAGACTTGGACCAGTTAATCACCAGTCCTGATAGAGTCCCAAACTTATTAATAATTGTCATAGCTGCAGGGAGGGACACCTCCCATTCATCCAAGAATAAAAGCAAGTCATCTGCATATAGAGCCACTTTTTCTGTCAGGGTTCCATATCGTAGACCCTGGACTGTAGTAGCCATTCTCAGAGCTTCCGCCAGGGGCTCCACTGCAACCGCAAAAAGGAAAGGCGACAGCGGACACCCCTGTCTAGTGCCCCTAAACAGCAGAAAAGGGTCAAAGAGAATGCCATTGACCCTTACTGCAGCCCTAGGACATGCATACAGCAGTTTAATCCAGGATATAAATTCAATTCCGAAACCCATTTTCTTAAGAACTAACCATAGATAATGCCATTCCACGCTGTCAAACGCCTTGGCCGCATCAAGAGATGCGACCGCGGCGTTCGAGGCGTGAACCTGGGTCGCCTGAATATTCAGAAATAACCATCTGATGTTTACAGCAGTTGACATATCAGGCATAAAACCTGCCTGATCTGTATGGATCAGAGTAGATATCACCGAATTCAAGCGGTTAGCCAATACTTTTGCCAAAAGTTTGACGTCTACTGGAAGCAGAGAGATGGGTCTATAGGATTCTGCTTGCAAGATGTCTTTGCCTGGTTTAGGTATAAGCGCGATGACTTCATTCATAGAGTCAGGGAGCCGCTTATACACCTACAAAGAAGGCCCCAAAGTGGCTCATAAATGGCTGCGGCCGAAAACCAAAGCACAACATCCAATAATTGCTCAGCAAGAACAAGAGAAGACACAGCCCAAGTATACAAAAGTATAAAGATTTATTAACAGATAAATAAATAGACAATTGATGACAAATACATACACATTGATTGTGCAGTGGAGGAGCACAGCATGAATGCCCAAGAACCACCACTGACACTGAGTATCCCCACACCACAAAAATGGTTAAGCACTCAATAATAAAGCAACGGTAAGGTTGGAGGTCATAATAAACCCCAGAAATTTAAACAACTTAGCCAGAATGTGCATAACATAATCAAACAGTCTAGGGCACAGATAACATACCGTTAGCCATGGTGTTCGGGGAAGTCAGTACCAGTGGAACAAAACACCCTCGACGCAGCTTCGCACTTCGCTCGTCAGGAGCCGCCCCTGCTGCTTGGCTTCATTGCAGACCTCTAATAAATGGGGGAGAAGAATGTTGGAGTATCGTTTGTATACCTCCGCCGGCAGGCCATCCCTTCCCGGAGCCTTATTATTAGACATGGTACCCATTGCTACCTCTAGTTCTTGAACTGTGATGGGCCCATCTAGCAGTGTTCTATGCTCGTCTGACAGGGTGCGCAGTTTTAAAGGCATCAAGAAGTGTTCAATCTCTACATCCATAACTCTCAGTTTGGACTGGTAAAGGGAGGAATAGAACGAACACATGACCTGGAGCAGCTGCTGTGGCTCAGTTTGAATAGTGCCTTGCGAGTCCCTCAAGGTTGCGATATAAGTGGACGGCAGCTGGGCTTTAGATATTAATGCCAAAAGTCTACCCGCCTTTTCTCCCTCTTCATAAAAGGATTGTTTCTGAAAAAACGCTTGTTTTTCGCCTGTTCTATTAGTCTACTATTCAGTTTTTGCTGAGATTCTTTCCATTTTTCCCTAGCAATATCTTGCGGATGAGCAATATAATCCGCTTCCGCTGCCTCTACCTCTAAAATTAGCTTTTTCGTATGTGCCCTAGACTCATTTTTTTTATTTACTCCTGCCATGAGTAGGCCCCTTAGATACGCTTTCATGGTCTCCCATACCATCAATTTAGTCGCGGATGGCAAATTGAATTGAAAAATTCACTTAGCCTCTCTCCTATTCCACCTGCGTCTGGCAAAAGGGGTAACCAGTAGGGGTTAAATTTCCAACCACCATTGTTAGTAATCTGCGACATACGGAGGTCGATCACCGCAACTACCGGTGAATGATCTGATATCCTACGTGGCAAGTAGTGCACATCCCGCACATATTTACCCATATGGGAATTCATAAGAATGAGATCTATTCTAGATAGAGAGTTATAGGTACTGGAGCAGCAAGAGTATTGCCTCACTAACGGATTCTTCAATCTCCAGAAATCTAACATCATAGCTTCTTGCATCAGGATTCCAAAGGAGGTTAAGCCCCCGCCTGTGGAGATTGATTTGTTCCCATTCTATCTAAGTAGCTATCAAGGGTATTATTAAAGTCCCCAAGTAACAGAACTGGAATATCTGGCATATCTGCGATAAACTGCAATATACCCTTGAATACTGTTGATGAGCATGGCGGCGGGATGTTCACTCCCACCAAAACACATGGGACAGCAAAGATCATACAATGCAAACATATATATCTCCCTCATTATCCACTTTCTTAGAGAGGCAGGCAAATGCAATTGATCTGTGAATCAAGAAACTCACCCCTTTGAATAAGATGAGAAGGTAGAATGGTAACAGTTTCCTGCCCATTTAGGGGTGAGCAGTTTAGTTTGATCTGGAGTCAGGTGAGTTTCCTGAATGCAACAAATCAATGGTTGATATTGTTGTAGGCAGTCCATGACAGCACGCCTTTTAGTGGCATCTTTAATCCCCTGTACATCCCCTGCTAAGAAAATTAACCATCCCCGCCATGACTAGACATCTGGATAAGAGTCATTCTATCAACATATATAATAGCAGTAATGGGACAGGCATAATTACGTTTTATATCACTTCCGGACAAGTAACACAACCCTTCACCTTCAAAGATAGTGTACAAATTATATTGTAAAAGAACATCCCCCACCCCCTCCCAAAATTGAACCCCAAACATCACAAATCACTGACTAACAAGACAGCCACCACACCAGCAGGACCCACTTAAACACCAAGTCACGGTCTGTGGGAAAAAGAAAAGGCACTACCTGCTGCTGAGGTTAGCTGAGTAACAAAGATTCCCCTCCTATCTCCTGGAGAGAAAATATGAGTGTAACTAGAAATAAGGGTGGGTACGTGACCACAAAAAAGAGAGCAAAAGGAAGAGCTCAAAAAGAAACACAGAGCTCCCCTTAACACCGCTCCTCGGTTAATTATAGAAGTGTAAAGTACACATGAATGTGACGGTACCTGCTGGTCTATATATGCTATTTCCCGTACAATACAATATGTCAGTGACATCTTCAAATCCACAATTAACAGCATATAATTCAGGACCATTCATACACAGACATACTAAGGCCGCTGTAGAGGCCCATACGACCTGATACAGAACATGGCGTGACTCTGCATGTGGAGATCATTCATGATCTGCTGCAAGTTGTCTCTCATGGTGATCCATCCACTTTGCTGCCTCCTTCGGATCTTCAAAAAAACACGTTGTCCCCAATGCCACAATTCTCAGTTTGGCAGGGTACATCATGGAATAAGGAATATTTAGTACCCGCAGGCGTCTTTTCACATCTAGGAACCTGGCCCTTCGCTTCTGAACCTCCTGCGAGTAATCGGGGAAAAGCGCCACCTTCTGTCCATCTACTGACAAGTCGGGTTTTTCCCGCGCTTTTCTCAGAATAATGTCCCGGTCCCGGTAATGCAAGATTTTCATCAAAACTGGCCTAGGTGGGGCACCCGGTGGTAAAGGACGAGTCGGGACCCTATGGGCCCTCTCCACAGCAAATAAAGGGGTAAGTACGTCGGCACCAAAGTTTTCCCGTAGCCAGGATTCGAAGAACTCAGTCAGGTTGCCTCCTTCTGCTTTTTCTGGCACCCCCACCAATCGTACATTGTTTCGGCGGGACCTGTTTTCCAAGTCATCCTGTTTTGCTGCAAGAATGTCCAGTTTCATAGCATAGTCTCTCACATTTTGGGTCAGAGGAGAAATGGCATCTTCAACCTCCCCCATCCGACCCTCCAGGGTAGTTGTACGTTCAGCCAGCTTCCTCAAATCATGACGAACTATGGATACATCTTCTTTAATGGCCCCCACTTGCATGGTGAGTGTATTCAGCGATTTGCCACACTTAGAGATAGCGTGTAGAACATCTTTTAACGTCGGCTCCTCTAAATCAGAGTCAGGTGCTTCTGAGGGCACAGGATCATCTAGGGTAGACAGGACTTTAAATCTGGTCGACCGGGCCACAAGCATTTTACCTGCGTCAGGTCCTTCGGTGTCAGTGTCCACATCCGACAGGTCACCGGAGATTGCTGACTTTTTGGGAGTTCCCCTCGGGGAAGCAGCTGCAGTTAGCCTAGCATATTTCTCCAGTCTGGCTGCGGCGTCTTTTTGTACCTCTGTGGCACGACCTGGACGCCCAGGAGTGGCTCCGGCGCCATCTTGGCCCTCCTTCTCCGATCCTTTTTGCTCCTTCCTCCTAGTCATGGCCGCTCCGGATAACCTCCCCAGCAGTCCAGAAAGAACCTCTATGGCTGTTCAGGCAGACAATCACAAGATAAGAGCAGAACCAGCAGGTTCTCAGGATAAAATAGCCGAGGTAGCGGAGGAGCTCTAAGGTACGCGTCCGCTCACATGCCCGTCTAGGCCACGCCCCCTGACCCTGCTCATCTACCAATTCTGTTATACATGTTGATCCCCGTTGAGCTTGTGAAACAACCGATAGTAGGTGTCCCACACTTTCCTCTTCTGCAAAGAACTGCTGTTTGTAGAACTGTCTCTTTCTATCTGCCTCTTGAATCAGATGACATCTTAAATTTCCCGAGCTATCTTTAAGTTCCGGCTTGCAGCCTTTGACGGATCTGAAATAAAGGTTGCCTCTACCTCTTTAACAGCTGCATGCATGTGAATATCTGTCTCTCTAGAGAGAGATTTATGTCTGTTAATCTGTTGAATTAGTACACCTAGCAGGAACCCCTTAATAGCGTCCCAGACAATGTGCAAAGGGGCTGTACCTGTGTTAAAACAAAAGTACTCCTTCAGCGCCCTTTCCACATCTTCCAGTCCACCCAGTGTCCGTAGCCAAAAAGCATTACATTTCCACAGTTTGGAACCTAATCTAGCATTTCTATTTAAGACCAATTCTATTTTAGGAGAATGATCTGAAAGGGATCTGGGGAGATACTCTGTGGAATGTATCAAAGGAAACGCAGCAATACCTACGAGACCCTGGGTGCTGTATCCTCCAGATATCCAGCAGTCCCACTTCCGCCATTATATTTTTAAGAGGAGATGTTTTCTGATGTCTGCCAATGTCGTGTACTCTGCACCTATCCATTCGTTCATCCGGGACATTGTTAAAATCCCCAATTATCAACCAAGGGACATCAGCATACTGTGCTAAGAGGAGGAATGTATACGGATACCAGAACCATGCACACTCCATCTATTTCACAAAACAAACATATATACCTGCCCTCTTCATCCACGTGTTCCTGCAAACATAAGAAACGGATACTTCTATGCACAATTACGCTGACCGCCTTTAATGTGAGGAGAACACTGCATGTGACGAATACCCAACCCAAGCCTTTCTCACAGTATGTAATGATTGTTTAGTTAAATGAGTTTCTTGTAAGCAGCATATAGCTGGGTGGAATCGCATCAAATAATTAAACACACTTTGGCGTTTCGTCGCATCAGCTAGACCCCTCACATTCCAACTAATTATTTTAGTCACTTGAGTCATTGACATTGATGTTTTTATAACTATGTAACATAATTGTTTGAGCTCGTAGGCCCACTGGTGCCTCTCCTTGCTGCTATTGCCATTTAGTGCTGAGACATGATAACCTCCCCCCCATGTTAATTCCCCAACCAAAAAATAAATGAAGCGATACCTTATTCTTAACAACATTTCCCGCCTTAGGTGGGCGGCTCTAGCCAACACTGCCTAGCTTGTGATGCAGCATAGCCTAGCTCTGTGCTAAAGCTCACACAGGCCAGAGTCCTTGGTAAGGTTATGCACGCTGCACGTGCTCCTGCTATCAATATGGCACTGTCTCCATAAAAGAATAACATTAAAATTGAAAAGGATCCACACTTCTTGGCAATATTCTTCTTACTCCCAACACATTAAAAAGGATGAGAGAGGGAAAACCATAATCAAACCATAATCAAAAGAAACAGATCAGAAGACAGTTCCCTCCATAGCAGGTGTGGGTTATCGCCAACCGTAGGGGAACAAGGAATGCAAATAAGAGGTGAACAACATTACCACCATCACTTTCTACTTCAAGTGTCCGAGTCTTTATGTTTCAGGCAATTTTCATGTAAATCCAGCCACTTTAGCGCGTCCTCCGGGCTTTCAAAGAAGTGAGTGGCACCCAGGGCCGCCACCCTCAATTTTGCTGGGAACAACATAGAGTATGGTACTTGGAGAGTCCTCAGCCTCCGTTTTATATCCAGGAAGCGAGCCCTGCGCTTTTGAACCTCTGAGGAGTAATCCGGATATATTGAGATCGTTGCTCCATTAATGCATAACTCCGGAAGATCGCGTGCTTTCTTCAGAATAGTGTCTCTATCTTTGTAATGTAATATCTTAGCTAGAATCTGGCGTGGAGGTCTCCCCGGAGGAAGCGGTCTAGTGGGTACTCTGTGTGCCCTTTCCACAGTATACAGCTTAGACAGACCTTTATCATGAAAGTTTTCCAACAGCCACTTTTCAATAAAATCAGTGGAATGAGCTCCTTCAGCTTTTTCAGGGATGCCCACAATTCTAATATTGTTGCGCCGAGACCTATTTTCAGGGTCATTCATTTTGGCAAATAACTGTGCAATGTCCTGGCCAGACGTCTTGGTAGCCATTTTGAGGGCCATTTCATCTTCTAAACCAGACACCCTTTTCTCCACCTCAGTGGTTCTTTCAGAGATCTTGTGCAGGTCATTTCTAATAAGCACCAAGTCTTCTCTAAGTCCCCCACTTGTAATTTCAGGGATTTAAGGGTCCTGCTGCACTGTGCCACTGCTCTCTTGACATCCTGGAGTGTTGGCTCTTTATCAGAAGGTGCCTTTCCCCCTCAGTTGCATGGCTCCACTTACCAGACCTTGCAGGTGCCCGAGCTCCCTCCAGACCACATGGCAGGCTTTCAAAATGCGCCATAGAAATCGCTAAACAACAAACCCGAATCCCGAACTTTTACGTAAATGTTCGGGTTCAGGTCCCCAACACCCCAAAATTGGTACGAACCCGAACTATATAGTTCGGGTTCGCTCATCCCTAGTCGTGTTCTCAAAAAATAAATTTTAGCATATGTTACTGCTGCTGCAGCATTATGCATAAAACAATCTTTTGTTTCTTCACATACCACTGTTTTCCTGGAGCTTTTACCTTAGAAATATATATGGCTGTTTTGAACCCTACAATATGAGGATCTTTCTCAAGATGGCTCCTCTGCCAGTTCCTCTGAGGCCAAAAACTGCCTTCCCTCACTTCCTATACACAATTGCTGTAGCCAGCAGCTTCCTGCCAGCCAATCAGATTGGATTTTTTAGAGACACGCCACCTTACTCTAAAGCCTAATTTAGGCTTGCATTGTGGAGGAATGCCCCTCTGTCTTCTGTTTATACTAAAAGGAAGACAGCCAAGCCATAGCAACAGTCTTTTAAAGAGACTAGTGGAAAGGGACAGGTAACATTAATTAAAGCTGTTATAAGGCAATACAGATCTTTTGCAAAGATTAACAGGCTAACTGAGGTATACGTGCCTAGCTCTAATCAACTAGCAAATATAAAAGTGACAGTCACAATTTAACTACTGCACATTACGTCGTACAAAGGGAACAATTTTAGATTAATAGCTTTGCATTAGTTGTTAATCGAGGTTTACAACTGTATGAGCCAAACTATGCCAAAACTTTTCTCCTTATTATCACATCTTCTCTAGTCAAGAGGGTCTTATCAAATTTACAATATAGAACAAACACCTAGCACCTTTCCTGTCACTCTGAAACAGCATTTGCACTAAATAGCTTTCCACAAAAATAAATAAATAAATAAGAGCCAAAAACGTATACTTTAGTTAACACTATAGGTGTTTTTTTTTTTTCTCTTTCTAAGCCTTAA
Organism: Bufotes viridis; assembly: GCA_033119425.1. Taxonomy (NCBI): domain Eukaryota; kingdom Metazoa; phylum Chordata; class Amphibia; order Anura; family Bufonidae; genus Bufotes; species Bufotes viridis. The sequence goes on from CM065590.1 coordinate 275,711,545, forward strand.
TTTTGTAGGCCACACACCCTGGTTGGGGAAGGTTAAATTAGCTTGCAGCTAGATGTTGTGCTTTACAGCTTACTTCTTAGCGCATCAAAGGTAAGGTATATTTTTTAAAAATCCTGTCCTCTGAAATTACAATATGGGGCTTAAAGGAGCCAGACTGTACGCAATTTGATTGACTACAAGGTACCCCAAGTTCTATGACAACTTTTAGCAACGGAAACTTGGAGCCTATTAATTTATACCTGCAATGAGAGATCTCTGTTTGTCCACATTCCTCTAAGTTGGGACTTGTGCACCATTCATTCTATTGCACCCAATGAGAAGGTACTATTGGGTCATCTAATATATGCTAATTTATAAACAAGCACACAATATAGTGCATAAAAGGTCAAATTCTTAGCTTATGTAAACACTCATCTGCTTCCTGCTTTTCAGAAGGTCAGCTGGGCAAACTCTGAGATAGACATTTAAATGACGATAACTATAATATTTTAACTAAAATCACTAATTTCTTTAATGCATTGAAATTATAAATAAGCCAATTACTGCAATTATGTTAAAACATTTTAGTGGATAATATAACATCAATAAAAGTGGGAAAAGAATAATGAAAAATGTAAATTAATTAAGATGTAAACTATGTTGAAAATATTAAGTGCTATTAAAGTGGAGAGAAAAATTCTTCCAATATAGCAAGTGTGATGAAATGGATAGATTGATATGCCTTTTATAGTGATTATTAAGTGAAAATTATTTTAAGGGGGATAATTTGATTTTTATCCACATTGAACTTCAAGAACGTTAGGACAAGAAAGGCAAAATAGTTGCAAAGAAATAAAAAATTATGAGTAGTGATAAGCGAGCATGCTCGGCCGAGTATTGGTTCGGCTTGAGCATCGCTATGCTCGGCGCTCGGCTTTACTCGGCCGAGAATCACATGTATTCGTCGCATTGCTCAAGTCTCCTCTCCGCACGTTTGGCACCTTCTAAGCAGCCAATCAAGGTCCAGGTAAGTAATTCCCCTCACTGTAAGGCCATAGCAATGTTAGCTGTAAGCCTTACACTGATTAGCTGGCCGGAACATGTGATACCATTTCATATAGGAGCTGAGGTCTGCCGCTCGGCTCATTAAGCGTCAGGGAGAGCAAACAGTAGGCAGGAACAGATAGCGTTTTGCTCTAAACTTACTGATTTCACTTCAAAAACCTTATTAAAAGACCTAACAGTCCTTATAAGGACTAGAGTATGTGTTTGCAGCACCTTTTTTTTTTTTTTTTAAGAAGGGGTTAATTCATCACTATCAGGAACAGGCGTCACCAGGAAGGGACAGATAAGTGCAGGGCTTGAAAATCGCTTTCATAACTTTGATCAGACAGAAAACGCCATCATTAAGCAGTGTGTTGGGCAGATATTATCAAAAGGGGCTTATTCACTACAGTGTTCCTTCATACTGAGATATATACTGCACTATCATAAAGCAGTGTGTTGGGCAGACATTATTAAAAGGGGCTTATTCACTACTGTGTGCCTGGTACTGAGATATACACTGCACCACTATATAGCAGTGTGTTGGGGAGACATTATTAAAGGGGCTTATTCACTACAGTGTTCCTGCTACTGAGGTATACACTGTACCATCAGAGAAATAATTTGTTCTGGGGAAATTAACGAAACTTGTGCCACATCTGTGTGTGCGTTCAATCCGCAACCGTTATATTAATTACTCCAGCAGACAGTGATTTATATTTTGGCCATAGTTAACAAGTTTTGGGCACATCTGTGTGTGCATTTAGGCCGCAACCCTGTATACAGTATTCCAGCAGAGAATATATTTTATTTAGGACAAATTTGTATTCAATATAGAACTACATCCGAATAAAGTGTGTATTGTCAAAATTACATTTTCTCTGGCCTAGTGTAGTGGCGAAAAATTGTATTTCTCTGTCTACTGTTCATTACAGCCAGCAAATACAGTGTGTACAGTAAAATTACATTATCTCTGGCTTAGTGTAGTGCCGAAAAATAGTATTTCTCTGTCCGCTGTACATTACAGAAAGCAAATACAGTGTGTATGGAAAAATTACATTATCTCTGGGCTAGTGGGGTGCTGAAAATTGTATTTCTGTCTCCTGTACATTACAGAAAGCAAATACAGTGTTTACTGTAAAAGTTACATTATCCGTGGCCTAGTGTGGTGGTGAAAAATTGCATTTCTCTGTCTCCTGTACATTACAGAAAGCAAATACAGTGTTTACTGTAAAAATTACATTATCCGTGGCCTAGTGTGCTGGTGAAAATTTGTATTTCTCTGTCTCCTGTACATTACAGAAAGCAAATACAGTGTTTACTGTAAAAATTACATTATCCATGGCCTAGTGTGGTGGTGACAAATTGTATTTCTCTGTCTCCTGTACATTACAGAAAGCAAATACAGTGTGTACTATAAAAATTACATTATCCGTGGCCTTGTGTGCTGGTGAAAAATTGTATTTCTCTGTCTCCTGTACATTACAGAAAGCAAATACAGTGTGTACTGTAAAAATTACATTATCCGTGGCCTAGTGTGGTGCTGAAAAATTGTATTTCTCTGTCTCCTGTACATGACAGAAAGCAAATACAGTGAGTACTGTAAAAATTACATTATTCGTGGCCTAGTGTGGTGGGGAAAATTGTATTTCTCTGTCTCCTGTTCATTACAGCCAGCAAATACAGTGTGTACAGTAAAAAATGCATTATCTGTGGCCTAGTGCACTCCTGAAAATCTTTATTTTTCTGTGTTCAGTACATTACAGCAAGCCAATACAGTGTGTACTGTAAAAATAACATTATCTCTGGGCTAGTGTAGTGCCGAAAATCAGTATTTTTCTGTATCCAGTACTGTCCTGCATCAGAAAACTGTGTCTTTAGCGGACAGTAAAACAATCTGCGCTGCATCTACAGAAAAAAACATTAATATGAAGAAGGCGAGCAAAAAGGGAGGCGGAAGTGGGCGTGATGCTGATGGTGCAAGCAGAGGCTGTGGCCCTTGCTGTGATGCTGATGGTGCAAGCAGAGGCCGTGGCCCTGGGCGCAATGAAACTGTGCCTGCTGCCAGTGCACCAGAAAAAGCAAAACAATCCACCTTACCCAGCTTCATGTCCAACTTAGCTGGGCGGCGCAGGACAACACTGTCGAAGTAGGACCAGTGCGACACAGGTGGTTGGTTGGATTGCAGAAGATAATCCTTTCAGTAGGTTAAGCACATTCCTCTCTTCCATGAAGTCCAGTCTCTGTCCCATCACTGCAATGTTTTATTGGGTTCTCTAGGCTTCAAGAACTCATCTCCAATGCTTTATACCGTCTGCTCCCCTGTAGGCCGTCACTGCAATAATTTATGGGGTTCGCTAGGCTTCAGGCCCTCACCTCCAATGCTTTATACCATCTGCTCACCTGTAGGCCATAACTGCCATGATTTATGGGGTTTGCTAGGCTTCAGGCCCTCACCTCCAAATCTTTATACGGTCTTCTCACCTGTAGGCCATCACTGCAATGTTTTATGGGGTTCGCTCACCTTCACGCACTCAACTATTATGTTTTAGATGGTAATCAGCACGCCCTTGCTCCAAATGTTTTTGAGGGTCACCAGTAAGCCATCAGTGATACATTTTTTAAGGGTGTGTATGATGCTTTCCTTTATGTGTAATAAAGGGTGTATTGGAGTGCCGATTCCTTATAATTTTTGCTAGCCCTTTCACTTAGTGCATAGGCTTTATGAGTGCAGCAGTGTACCTGAACAATTGTAGCATGTGTATGTGAATGTGAATGAGGCCCTCGTTTATGTGATATACAGGCTGTATCGGAGTGCTTCTTCCTTGTAATTTTTGGCAGCATTTGTACAATTGAATATACAGGAAAGAATGTTTCCTAACAATTTTACCTCTAAAATTTTTTTTTTTTTTTTAAGAGGGCGGGATTTTGGGCGTGATTTTGTCACTATGTAAAAGTGGCGGACAGCTGGGAAAATATGGTTCCCAGCTGCGACATTGGAGTCCAAGATGCACCCAGACATGGTCCCCATGCTCTTTCAGATCCATTTAGGTGGTGTTTCTGTCACTTTCTGACCTTTTCCAATGGACCAGGCACCCTCCCCTCATCCAAGTAGGGGGTGCCTGGTTGTCTTCTATTGACTACCAATATACTCGGGTGCTCGGTCGAGCGCACGAATATCGCTATGTGTTCGGACCGAGTACCTGAACACCCAAACACTTTGGTGCTCGCTCATCACTAATTATGAGTCAATAAAGATGAGGGGTAAGGAAATGTTCAAGACATTATAGAATTTGTATGTTCACCCTGTGTTTTCTTAGGTTTCCTCTGGCTACTCCTTTTTTCTCCCAGACTATAAAAATGGGCTGATAGATTTATTGGCTTCCAATGACATTGCCCCTAGTTTGACTACGTGCACACAAACGTATTTTGTCTCCGCGTCCGTTTCGTTTTTTTTTTTGGCTAGGATGCGGACCCATTTATTTCAATGGGTCCGCAAAAAATGCGGACAGCACACAGTGTGCTGTCTGCATTAGTATGTCCATTCCGTAGCCCTGCAAAAAAAATAGAACATGTCGTATTCTTGTCTGTTTTAGGCATTGTTACAATAGATCCTTAAAAAAAATGGATAGCATACAGATGTCATCCTTTTTTTGGGGGGGTATCCGCAATTCGCAGAACGCAAAACACATAAGGTCATGTGGATGTAGCCTTTGTGTGACAGATACTATACAACTTAGCAGAATATGCTAGTGCTATATAATCAATGATGACTAAATAAATAGATAAATGCAGTATAGAATACTGTACAAAACAAGTTAAATGCATGAGAAAAGTTCATAGTGACTACTTTATCTAGATGGAAAACTGGAGGGACTAAAGAACGATCCTTGTTCAAATAGAGTGGACAATACAAGTGAAGGGAAGAATAAAGAAAAAAGGAAAGAAAAAAGAGGAGGAGAGTGAAGATATCAGAAAAGAAAATGAGAAGAGAGAAGAACTGGGGTGATGAGAGGAGAGAAGAGTAAAGAGGAGTGAGGAGGGAGAAAAAGAGATGTGAGAAGAAGAAGAGAGATGAGAGAAGAGGGGAGATAAAAGGAAAAGAGATAAGAAAAGAAGAGGAGATAGTGTAATGTCAATTTTCTACTACGTATCTGTGGATATGTGTGGACTGTAGAGCGTAGGCAGCATTCCAGTTTCAATTATTACATTTATTCAGTTAAAGAATATGATGTGGAACAATTTTCTAATATATACAGTCATGGCTGTAAATGTTGGCCCCCCTGAAATTTTTCAAGAAGATGAAGCATTTCTCACAGAAAAGTATTGCAGTAACACATGTTTTGCTATGCACATGTTTATTCCCTTTGTGTGTATTGGAACAAAACCAAAAAAGGGAGGAAAAAAGCTAATTGGACATAATGTCACACCAAACTCCAAAAATGGGCTGGACAAAATTATTGGCACCTTTAACTTAATATTTGGTTGCACACCCTTTGGAAAAATAAACTGAAGTCAGTCACTTCCTATAACCATCAATAAGCTTCTTACACCTCTCACCCGGAATTTTGGACCACTCTTCCTTTTCAAACTGCTCCAGGTCTCTCTTATTTGAAAGGCGCCTTTTCCCAACAGCAATTTTAAGATCTCTCCACAGGTGTTTAATGGGATTTAGATCTGGACTCATTGCTGCACCAGAACTCTCCAGCGCTTTGTTGCCATCCATTTCTGGGTGCTTTTTACGTATATTTAGGGTCATTGTTCTGCTGGAAGACCCAAGATCTCGGACGCTAAACCCAGCTTTCTGACACTGGGCTCTACAGTGTGACCCAAGATCAGTTGGTAATCCTCAGATTTCATGATGCCTTGCACACATTCACGGCACCCAGTGCCAGAGGCAGCAAAACAACCCCAAAACATCATTGAACCTCCACCATATTTCACTGTAGGTACTGTGGTCTTTTCTTTGTAGGACTCATTCCATTTTCGGTAAACAGTAGAATGTGTGCTTTACCAGAAAGCTCTATCTTGGTCTGATCTGTCCACAAGACATTTTCCTAGAAGAAATTTGGCTTACTCAAGAACATTTTGGCAAAATGTAGTCTTGCTTTTTATGTTTCTGTGTCAGCAGTAGGGTCCTCCTGCCATAGCGTTTAATTTCATTTAAATGTCGCGTGACACTGATGCTCCCTGAGCCTGCAGGACAGCCTAAATATCTTTGGAACTTGTTTGGGGCTGCTTATCCACCATCCAGACTATCCTGCGTTGACACCTTTCAACAATTTTTCTCTTCCGTCCACGCCCAGGGAGATCGGCTACAGTGCCATGGGTTGCAAACTTCTTGATAAACTTGCGCACTGAGGACAAAGACAAATCTAGATCTCCAGAGATGGACTTGTAACCTTGAGATTGTTGATATTTTCCCACAATTTTGGTTCTCAAGTCCTCAGACAGTTCTCTTCTCCTCTTTCTGTTGCCCATGCTTAGTGTGGCACACATAGACACACAATGCAAAGACTAAGTGAACTTCTCTCCTTTTTATCTGCTTTCAGGTGTGATTTTTATATTGCCCACACCTGTTACTTGCCCCTGGTGAGTTTAAAGGAGCATGATGTGCTTGAAACAATCTTATTTATCCACAATTTTGAAAGGGTGTCAATAATTTTGTCCAGCCCATTTTTAGAGTTTGGTGTGACATTATGTCCATTTTGCTTTTTTCCTACCTTTTTTGGTTTTGTTCCAATACACACAAAGGGAATAAAAATATGCATAGAAAAACATGTGTTACTGCAATACTTTTCTGTGAGAAATACTTAATGTTCTTGAAAATTTTCAGGGGTACCAACATTTACAACCATGACTGCATCCATTTTTTTTTTTTTCATCATTAAATTTTTATTATTATTATTATTTTTTATACAATAACAATTATACATAAATCACAATACAATCACAATACAATAAGATTGGTCTGTCTGATTCTACCAGCCGCATTAATTTCGCGTGGCTGTCTTGTAAATACAGTATTAATCCCACTTGGACCAGCCTGTCCAAACACACCACTACTGAGTGACATGACCGACACGACATCGACAGGGGGAGACTTAGACACATAAAGGGAGGGTATCTTAGTGCCGCCTGAACAAATATGCGCAATACTCATTCAATCTATCGAGGATATAGAACAGGGGCAAGAGCTCCAATTGTCCCATTCTCTTCCAAAACGGGAAACCAAACCATTGGCTCTGGCCCACATCTTCTCATATATATAAGTTTGATTAACTTTCTGAAGGATCTCAGTTAAACAAGGAATTTTATCGGATTTCCAGTTCTGAGCAATCGCTGTCTTTGTAGCTAAAAATAAATGGCTAATTGGTGTTCTAACATTCATTGGAATATTTCTAATATCTATAAACAATAAGGCCAATTGTGGGGAGGGGTCCACTTTACTCCCCACTAATTCTGAACCGAGGGAGAACATTTCCTCCCACAGTCCACTAATCAGAGGGCATTTCCATAAAATGTGAAGGAGAGTCCCCTTTGACCACATCCTCTCCAACATTGGTTTGACATTGCCGAGAACATGGAGCTCAATTTGTCTGGGGTATAATACCATCGTAATAATGTCTTCATAAAGGATTCAATATGACACGCGCATTTAAAGTTCTCAGATGTAAATTTCAATGCATTTTGCCACTGATCCTCAGATAGTAACTGGCCCAGTTCTTTTTCCCATGAGAGTAAGGGGTTGTCTTGTTGAAGATAGCTTTATCCCTCATCAGGGTATAAAGTGGTCGAAGGTGGACCTTTTAGTCCCTGCTGATGCCCATACATGAAATATATCCAAGTTGGCCATTATATCTATGCAGGGATGACTTTTAACGAAATGGCGGATACATAGATATTTATAAAAGTCCGCCTTCGGCACATCATACAATCTCACGAAGTTGCTCAAACGAGAGCAACTCTCCTGATACAAAAAGGCTTCCAACCATATTCATCCCTTTATCCGCCCATTAGGTTACTGACAGATTTGGTAAGATATAATTAAATATCGTAATTGGAGCAAAAGAGCTCAACTGTCTCTGTCTATGACTGTATCCATTTGAAATTTTGCTTGTAGACCTTTATTATATTCATTCAGTAGGCTCTCCCTAAAGCAAAAAAAAAAAAGTATGACCCATTTTAGTCCTGTAAAATGCATTCATAGGAGAGTTATATAGGACTAAACAAGGATTTAGTCGTGTGAGCATTCATGTGATCCTCCCAAGTATCATATAACCTAGCTTTCATTTAACTGCCCAGGGATTTAACAGGCAAAAAGTAATGTATTGAGGAGTAGAACAGTATATACAGTATTACTATCTACAGAAACATCTCATCATGTCTGAAAATGTCTGTGTAGAAATGTGTGGGGTGTTTTTTTAACTAAATGTTATTAACAAAATGACAACATCACCTAGAGACAGGCAGCCATTTTATATCAGCTACAAACAGGCGCCCATGTAAATACCCACAGTAATGTAGCTACTGTAATAACCACAATAAAAATTATGATTCCACCACTAATCCAGTTTACTAATCACAATAATGTGTCCTGTGTGCTGACTCAGCAGATATATGTTATGTAACACTGCTACTTACTGAATGTCAGAGGTTATATGATGTGACGAGTGTCACATGACTGATGCAATGTTTCAGTTAGGCCATGGATACTTTACACAGGAAGAGAATGTAATGCCTATACTTTTGGCTATAGACTTGCTATGGTAAAGAAACAGATTTACTAACTGTAGGTTTAGATAGCACCCTGCTGAGGGTACTGTGAATATATAGAATTGAAGAAAAGAGAGAGTGAGACTCAGAATCGACTAATTTACTGCCTAACCTTCCCCACACACAGCCTTTGGTGAAATTGTCAAAGACACCTTTAAGGACTGGCAATATTAAAGTGTATTAAATTGCTGCAATAGCGCTCCTTGCTAGGCTGTACCTGGTGTGGCTGCAGTATCGCAATTCAATATTGGCTCCTTAATACCAAATGGCCTGAATACTGAGATAGTGCTCTTCGCATTTGAATAGGTAAACCACAATGTATAGCGGAGATGAAGGGGTTAAATATAATCATCTCGAATGAGCGCATAAATAGGGGGCAGAAAAAGAGCCCTGTAAGACTCCCTGAGGAAGGACAGCTTTACTGTCCAAAACGTGTCGGAGTAGCTGCTCTGTGCGTGCGCAAATTGTCAAACCCTTACTTCCACAGCACTGCGCCCTTGGCCGGGCGTAAACTGTGGACACAGGCAAGCAGTCCATTTCAGTGTGGGATCCTGGACTGATTGTGAAGAAGAAGACACAACTCGGCTGAGAACAGCCAGGCGCAAGGTAAATTAAACAAAATTCAATAAGGGATTTTTGTACTGTAGAGGATACATGGTGTGACGTGAGACAACACATTATCCTCCTAGAAAATATAGTTATTGTTTTAGAATATTGAAGTACCTTTAAGGACTGTACTTTTTCAGTGCCTGTCTGAACCACCCAATTGCCTCCGTAAAGCACAGTGAACTGTTTGTATTAAAACCAGCCTCAATATTACATGCTCTGCACTGCTACAGTATTGCATTGTCTGCCACTAGTGTTGAACAAATCAAAGTATCAGAAATGAAAGTATCTGAAGTGGACATCGGTCCGAATTTCAGGAAAAATTTAATTCGCCACAAATATCTAATCACCTCATCCACTTGCTCGCAGAGATGCTGTCCGCTCCCATCTTGATTAAAGAAAATCCGCCAAAGTACCTGCAGGGAGCATGATGTCATCACTGATCGTTGCTTAACCCCTGAACAATTTAATGTGAGACAAAGATGCCTCAATCAGCGTTGAACGCGGCATCTGAGGGGTTAAATAACGAGGACAGCGCAATCATCATTCTCCGTCATTGCACCCACTCCATACAATGAAAAGCAATTTGTGACAAAGTAATTTGTAAAAATCGAATTTCTTGTTGAAGTTTGATGAAGCAGCCAAATCGAATTGTTCAAAACTTCGCTCATCTCTATCTGCCACCATAAGGCACCTCTGCCTTGCACCTCGAAACTCATCGACATCCAGGGCACCCCACCTAACACCAGACAGGAGTCCCAAAGCCAGGGAGTGCCCGAAAGGAAAAAATGTTCACCTTTCCCATTACTGCATGGCCCAGAGAATGCCAAATATTGGGACTGCCACTGCAAGAACAACTACTACTATCAGTGCCACTACCACCACACCTGTCCTCCCCCTATTCCTTTCCTGAGCCTATTGCACATTTGGTCACTGAAAATGTAAAATCTGCTGTTGAATGACATGGTTATATGAGATTAGTGGATGCTAGATAGATATAAATGGTTTAAATATTTGGAATAATGAGACAAATAATGTGATTTATATTAGTATTCCTTATTATTCCCTAAAATCACAGCATATCATATGCTGTGTGATATGCAGAGTCTATAGTACGCGCATACCAGGATTGCTATTACCAAACTTATTAGAAGAGTCCCTTTAACCCCTTAAGGACACGGCCATATTTCACATTAAGGACCAGGCCACTTTTTGCAAATCTGACCAGTGTCACTTTTTGTGGTGATAACTTTTAAATGCTTTTACTTATGCAGGCCATCCTGAGATGGTTTTTTGCCACATATTGTACTTCATGAGAGTGGTAAAATGGAGTCGAAAAATTTCATTTTTATTTATAAAAAAATACCAAATTTACCAAAAATTTGAAAAAATTAGCAATTTTCTAAGTTTCAATTTCTCTACTTCTATAATACATTGTAATACCGCCAAAAAGTTATTGATTTACATTCCCCATATGTCTACTTCATGTATCGATTATTTTGGGAATGCCATTTCATTTTTGGGGACGTTACAAGGCTTAGAAGTTTAGAAGCAATTCTTAACATTTTTCAGAAATTTAAAAAAACACTTTTTAGGGACCAGATCAGGTCTGAAGTCACTTTGTGAGGCTTACATAATATAAACCACCCAAAAGTGACCCCATTCTAGAAACTACACCCCTCAAGGTATTCAAACCCGATTTTACAAACTTTGTTAACCCTTTAGGTGTTCCACAAGAGTTATTGGCAAATGGAGATGAAATTTCTGAATTTCTATTTTTTGTTAGCTTGCCTCCTAAAAAGTGTAATATAGAGCAACCAAAAATCATATTTACCCTAAAATAGTACAAACAAAACTGACACCTTATACTGTAGTTTCCAAAATGGGGTCACTTTTTTGGAGTTTCTACTGTAGGGGTGCATCAGGGGGCTTCAAATGGGACATAGTGTCAAAAAACCAGTCCAGCAAAATCTGCCTTCCAAAAACCATATGGCGTTCCCTTCCTTCTATGCCCTGCCGTTTGGCCATACAGCAGTTTATGACCACATATGGGGTGTTTCTGCAAACTACAGACTCAGGGTAATAAATATTGAGTTTTGTTTGGCTGTTAACCCTTGCTTTGTTACTAGAAAAATGGGAACGTTTCTATTTTTTGTTATTTGCATAGTTTATCTGACAGGTTAGATCGAGTGCTATTTATATAGAGGATGTTGTTGTGGACGCGACATTACCAAATATGACTACTTTTTGTTTTTTTTTGTTTCAGTTTTTCATAACAAAGCATTCTTGAAAAAATGATTTTTTTAGTGTCACTATATTCTGAAACCATATTTTTTTTTATTTTTTGGGTGACTGTCTTATATAGGGGCTCATTTTTTGCGGGATGAGATGAAGGTTTGATTGGCACCATCTTGGGGTGCATATGACATTTTGGTCGCTTGCTATTACACTTTTTGTGATGTAAGGTGACAAAAACGGCTTTTGATACGGTATTTATATAATTTTTTTTGCTTTGTTCACCTGAGGGGTTAGATCATGTGTTAGTTTTATAGAGCAGGTTGATACGGACGCGGCAATACCTAATATGTATAAATTTTATTTATTTATTTAAGTTTTACACAATAATATAATTTTTGAAACAAAATAAAATCATGTTTTAATGTCTCCATAGTGAAACCAAAATAGCCGGCACTTCGTTCAGAGTAGCGCTGCAATGGGAAGGAGCGGAGCTCCACGTTCAGTATGAAGGAATCCCAGAAATCGCACAAGTGTATGCAGGTGAATCGATTTCTTCTTTATTGAACAAACTTATTCAAATCAATCAACGCGTTCCGGCACACTGCCTTTCTTAACAGGTACATAGTAATGAATCAAACAGCTTTATATAGGGTGTACTATCCTAATCTAAGTGACGTAGTCCACCCATAAAGGGGGATACATGCCCAGCACCAATTAGCAGGATAGTTTCATTTTAACAAAAACAAAGTGGGTAGTGTCTTTCTGTTCAGGATCAATGTATCGACTGTATCTAAAAGGAAACAGAAAACATATACAAAGCACATAAGTATATAATTAATAAATCCACAGTATAACTGGATATTGTTATCTATAATCTAGTGACCTCATAATCATGATTTAAACCTTTTGGATGTAACGTATTCAGAGTATGTATCCAGTATGCCTCCCTGCGGAGTAGGAGTTTTTAATATCACCTCCTCTCCTTAGTCTAGTGACCTGCTCCAAAACCTGAAATCTCAGCTGTGACACTGAGTGTTTACATTTATCAAAGTGATACGGTAAGGGTAACAGCAAGTTTTTGGTTCTTATGGTCTATTTGTGTTTACATATCCTATCACGTACTGTTTGCATTGTCTCTCCCACATAAGCCATGCCACATGGACATTTTATTAAAAAATCACATTTTTGAGTCGCATATAAAAACCCATCTATTTTAAATGGTTGACCAGTTTGGGGATGATGGAATTCAGAGCCCTTGATAATGTGTGAACATTGAAGGCAGTGAAGGCATGGGAATGTGCCTTTTTCACTGTCTTCAGTGTGCTCTGTCTCAATCTGACCTTTGTACTTCCCAAATCCGCTCGTACCAGTTTATCCCTAAGACTATTATTTTTCTTATTGCAAATTAATGGTGGATTTTTAAATTCTTCCACATTAGGATAAGCCTTAGTCAGGATATGCCAGTGCTTCCTGACTATATTGTCAATATGTGTATTATACGGATGGAATTTGTGACTAAAGGTGACTCTAGGCTGCTTAGTCCCTCCCACTTCTCTAGATGGAGGATCTCTTCTAGCCTTATCCAAAAGGGGGTAGGATACCCTCTCTCTTTGAATCTCTCTGACATCTCATGTAGTCTCAAATCTTGAATTATCGGGTCAGAAACAATTCGTTTTATTCTTTGAAACTGGGATTTAGGGATTGCTTTTTTAAAGCAGGTGGATGCGCACTGGTATAATGTAGGACACTATTTTTGTCCGTCTCCTTCCTGAATAAATCAGTGGTTAGACGGCCATGTTCATCTTCACTACTCCACTGAGGAATACTAACGAGGGTCAACTGGGTTTGAAGGACTTTGACTTAAAAATTAAAAGCACATTCATGCCGCCTAAAACGCATCACCCAGTGGAAACTTATGTTCAATTTGTTTCCAAAGAAGTGGAGTCTCATTTGCGAATAATTAACCACCTCAGCCCTCCTAGCTTAAACACCCTTAATGACCAGGCCACTTTTACAATTCTGCACTACACTACTTTCACCGTTTATTGCTCCGTCATGCAACTTACCACCCAAATGAATTTTACCTCCTTTTCTTCTCACTAATAGAGCTTTCATTTGGTGGTATTTCAATTTTGCTGACATTTTTACTTTTTTGCTATTAATAAAAATGTAACAACATTTTTGCAAAAAAATGACATTTTTCACTTTCTGTTGTAAAATTTTTAAAAAAACTACATTTCTATATAATTTTTTTCTAAATTTATTGTTCTACATGTCTTTGATAAAAAAATCCAATAAGTGTATATTTATTGGTTTGGGTAAAAGTTATAGCATTTACAAGCTATTGTGCAAAAACTAATTTCCGCATTTTGAAGCAGCTCTGACTTTCTGAGCACCTGTCATGTTTCTTCAGGTGCTAGAATGTCAGGATAGTATAAATACCCCCAAATGACACCATTTTAGAAAGAAGACACCCCAAAGTGATTCGTGGAGGGGCATGGTGAGTTCATGTATAATTTAATTTTTTTCACAAGTTAGCGGAAAATGACACTTTCTGAGGAAAATAAATAAATAAATAAAGTTTCCATTTCTGCTAACTTCTGGCAAAAAAAATAAAAATCTCAGACGGACTCACTATGCCCCTCAGTGAATACCTTGGGCGGGGATAAATTGTGAGCAGCCATGTAAAACCTAAAGGTACTCGTTGGAATTTGGGCCCTTATGCCCAGGCTGCAAAAATGTTACTCATGTGGTTTTGCCGTACTCAGGAGAAGTAGGGCAATGTGTTTTGGGGTGTATTTTTACATATACCCATTTTGGGTGAGAGAAATATCTCTGTAAATTATCAACTTTGTATAAAATTTTTAAAAAGTTGTCGTTTACAGAGATATTTCTCACACAAAGTATGGGTATATATAAAAATACACCCCAAAACACATTGCCCTACTTCTTCTGAGTACAGCGATACCACATGTGTGCCACTTTTTGCAGCCTGGGTGCGCAAAGGGCCCTAATTCCAATGAGTACCTTTAGGATTTCACAGGGCATTTTTACGCATTTGGATTCCAGACTTCTTCTCACGCTTTACCCTGGGTTCAGACCTGAGCGTTCCAAAAACACGCGTTTTACGCGCGTTTTGACAGCGCTTTTGACGCGTTTTTGCAAATAGGAAACGCGCGTTCAGTGCACGCGTTCTTGTGATTGACTACTGTGGTGTCAATCACAAAACGCGTCAAACGCCCCAAAAGAAGCTCAAGTACTTGTTTATGCGTTGGCGTTTTACAGCGCGTTCAAACGCGCTGTAAAGCGCTCAAGTGTGAACCACTCCCATAGGGATGCATTGGTTTTAATCTGTTGAGCGTTTTACAGCGCGTTTGAACGCGCTGTAAAACGCTCAGGTGTGAACCCAGGGTTAGGGGCCTCTAAAATGCCAGGACAGTATAAATACCCTACATGTGACCCCATTTTAAAAGAAGACACCCCAAGGTATTCCGTGAGGGGTATGGTGAGTTCAGGCAAGATTTTATTTTTGTCACAAGTTAGTGGAATATGAGACTTTGTAAAAAACAAAAAAAATTCCGCTAACTTGTGCCAAAAAGAAAAATTCTGTGAACTCAACATGCCCTCACGGAATACCTTGGGGTGTCTTTCCAAAATGGGGTCACATGTGGGTATTTATACTGCCCTGGCATTTTAGGGACCCTAAAGCGTGAGAAGAAAATCCTTAAAATGCCCTCCTAAAGGTACTCGTTGGAATTTGGGCCTTTGCGCATCTTGGCTGCAAAGTGTCACACATATGGTATCGCCGTACTCAGGAGAAGTAGGGCAATGTGTTTTAGGGTGTATTTTTACATATACCCATGCTAGATGAGAGAAATATCTCTGTAAATTGACAACTTTGAATAAAAAATTTAAAAAGTTGTCGTTTACAGCGATATTTCTCACACAAAGTATGGGTATATATAAAAATACACCCCAAAACACATTGCCCTACTTCTCCTGAGTACGGCGATACCACATGTGTGACACTTTATTGCAGCCAAGATGCGCAAAGGAGCCCAAATTCCCATGAGTACCTTTAAGATTTCACAGGGCATTTTTACTCATTTGGATTCTCACGCTTTAGGACCCTAAAATGCCAGGGCAGTATAAATACCCCACATGTGACCCCATTGTGGAAAGAAGACACCCCAAGGTATTCTGTGAGGGGCATGGCGAGTTCACAGAAAAAAATTTTGGCACAAGTTAGCGTAAATTGATATAGATATATATTTTTTTATACAAAGTCTCATATTCCACTAACTTGTGACAAAAATAAAATTTTACATGAACTCACCATACCCCACACGGAATACCTTGGGGTGTCTTCTTTCTAAAATGGAGTCACATGTGAGGTTTTGTACTGCCCTGGCATTTGAGGGTCTCCCGCAATCATTACACGTATGGCCAGCATTAGGAGTTTCTGCTATTCTCCTTATATTGAGCATACGGGTAATGAGATTTTTTTCTGTTCAGCCTCTGGGCTAAAAAAAAAAAAAGAATGGCACAGATTTTTTCATTTGCATCGATCAATGTGGATGAAAAAACTCTGCCAAAATCAGTGACTGCGGTGCGGTGGGCTGGGCGCTAGCTACCTAACAAGTAGCTAACTAACTGGTGGTGATAAGGGACCCTTATGCCCCATTCACATGTCCGCAATTCTGTTTGCGGAATGGAATTGCGGACCCATTCATTTCTATGGGGACAGACTTTGTCCCGCTCGGATCCGGAATTACGGATCCGCGCTCCGGGTCTGCACTTCCGTTCCGCAAAAATATAGAACATGTCCTATTCTTGTCCGCAATTGCGGACAAGAAAAATCATTTTCTATATAGTTCTGGCAATGTGCGGATCTGTAAAATGCGGAAAGCACATTGCCGGTGTCCGTGTTTTGAGGATCTGCGGATCCGCGGATCCGTGAATCCACGGATCTGCAAAACACATATGGACCTCTGAATGGAGCCTTACAAGGGGTGTGAACAATGACAGGGGGTGATCAGTGACAGAGGGGTGATCAGGGAATCTAGATGGGGTGATCAAGGGGTTAACAAGGGGTTAATAAGTGAGGGGGTGGGGGGTTAGTGTAGTGTTTGGTGCAACTTCACATAGCTACATGGTCCTCTGGTGGTTGATCCCAGCAAATGGGACCACCAGAGGACCAGGTAGCAGGTATATCAGACGCTGTTAACAAAACAGCGTCTGATATACTTGTTTGATGCTATTTATTTAGCATCTACAGCCTGCCAGCGATTGATCATCGCTGGCAGGCTGCAGTAGAACTCCTGAGACGCTCGGCACTGTGAACAGGAAGTCTCGTGTCTCGCGAGATGACGCGCCAACGCGTCAGATCAGAATTACAGGACCGCCCGCTGGACGCATCCGTGCGTTAGGCGGTCCTGTAGTGGTTAAGAGAGGGATTTTCGAATATGCCACAATATTACAACCAAGGAGAGAGTGGCGATTAAGACACTTGTGGAGGACAGATCCCTGGTAATAAAACCAGCCGATAAAGGGGGCTCCATAATAATTATGGACAAGACAAAATATGTGGATGAGATAACACGGCAGCTATCAGACACTAACACCTATAAACCCTTTGCCTTGAATACACAGTCCTTTTGTTGGATACAACACAATTTTTGAAAATTGTTAAAGATCTCAACACCATTCCGGTGGATAGTTGGTTGGTCACAGTAGATGTGAGCCTATACACATCAATAGACCATGAAAAGGGGATTAAGGCGGTAGCGGATATATTGGGAAAAAGTAATTATTCTGTGTTGCAACAGGAGTTTTTCTTACAATTGTTACGTTTGGTTCTGTTTGAAAACTACTTTATGTTTGAAGACACTTACTACTTACAGCAACGGGGGACCGCGCAGGGGTCGAATGTGGCCCCGCCCTATGCAAATGCATTTATGTGAGCTTTTGAAGAGTCATATGTATACAACCAAGATAATTATAAAAAGAATGTTATTGTTTGGAAAAGATTTATTGATGACATTTTTTCCGTGTGGGCGGGGTCACATGAGACCCTATCCGAGTTCTTCAGCCATTTGAACATGGCATGTGATGGTTTGGGATTTACTATAACCTGTGATAGACAAAAAGTGAGTTTTTTGGATACCCTGATCATTAAAGATGAACATGGCCGTCTAACCACTGATTTATTCAGGAAGGAGACGGACAAAAATAGTGTCCTACATTATACCAGTGCGCATCCACCTGCTTTAAAAAAAGCAATCCCTAAATCCCAGTTTCAAAGAATAAAACGAATTGTTTCTGACCCGATAATTCAAGATTTGAGACTACATGAGATGTCAGAGAGATTCAAAGATAGAGGGTATCCTACCCCCCTTTTGGATAAGGCTAGAAGAGATCCTCCATCTCAAGAAGTGGGAGGGACTAAGCAGCCTAGAGTCACTTTTATTCACAAATTCCATCCGTATAATACACATATTGACAATATAGTCAGGAAGCACTGGCATATCCTGACTAAGGCTTATCCTAATGTGGAAGAATTTAAGAATCCACCATTAATTTGCAATAAGTAAAATAATAGCCTTAGGGATAAACTGGTACGAGCGGATTTGGGAAGTACAAAGGTGACATTGAGACAGATCACACTGAAGACTAAGGAGAGGAGGTGATATTAAAAAACTCCTACTCCGCAGGGAGGCATACTGGATACATACTCTGAATACGTTACATCCAAAAGGTTTAAATCGTGATTATGAGGTCACTAGATTATAGATAACAATATCCAGTTATACTGTGGATTTATTGATTATATATCTTGTTGAAATTTGCACTTACCCACAATGCCTTCACATTTAAGGACCGCTTCTACCTACAGCTCCGGGTACAGCTATGGGGGCGACTTGTGCGCCCTTGTATGCTAATCTGTTCCTGGGACTGTGGGAGAGGGAGACGGTCCTGAATGTGAGGGGTCACGACGCCGTAGTCTTATGGTCAAGATATATAGATGATATTCTATTTATTTGGCAGGGCTCAAGCGTCACATTTGGAGGAGTTTCTACGTGAATTAAACAACAATGAGCTAAATATTAGACTTACTTGGAAATATAGCTCAGCATCGGTGGAATTCCTTGATGTTTTGATCCAGGTTGAAGAGGGTGGCTCCTTGGGCATGGATATGTATAGAAAGCCCACGGCGGCCAACTCTTTACTACATTTCTCCTCTTCCCATCACCCACAGGTTAAAAAGCTATAACTGTTGGCCAATTCTATAGGGCGAAAAGGATCTGCTCTAATGACGCTAAGTTTGAACGACAGGCGGCGGATCTGACCCGCAAGTTCCAGGAGAGAGGGTATAGTCGTCAGACTATACATAGGGGTTATATGAGAGCCAAAAACATCCCTAGAGATAATCTGCTCCTGAAGAAGGGCAGAAAAGGGAAAGAACAGGGCCCGGAACATCCGAGATATATCACCCCTTTCAATGCTCAATGGCGTGAACAACTAGAGATTTTAAATAGACATTGGCATGTTCTACTTACAGATAGAGACTTGAAACGGGTGATTTCAACACGACCGTCTGTGGCCTGGAAAAGATCGAAAAATCTAAAGGATATGATCACTAGAAGTCACTATATTGCCCCAGGAGTCAAAAGTCCCTTTGGTGACAAGGGCCCTCAATGCGGTTCATTCCAATGTGGTAACTGCACTGCCTGCAGGTTGATGATGAGAACTAATACTTTTATTGACTCGGGTGGCAATAAGGAATACAAAATAGTGCATCATATATCTTGCACCACGGAGGCTGTAGTATATTATGCCTGTTGCCCCTGTGGTCTTATTTATATTGGGATGACAACCAGAGCTTTGAAAGTGAGAATTTTGGAGCATGCCCGGGACATCAGGGCAGCAGGAGAAATTTTAGATCAAGAGGGACTCAAAAAGCTGAAACCCTTAGTGAGAAACTTCCGTGATTTTCACGGGAGTAACCCTAATAAAATAGCTTTTAGGGGCATAGACCGTGTCCGACTGGGAGTCAGAGGCGGTGATGTAAACTGCCGGCTCTTACAATTGGAGACCAAATGGATGGTACTGCTCAATACTATTTTACCATATGGTCTCAATGAAGCCTTGAGTTTCAACTCCTTTCTATAATTTTATTTTATTATACGCTTATTGTGGGTTTATGTTTCTAATTATGTCTATTTATTTCTATAGCCTTCCCTGTTAGCCCTCCGAGGATAGCCATCTTCTTTTGGTTCTTTGGACCGATATATGGACTGTTGCTTTATTGATCATATGTGGACGTCGATGGTCTTATCTGAATGAATTATATTTGTATTATTATGATTGACATGTTTCTATTCACCAATCATGTATTGTATTTTTGATCATGCTTTTGATTTATGTAATGCACTTGTACACTAATCATGTTTTGACACATCACGTGCTGTATTTTTGATCATGTATTTTTTGATCATGATTTTAGATTTTTGTTTATGCATTCACTAATTTTGACCATTATTTTTTTTGTCACTTTCCGTATTTATTATTCTGTATTTTGAATGAAATATGGCTTTTACTATATATTCACTATCACATTGGATTTTGAGATCTTACATTGGGGTCATCTTCTTACATTTTTTAGCATTTATTATTTTCATTTATATTTTTGTTTGTTCTTTCGGTCTCTTTATATGATGCCATATCGCATATCCGGCTTACGTTCCGTGCTGTGCCCCTTTGTATAGTTCATTACTATGACTACCGCTGTAGCGAGTTCCCGTGGTTCGCTGCGGGCGGGTCCACGTGATGACGCCACACGGTCTCCTTGGTAGCTGGACTGACGCGCCGAAGCGCGTCACTCCACCTCCTGATGAGCCGGCGTCCTCGTGGAGGACCGCGTCCGCATCACCAGGGTAAGCTCGCTCGATACTAAACAACGGCTGTCCTTTATTAGATAATTACTTTTAACCAATCAAGGTGAGCACTGCACTATAACTAGGAGGTCTTTTGGGGATGTCATTGTACCTCCTGACGAGCCGAGTGCGAAACGCGTGTCGAGGGTGTTTGTTCCACTGGCGCTGACTTCCCCCTTATACCATGGCCAACGGTATGTTATTTGTGTCCTAGAATGTCTGATTATTTCATGCACTTTCTGGCCATGTTGTTTAATTTTTGGGGTTTACTACGACCTCCAACCTTACCGTTGTTATACTATTGAGTGTTTAACTACTTTATGTGGTGTGGGGACATCTAGTGTCAGTGGTGGTTCTTGGGCATTGACTCTGTGCTCCTCCACCGCACAAATAATGTGTATGTATTTGTTATCAATTGTTTATTTATTTATTTGCTAATAAATCTTTATACTTTTGTATATTTGGGCTGTGTCTTCTCTTGCTCTTGTTGAGCAATTATTGGATGTAGTGCTTTGGTTCTCTGCCACAGCCGTTTATGAGTCTTTTGGGGCCTTTTGTAGGTGTGTATATACTTATGTGCTTTGTATATTTTTTCTGTTTCCTTTCAGACACAGTCGATACGTTGATCCTGAACAGAAAGACACTACCCACTTTGTTTTTTGTTAAAATGAAACTATCCTGCTAATTGGTGCTGGGCATGTATCCCCCTTTATGGGTGGACTACGTCACTTAGATTAGGATAGTACACCCTATATAAAGCTGTTTGATTCATTACTACTGTACCTGTTGAGAAGGGAAGTGTGCCGAAATGCGTTTATTGATTTGAATAAGTTTGTTCAATAAAGAAGAAATCGATTCACCTGCATACAC
The DNA here is from genome assembly GCA_033119425.1 of Bufotes viridis. Lineage (NCBI taxonomy): Eukaryota > Metazoa > Chordata > Amphibia > Anura > Bufonidae > Bufotes > Bufotes viridis. The sequence goes on from CM065590.1 coordinate 275,732,994, forward strand.
TTGTGCGATTGCTGGGATTCCTTCATACTTAATGTCTCCATAGTCTGAGAGCCATATTTTTTATTTTTATTTTTTTGAGGCGATTGTTCTATGTGGGGTATCATTTTTTGCGGGATGAGATAACGGTTTTATTGGCACTATTTTTGAGTGCATATAACTTTTTAATCGCTTGCTATTACAGTTTTTGTAAGGTGAGGTGATAAAAATGTTTTTTTTACATTGTTTTTATTTTTATTTTTTACGGTATTTACCTGAGGGGTTAGAGCATGTTATATGTTTATAGAGAAGGTTTTTACAGACACGGTGATACCTAATATGTATACTGTTTTTTATTTATTTTACTTTAACACAATAACTGCATTTTAGAAAATAAAAATAATGTTTTAGTGTTTCCATAGTCTGAGAGCCATATTTTTTTATTCACATCGTCCATAGTGTGCTGCGGATCCGCAAATTGCAGATCCGCAACACACCCGGCACCCCCATAGAAATGCCTATTCTTGTCTGCAAGCTGCGGACAAGAATAGGACATGTTCTATCTTTTGCGGGCCGCGGACCGGAAGTTCAGGGACGAAACCCAGGAGTTCGGGGCCGCGCTCTGCGAATGTGGAAGCGGAGAGCACATAGTGTGCTCTTTGATTCACGTACGGCCCTATTGAGAATGAATGGATCCGCACCCTTTCGCAGAATTGCGGAACTGATGTAGACCCATTTGCGGATGTGTGAACGGGGCCTATTACTAATGAGTACTTAAATTATGGACATTAGTATGCAAGAGGTGCGGGCAGTGGTGACTGTAGCGCTGCTAGCACTGGCTGAACTCACCGCTCCCTGGTCTTCTTCTGGACCAGCTCAGAACTGTGTTTTGACTGCGTATGGCATCAGGATGTAGTGCATGTTAGGTCACAGTGCAGAAAGGGCCTGGGAGAATAACAGAGAGCAGTGTGTTCAGAAAGAACATGCAATCTGGAGCAGGAGAGGAAATGTCATTTATTTTAGGTCTAATCTGAGGTATGATGAGAATTCAGGGTTTGATCGGAAGTATAAACATAATGGGAGTCTGATTGGGGAGTCTGATTGAGAGTCTGATCTAAGGTCTGATAACGATTGGGGGTCTGATTAGGTGGGTCTGATAAAGATTGGTGAGTCTGATATGAGTTCTGTTAATCATTTGGGTGTGATTAGGGGTCTGATCTGAGGTCTGAGAAAGATTGGGGGTCTAATCTGAGGAGTTATACAGATTGGGGATCTTATTTGGGGTCTGATGAAGATTGGGGGTCTGATTTGGAAGTCCGATCTGAGGTGGAATGAAGATAGGAGGTTTGTTTAGGGGGTCTGATGAAGATTGAGGGTCTGATACTATTTTGAAAAGAACAATCAGCATGCTATAAAGTAACTATTTGTCTTGTACCAGGGTTTGTCAATTATTCCAGCATTACAGGGACTGCAGGGGCGTAACTAGAAATGACTAGGCCCCATAGCAAATTTTTGAAACCCTCCCATCCTTTCCCTCAACCCCAGCAGGCACCCAAAAGGAGAGAACTACAAGTCTCAGCATGACTAGGTTATTATTACAGAGCATCAGTAGACATTATTTAGTTTCTAAAATGGGTCATTTATGGGTGGTGCCTATTATGTATCCCTCTCAAAGTGACTTCATAGCTGAATTGGTCCTTTAAAAAGCCAGTATTGGAAATTTTCTTGAAAATTTGAAAATTGCTTCTAATTTTAAGCCTTCTAAAGTTCTAAAAATAAAAATGACATTTACAAAAGGCTCAAAACATTAAGTAGATGTATGGGGAATATGAATTAATAACTGTTTTTGAAGTATTACTATTAATCTAAAAGCAGAGAAATTCAAATTTATAAAATTGCTAATTTTTCTAATTTTTCAGTAAGTTTAGATTTTTTTTATAAATAAACTAATTTACCACGTATATAAAGTACAATGTGTCACTAGCAAACTATCTCCGGATGGGTTTGATAAGTAAAAGCATAACCATAATAACATAAAATGTATCTCAGATTTGCGAAATTGGGCTTGGTCCTTAAGGAGAAAAATGGAGGTGTTTACGAATGAAACTTGCATAAGACCTGTGTTTTTGACATAGTAGTTACAGTATAGCCATATGTCAACTTTTGTAATATGTTATATAACTATCTACTGCCCAAGAGCTTCGCTCCTCACAATTGCTTCTAACAAAATCCAAAAACCCTAAAGTTCAGAGTATACAGTAAAACCATGGTAGTCAATGAACAGGGAACCCTACAGCTGCTAGACAAGTAGAGATGCCCTTTAAGCTTTAAAAGATATTTCCTCAAAAATAATTATAGCACTGAGCAAAGCCACAAATAATTTGCCTATCCTTAAATATTATACCAAGAATGCAATAACATTTAATAACTTTAGTATTAACATAGCAAGATAATATGACTCTATTAAAGTACTAATTAACCAAAAGAAATACAAACAGATTTTAAAAGTTCAAAGATCTGCCCATGGGACTGGAATGTTGGACTAATTAATTGTCTTTTTTTCATCAAAAATGTACAAATAAACTGAAAATAACTTTTGTACTGCTGAAACATACATTATTCAGTGCACAAGTAAGTGTTATGAAAATATCCAATAACAAATTATCTGTAAAGGGTCTCTCAGGCACCAGGGTAAACCATTTTAATTAAGGATTCCTTAAATATCAGCACTTAATTAACGTCATGAGTCCTACTAATGCACCATTGTTTTGTTCATATTTAGGTGGAAACATCTAATAGATTAATTTTTTACATGTAAAAATGCACACAGTGTTTTGGAATGCAAGTTCTCGGCTGTGCTTTAGCACATACCAGTAATTATTATGCTATTGCTAGACTATGAAGGATACAGAACAGTATTTTTTAAAGTGAAGGCCATTGATTATGTAGGTTTGGGTGAATGTGTATTCTTTTTACTAACAGAGGTGTAACTTAGGCTCCTTTCACACGGGCGATTTTCCGCGCTGGTACAATGCGTGAGATGGACGCATTGCACCCGCACTGAATCCGACCCATTCATTTCTATGGGGCTGTGCACATGAACAGTGATTTTCACGCATCACTTCTGCGCTAGCGTGAAAATCGCAGCATGCTCTATCTATCGCATATCTCTATCGCTTTTCACGCAACACAGGCCCCATAGAAGTGAATGGGACTGCGGGAAAATCGCAAGCATCCGCAATCAAGTGCGGATGCAGTGCGATTTTCCCGCATGGTTGCTAAGCGACGGGACCCAATGTTAATTATTTTCCCTTATAACATGGTTATAAGGGAAAATAATAGCATTCTTAATAAAGAATGCTTTGTAAAATGAGGATGAAGGGGTTAAAAATAAAGAACTTAACTTACCTTAGCCACTTGATTGCGTAGTTGGCGATCTCTCTTCTCTCTTCAAGCTTTAGCTGTAGTCTAAAGGACCTGTGATGACGTCAACCCGAAACTGGACTTCAGTCTGGGTACCAAACATGCCGATTTTTCCCATGCGCGTGCAAAACGCATCACAAAAAGTTTGCACACGCGTGGAAAAATCGCACATATTCCCGCAACTCACCCGCATCTTATCCGGGCGTCAAACATGTTTGACGCCCATGTGAAAGAGGCCTTAATGTGGTGGTCTGTCAGTATACAGGTTTTTTTAAATAAGGGCCGAATGAGTTAATAAAAAGCATTTTTGCTGTTTGCGTGCTTCACCAATTATTGGCTAAGAGAGGTCATTCCTGTGGCCATGGATTGGCAGACCACGCATCTGCTGTGTGTTGATCCAAAACCAGATGGGCCCTGATGAGCACTGGAATGGAATCAGTGGGTGATCTGTGAATAATGCTTCGCTTGTTCAACCTGTTTCTGCCCCTTAAAATGAAATAATAACAATTTTATAGCTCATTGGCCCAATGTAAAATCTGCAAAAGGGCCACCAAATTATTACTGTCCTGTTTTATCATTGATGTCCTCTTATGACCTAATGCAACCCTTTGGGCTCTTTTTAGTCTCCTGGACCTGGATGTGACTGCTGGGTTTAACAAGTAAACTTCAGGCCACTATGTAAACATCAGTAAACTAACTGTACTCTAAAAAGACCTCCTTCCCCAACATTGATTTTTACTCTGCCTTACAGATCTGTACTTTATCATCTTACTGTTTTGGCCATTTGCACTGTACTAGTGTTTAAATATAAATTTTTACTCCAAGCAAATCTCAGGATAAGGATTATTTTCCATGACAGAAAATGCAATTCTGACAAATGACATTGACATGCATTTACTAATGTGAGTGTACCTAGATTTGGGCATAAATTACATTGAAATGTGGCATAATTTGGCACAAGGTTTCGAGAAATTATCTGCACCTACCCTAACAAGAGGATGTGGATAACTGGCTTTGCAGGTAAGGCATGGGGAGCATGGTCTAATAGTCAATATTTTGCATCACAATCTAGCATAAAGTTCTGTCTCAAACAAGGCCACTCATTTGTTGGTATACCTTCAGGCAAAGTGCCAATCTCTGCAAAAGTTTATCACCCAGTCTGAGCCTCTGTGATAAATCTGGTGCAGGTCTGGACCATTTTTGACAGGATGAAAAGGTTTGACAGGATGATTTTTTAGGAAATTAGCAGAGCGTGTTAAAAATGCAAAGATTTATTATTCACTCTATTAATCCCCCACATTTGCCGATTTGATGCTTATTGGGTACCCACTTGTCTCTCCTTTCTGCTCCCATCTCAACACACAGGAAATCGCTGATCAGTAAATGATTAGCTGGAGGCAGTGATTGGCTAAGAGGATATTTCTTGCCACTGTCTGTTGGTCGAGACTGGACCAAGAAACATAGGCCAGGGATGAGAAAAAAAAAGCTGCTATTGGAGGGTAATGTGACCAGACAAATCCACCTTCATGTGATGTCTATTTCAATCTAATATGCTGCACCTGCCATCTGCACTTTTTTCTGTTAGGAGTTTAGTGCAGGTTGCAGTGTGTTTGGATGGAGGAGAGTGAGTGATCAGTGGTCATCTTATAGATAGGACCTTTATGCGGACAGCACATAAGATTTGCATGATATATTTGAAATATAGGAAACAGTACAGAATGTCAACAAAGTCTACAGGGTGGGCCATTTATATGGATACACCTTAATAAAATGGGAATGGTTGGTGATATTAACTTCGTGTTTGTGTTTTAAGATGGTTGCTGAACATGGCGGCCATTTTGAAGTCGGCCATTTTGAATCCAACTTTTGTTTTTTCAATAGGAAGAGGGTTATGTGACACATCAGACTTATTGGGAATTTCACAAGAAAAACAATGGTGTGCTTGGTTTTAACGTAACTTTATTCTTTCATGAGTTATTTACAAGTTTCTCTTTGTTTACAGCTATTGACATGTTGCCGAAGTTTAACACAGGAGGAGTGGATAGAAATTGTGTTGATGTCTGGTGAACGCAGTAACCGGGTCATTGCAGTAGATTTCAATGCAAGACACCCTACGAGACCACCCATCTCCCATGCTACAGTTAGCAAACTGCTTGCGGTTTCAGTAAAACTGGTTCAGTGTTGGATTTGCCAAAATGTGGACGCATGAAATATGTCACTAATGAAGAAACATCAGTGGCTGTCCTAGCTTAATTCAGCAAGAGCCCACAGCGTAGCACTTGCTGCATGTCACTGGAGAGTGGCATTAGTCGAACATCCCTTCGGCGGATATTAGCTACTCACAAATGGCACCCTTAACAAACTCCAGCTACTGCAGCATCTCAACGAGGATGACCCAGATCGGCGCACTGAATTTGCAGAATGGGCAAAACAAAAATTGAAACAGGACCCTCAGTTTACGCAGAAGATTTTGTTCAGTGATGAGGCAAACTTTTATGTGAATGGTGAAGTTAACAAACAAAACCACCGCTATTGGTCTGACATTAGCCCACATTGGAAAGATCCCTCCAAGACTGTGGGAACAAAAAAATTGATGGTATGGTGTGGTATATGGGGTACAAAGATAGTTGGGCCATTCTTCATCAATGGAAACCTCAAGGCCACTGTATATGCGAAATTGCTACATGATGATGTGTTTCCCTCTTTATGCACTGAAGCTGGCACGTTCCCTGAGTTTTTCCAGCAAGATGGTGCACCACCACATTATGGGTGTCAGGTTCGAGCATTCCTAGATGAACAGTTTCCTGGAAAGTGGATTGGTCGTCAGTGGGCCAGTTGAATGGCCCCTATGGTCTCCCGATCTGACCCCCTTAGACTTTTATCTTTGGGGTCATCTGAAGGCAATTGTCTATGCTGTGAAGATGCGAGATATACAGCAGCTGAAACTATGGATACTGGAAGCCTGTGCTAGCATTTCTCCTGCGGTGTTGCTATCAGTGTGTGAAGAGTGGGAGAAGAGGGTTGCATTAACAATCCAACACAATGGGCAGCACATTGAACACATTTTTTAAGTGGTCAGAAACTTGTAAATAACTCATGAAAGAATAAAGTTACGTTAAAACCAAGCACACCATTGTTTTTCTTGTGAAATTCCCAATAAGTTCGATGTGTCACATGACCCTCCTACTATTGAAAAACAAAAGTTGGATTCAAAATGGCCGACTTTAAAATGGCCGCCATGGTCACCACCCATCTTGAAAAGTTTCCCCTCACATATACTAATGTGCCACAAACAGGAAGTTAATATCACCAACCATTCCCATTTTATTAAGGTGTATCCATATAAATGGCCCACCCTGTATATTAGTAAGTGCAATATAGTCATCTTAACTAAGTCACATGTAGCCAGAAAATGTCCACCCTATTTAAGCTGCAGTGAAATTACATTAATCCATTAAGCATACATTTTATTTGAGGAATTTTACCTATATGTAGTGTCGAGCGAACCCGAACTGCAAAGTTGGGGTCCGTACTGAACTTTACGAGTTTGGGTACCCGGACCTGAAAGTTCAGGTTCGAGTTTTTGTGTTTGGACATTTAATAAAGCTTGTTGAAAGGCTGCAGAGCAGTCAATCAACAAGCTTGTAAGCTGTGGGCACTTAGAAGCCACAAGCTGGCTCATGTGTAGTGCAGGGACAGGAAGCAGGCAGCTGAAGTTTCGAGAGTGTTAGGAATTTAATCTGGCTATTTATTTTGTGGGTGACCTATAGCGATTGTTTTGTGGGTGCAATGCACCATCTTTGCACCCCTGACACAATAATATAATAGTTAATCTGCCTGTTAGTTCAGTGGGTGACATATACCCATTTTTGGTGTGAGGTACACCTGCAATGCATACTTGACAGGAAAATTAATATAGTTAATATGTCTGTTAGTTCAGTGAGTGACATACTGTCATACTCTAGTGTGGGAGGGAAACCCCACATTGAACATAAGAGGGAAAGGGGAAAGGAAAGAAAGCTTTAAAACTAGGGAAGGAAGATGGACACCTCCTAGTAGAAACCCTAATCAAAGACCTGACTGACTACCAGTATGAACAGACCCCAGAGGTAGGAGAGTTCATACACATGAATAGCTAAAGTCCTATTGAACCCTAAAGGACCCTGTTACTAATGACAGGAATGAGACATCCTGTTCCTCCAAAAGGAAGGATAAACGGGAGTCTCTCTAAGGCCTATTACAAAAACAACAAGGAAGTGCAACACACAGAAAAGCCAAACTAAAAGGGAAAGGTAACATTTAACTTCCAAGAAGCTATGGCAGAACCAGGAACTCAGCCGAGATCCAAACACCAGCTATCCACAGGTCCAACTGAAGCTATAAACCACACAGCATTGTGGGAGAAACAACTATAAATAGGGAAAGTTAAATAACCACAATAGCAACACCTGGAGGTTAAGGGTGTGGCCAGTACCAGAAACAACACAGATGCCTATTGATCCACAAGGTAAACATGTCAAATCAAACCACATGTTGCCAGTCTCAAAGATCTCCTGCCACTCATGGGGACTTCCGTATGTCTCGGTATGTCTGTGACAGTACCCCTTCTACGAGTGACCTCCGGGCACCCAGGACCGACCTTATTCGGGTGAGACCTGTGAAAAGCTTTGACCAAACAACTGGCATTTACGTCAGTTGCCGGTACCCACATCCTCTCCTCAGGTCCATAACCCTTTCAGTGAACAAGATACTGAAGAGATCTACGGAGAGTTCGAGAGTCAATTATCTTGGTGATCTGGAATTCCAAACTAGCATCCACCATGACCGGAGCGGGTGGCAAGGAAGACAGCTCCAAAGGTTCAACATATCTCTTCAACAAAGTTTTATGAAATACATTATGTATTTTCAGAACCTGAGGAAGTTCAAGATGAAAAGCTACATGATTAATAATGGCCGTGGTCTTATAAGGACCAATAAACCTTGATCCCAACTTCCAAGAAGGTACCTTTAACTTAATGTTTCTTGTGGACAGCCACACCAAATCACCCACTCGTAGGTCCTGACCCTTCATACATTACCTGTCAGCCACATGTTTATACTTGTTACCCATATTCTTCAAGTTATTTAGAATTTTCAGCCATATAGATGATAAGGATGATGAAAAACGTTCCTCCTCTGGAATACCAAAAGTATCAGAACTAGTGTCAAGTGAACCCAATTGTAAAGTTCGGGTCCATACCAAACTTTACTATTTTTGGTACTTGGACCCGAACTTTGCCAGAAAAGTTTGGGTTTGAGTTCGGTATTCGGGCATTTAATAAAGCTTTTGAAAGGCTGCAGGGCAGCCAATCAACAAACTTTTATGCTGTGGGCACTTAGAAGCCATTACAGCCATGCCTACTAATGGCATGGCTGTGATTGGCTCTGTGCATCATGTGACCCAGCCTCTATATAAGCTGGTTCACGTGTAGCACCACCCATCATCTCTGAGTAGTGCAGGGACAGGAATCAGGCAGCTGAAGTGAGGGAGAGTGTTAGGAATCTCATCTGGCTGTTAATTCTGTGGGTGACCTATAGCGATTTTTTATGGGTGCAATACACCATCTTTGCACCCCAGACAAAGAAAGATATTCATAATATCTGGCCGTTAATTCTGTGGGTAACCTATAGTGATTTTTGTGGGTGCAATACAACATCTTTTCACCCCTGACACAAAAAGATAATCATAAATCAGGCTATTAATTCTGTGGGTGACCTATAGCGATTTTTTTGTGGGTACAATACATCATCTTTTCACCCCTGACACAGAAAGATAATCATAAATATGGTGGTTAATTCTATGGGTGACCTACAGCAATTTATTTGGTGGGTGCAATGCAACATCTTTGTACCCCCAACAAACAAATATAATAGTTAATCCGTCTGTTAGTTCGGTGGGCGACATATACCCATTTATTGTGTGAAGTACACCTGCACTGCATACGTGACAGGGAAATAAATATAGTTAATCCTCTGTTAGTTCGGTGGGTGACATATACCAATTTATTCTGTGAAGTACACCTGCACTGCATGCATGACAGGGAAAATAATATAGTTAATCCGTCTGTTAGTTAGGTGGGCGAAATATACCCATTTAGGCCCCTTTCACACGAAGCGAGTTTTCCGCGCGGGTGCAATGCATGACGTGAACGCATAGTATCCGCACTGAATCCTGACCCATTCATTTCAATGGGTCTGTGTACATGAGCGTTTTTTCACGCATCACTTGTGCGTTGCTTTAAAATCGCAGCATGTTCTATATTCAGCGTTTTCACGCAGCCCTAGTCCCATAGAAGTGAATGGGGCTGCTTGAAAACGCATTGCATCCTCAGGCAAGTGCGGGTGCGTTGCGTTTTTCACTGATGGTTGCTAGGAGATGTGTGAAAACCTTCAGTTTTTATCACGCGCGTGAAAAGCGCATCAAAACGCATTGCACCCGCGCGGAAAAACTGAACAACTGAACGCAATTGCAAGCAAAACTAAATAGCTTTGCCTGTGAAATCACACAGTTTTCACTGAACGCATCCGGACCTAATCCGGACACGCTCGTGTGAAAGGGGCCTTATTGTGTGAAGTAAACCTGCACTCCATACTTGCCAGGGTAAATAATATTGTTAATCCATCTGATAGTTCAGTGGGCAACATATACCCATTTATTGTGTGAAGTAAACCTGATCTGCATACTTGACAGGGAAAATAATATAGTTAATCCGTCTTTTAGTTCGATGGGTGACATATACTCATTTAATGTATGAAGTACACCTGCACTGCATACATGACATGGAAATTAATATCGTTAATCCGTCTGTTAGTTAGGTGGGAGACATATACCCATTTAATGTGTGAAGTACAACTGCACTGCAAACTTGACAGGGAAATAAATACAGTTAATCCTTCTGTTAGTTAGGTGGGCGACATATACCCATTTATTGTTTGAAGTACACCTGCACTGCATACATGCCAGGGAAAATAATATAGTTTATTCGTCTCTTAGTTCGGTGGGTGACATATACAAACCGGATTCCAAAAAGTTGGGACACTAAAAAATTGTGAATAAAAACTGAATGTAATGATGTGGAGATAGCAAATGTCAATATTTTATTTGTAATAGAACGTAGATGACAGATCAAACGTTTAATCCGAGTAAATGTATCATTTTAAAGGAAAAATATGTTGATTCAAAATTTCACGGTCTCAACAAATCCCCAAAAAGTTGGGACAAGTAGCAATAAGAGGCTGGAAAAAGTAAATTTGAGCATAACGAAGAGCTGGAAGACCAATTAACACTAATTAGGTCAATTGGCAACATGATTGGGTATAAAAAGAGCTTCTCAGAGTGGCAGTGTCTCTCAGAAGCCAAGATGGGTAGAGGATCACTAATTCCCACAATGTTGCACAGAAAGATAGTGGAGCAATATCAGAAAGGTGTTACCCAGCGACAAATTGCAAAGACTTTGCATCTATCATCATCAACTGTGCATAACATCATCCGAAGATTCAGAGAATCTGGAACAATCTCTGTGCGTAAGGGTCAAGGCCGTAAAACCATACTGGATGCCCGTGATCTCCGGGCCCTTAAATGACACTGCACCACAAACAGGAATGCTACTGTAAAGGAAATCACAGAATGGGCTCAGGAATACTTCCAGAAACCATTGTCAGTGAACACAATCCACCGTGCCATCCGCCGTTGCCAGCTGAAACTCTACAGTGCAAAGAAGAAGCCATTTCCAAGCAAGATCCACAAGCTCAGGCGTTTTCACTGGGCCAGGGATCATTTAAAATGGAGTGTGGCAAAATGGAAGACTGTTCTGTGGTCAGACGAGTCACGATTCGAAGTTCTTTTTGGAAATCTGGGAAGCCATGTCATCCGGACCAAAGAGGACAAGGACAACCCAAGTTGTTATCAACGCTCAGTTCAGAAGCCTGCATCTCTGATGGTATGGGGTTGCATGAGTGCATGTGGCATGGGCAGCTTGCATGTCTGGAAAGGCACCATCAATGCAGAACAATATATTCAGGTTCTAGAACAACAACATATGCTCCCATCCAGACGTCATCTCTTTCAGGGAAGACCCTGCATTTTTCAACAAGATAATGCCAGATCACATTCTGCATCAATCACAACATCATGGCTGGATTGGAGAAGGATCCGGGTACTGAAACGGCCAGTCTGCAGTCCAGATCTTTCACCTATAGAGAACATTTGGCGCATCATAAAGAGGAAGGTGCAACAAAGAAGGCCCAAGACGATTGAACAGTTAGAGGCCTGTATTAGACAAGAATGGGACAGCATTCCTATTTCTAAACTTGAGAAACTGGTCTCCTCGGTCCCCAGATGTCTGTTGAGTGTTGTGAGAAGAAGGGGAGATGCCACACAGTGGTGAAAATGGCCTTGTCCCAACTTTTTTGGGGATTTGTTGACACCATGAAATTCTGAATCAACATATTTTTCCCTTAAAATGGTACATTTTCTCAGTTTAAACTTTTGTTCCGTGATTTATGTTCTATTCTGAATAAAATATTAGAAGTTGGCACCTCCACATCATTGCATTCAGTTTTTATTCACGATTTGTATAGTGTCCCAACTTTTTTGGAATCCGGTTTGTACCAATTTATTTTGTGAAGTACACCTGCACTGCATACATGACAGGGAAATAAATCTAGTTAATATGTCTGTTCGTTCGGTGGGAGACATATACCCATTTAATGTGTGAAGTACACCTGCACTACAAACGTCACAGGGAAATAAATATAGTTCATCCATCTGTTAGATTGGTGGGTGACATCTAAACAATTTCTGTGTGAGGTACACCTACAATGCATATATGACAGGGAAATTAATATAGTTAATATGTCTGTTAGTTCAGTGGGTGACCTCAAAGAATGAGGAGAGCATCAAAAAAGGGACTCGGCCCTGGTCATGGTGCTGCTGGTGGTGGTGGAGCTCCTGGGGAGCTGGGGAGAGAACGTAGTCGATCTGTTCCAGCTGCACGACCAAATTAAACACCTTCTTCAGGTGCACATAGACGACAAAACGTTCAGCGTTATTTAAGGGTGTATGTCTGGTAAGGACAGAACAAGTAGAGACGGTAGTAGATTGGGTGGCTGACAGTGCCTCCATTTCCTTCACATTGTCTCCCACCTGGACCCCTGCTAAAAGCTCAGAGTTGGCACCTGCAGCCCATGGGCATCTGTCTTTCACCTCACCCCCTTGCAAATCAGCCAAGCAGTTTAAGCCCCAAGTCATGCAGAAGTCTCTTATGCTTTCTGATGACTCTGCTGGCAGGGTTTTCGTGGGCCGTCCACATAGCCCTGCCCCAGAAGTGGAAGATATTGAGTGCACTGATGCCTAACCACTTATGTTTCAGGATGTGGACATGGGAGGACCACCGCGGCACATCTCTGATGATAATGAAACAAAGGTGCCAACTGCTGCGGCTGCAGTGTGCACACCAGCAAGGAGGGCAGGGGTGAAGAGTAGGTGGAAGTTGATGTGGAGGATGATGAGGTCATAGACCACACATGGAATGAAGGTCATGCGGGTGATGTGCAGTTTGGAGGAAGAGGTGGTGGTCACACCGCACCAGCCGCACAGCAAAAGAGGGAGCAGTGTGCAAAATCAGTGTGGCCGTCCCTAGCCAGTACGCCTGCCAGTGCCCACCGCACGAGCTGCAGTGGAATAAACACCACAAAAACCATGAAAGATCTCAGGATCCTCCTGCTCCTCTTCTGCTGCAGTCTCGGCCTCTTCCTCTCCCTCTGGAGTAACAGTGGCACGTGTCACCCCACAATCAGAGGATGTGGCAGTAACACCACCCCTTCCGTCACCGTCACCAGTTATCTTCACAATGTCCCATGGAAGCGTTCAGCTGTCCATTTCCCAAAGACTGGAGAAGAGGAGTACCCCCTACCCACCCGCTATCTCTGGCTCTGAATGACAGCATTTCAAAATTCTTGGTCTTTGAAATGCTGTCATTCCATCTGGTGGAAACGGAGACTTTTAAAAACCTCATGGCGGTTGCTGTCCCACAGTATGTGGCACCCATCCTCCACTGCGTTTCCAGGCAAGCCATCCCTGCCCTGCTATAATCAAGTGGAGGACAAAATTAGGTGTTCACTGCGCAACGCTATCTGTCGCAAGGTCCACATAACCACCGATACATGGACAAGTAAGCATGGGCAGAGACATTATATCTCCTAAACTGCACTCTGGGTAAATGCAGTGGCGGATGAGCTTGAAGCGGAAAGCAGTTTGTTGCATGTCCTTCAGCCACAGAGCATTGCAGGACAGTTCTCTTTGCCTCCTGTTGCCTCCTCCTCCTACTTCGCTTCCTTCTCTACCGCCTCCTCATCTGGTCAGTGTAACACCTTCACCACCAACTTCAGCACAGCCAAGGGAAATGACAGAAGGCTGTTTTAAAACTCATATGTTTGGGAGAAAAACCCCACACTGTGCAGGAGCTATGGAAAGGCATGGAACAACAGACCGATGAGTGGTTGGTGTCACTGAGCCTCAAGCCCGGCCTGGTGCTGTGCGATAATGGGCAAAATCTCGTAGCAGCTCTGAGCCTAGCTGGTTTGACGCACATCCCATGCCTGGCACATGTGCTGAATTTGGTGGTGCAGAGGTTCCTGAAAAATTACACCGATATGTCAGAGCTGTCTGAGCGCGCTTTCAGCGTTCTCCTGTCTGCGCTGCAGTGTAACTTTGGTGTTTCCCTGTCTGCGCTGCATTGTAACTTTGGCCTTTCCACTCACCACCTCATATGTGACATACCCACAAGGTGGAACTCCACCTTGCAGATGCTGGAGAGACTGTGCGAGCAGCAGCAGGCGATAGTGGAGTTTCAGCTGCAGCACGCACGGGTGAGTCGCTCTGCAGAATAGCACCACTTTACCAACAACGAATGAGCCTCCATGCGGGACGTGTGAGCCGTGTTGCACTGTTTTGAGTACTCCACCAACATAGCCAATGTCGATGACGCCACCCTCAGCGTTACTATCCCACTTCTATTTCTCCTTGAAAAAATGCTTCGTGCGATGATAAAAGAGGATGTGGCACAGGAGGAAGAGGAGGAGAAAGAGGGTAATTTCCACGTTTATCAGGCCAGTCATTCACAAGTGGCTCGGAGGGCGGGTTCCTGCACCGATATAGGCCAGTTGCAACAACTGTCAAACCAGGATACAGTTCAAGAGAATGAGACACAGACGATGCAACTCCCACAGAGGACAGCTTGTCGTTGCCTCTGGGCAGCCTGGCACTCATGAGCAACTACATCCTGTGACCAACGAGTTGCCCACATTCTAACCAGTGCTGAGTACAAGTGCATGCTAGTAGACGTGTTGCTGATGGCATTCTCACCTGACAGTGGGGTCTTAGTGGAAGCATAAGGTGAAGGCAGAGGAGGAGGAGGAAGAAGTCGCCAACACAGCTGGGGCACCACCAGCACCTCAGAAGGGAGGGTTAGCATGGGCGATATGTTGAAAAGCTTTGTCAGCACACCACAACAACCAGCACCACCAGCTGATATGGAACGTCTTAGCAGGAGGCAGCATTTCAGTAATATGATGGAACAGTACTGTCACAAACCAGTAGGTGTTAACCCACTGTGCCACGTGCCCTACTTCCTCTAAGGGAGTTGTGTAAGTGAACCCTTGATTCCTCACATTACCCCTGATGGTGGGGATAGACTTTCCCGAGGGGAACACTAGGTCGGCAACAGGAGAGTCAATGCTAGCAGGCAGGGATCAGACGGGTAGCAGAATCCAATAACACAGATACAAGTGAGGAATACAGGAACACAAGTGGTTATCAGGAGACTTAGCAGAGAACAAGGACATTGATGCTAAGGCATCTGGGAAGGGGGCTGAGCCACTTATATATGCACAGGAGGGCTAGGATAGGTCAGCAAGGTCACATGATCTAAAAAGCCCGGGAAGTGACGTGCGCCAGCCGTTAAGGAAGTGCATCAGGAACAAATAGCAAGCATGCTGTGGCCAGGGCTAAGAGCAAACTGTGGAGCAGATGCAGAACAACAGCGCCCACACAGACAGAGCCTAGGACTGCAAAGGTGAAATGGGAAGCACCGGCCACAGATCACCGCTAAACACTGCGCCCAGAACTGCGGCGGTACGTAGGGGAACAGCGGTGCACAGCAGCCGCTGTTACAAGTAAGTGTGCACATGCCTACATGCCTGGGTCTCCAAATTGAGCACATGGCCTGAGATTGCCCTTTATGTCTTGGAGTTGCTGCAGTGTATTGTCCTATTGTCTGTTTCCAGTAACTGGCAAATAATGTCGGGGGTGGGGGCAGAGTTTGAGGCATTTTAAGTACAGAGAGGAAGCATTCTAGGGACTATAAAAGGATACTTTCATATAATGGCAGTAAGGAACAGAGATATAATTGAGCCTGATATCAGTGTGCTGCAACCAGCCTGCCACAGCCCATTGCTACAATAGGAGCACTGTGAAGGCAACAGTGTCATATATTTAACCATTGAAAGAAAGGAATGCAGCAGAACTAATAGTTTTTAATTGATTTATTAGGTCTTTAAAAAGACATTTTATACCTAATGCATTAAAAGTTACAACTTAACTTAATAATAAGAGGCATATGTGAAAATAAGGCAATTATTAGTCCAAAAGACTATTTGTAAATAAAGTTTGGGTCCCGAGCCCGAATTTTGACCCGAACTTCGTCCGAACCCGGCCAACTGAAACATCCACGGGCCTGTTCCTCCCTACCTATATGTGACATATGTGGCCTATATGTGGCACTAGAAAGACAGCTATTTCCTTCTGGAGGGTAGCTAGTTTACATATTTTTGTGCACTTTACACACCCACTTTCAAGACTGTACTAAGTAGTATAAAAATTCAAAAATCTGAAACATTTTGGTGCAAGTAACCCCAAGACATTGCAAAAGCCTATCTTTGTGATTTTTAAAGCAAGAATTTAAAAGTGCAGGATGTGATAAATTCCACCATGTAGTCTCTGTAGTTCCATTTTAAAAACTCATAAGCACAATGTGTGCCACCAGATGGTACCTCCATAAGCACAAAAACCTTGTAGCCAAGAGCATGCCAAAGTTTTACACACAATTCTGTAAGAAAGAAACTGCATGCCCTTGAATAAAATATGAACACACACTGAGGTACAGCATACGTTCATAACAGACTATTGGCACCACATTACAGATCCATGGATTATGGATCAATAATAAAACCATGTGCATTAGCCCTTAAGTACAGAACCCAAAAACTGAAAACTGGTATTTAAATGACTTGCAGCTATATCAATAATAAAAAAACAAAGGTAAAGAAGCCTAAATATAAAATTATCTCGATGTTTCTCTTTTATTCAAAGTGGAGTAGTATTGTTGGGCTGCACTTGGTGTTCAGGAGTATTGAGGTGGAAATGATATGATCCAAAATCCAATTGTTAATGAAATACCACTGCACACTCAAAATTGGATGCATGTAAAATATATTTTATTATGATACATCCTCCAAATAAATTGGCAATTAAGATAAGATGTCTTCCTGTATATGTGACTATTGTATCTGATGTTTCGGTCAATTCCAAGACCTTGGTCACAGAGTCACAGAGGGAGGAAGTAAAGATGATAAAGGAGATCCCGATGATCAGCGTGGAGGCGCTGTGAGGAGAACTCATCTTATCATAATTTGCCAATTTATCTGGAGGATATATCATAATAAACGATACGTTACTTGCATCCAAATTTGAGTGTGCAGTGGTATTTCATTAACAATTCTCTTTATTCAAAGTTACTTGTCATTTATAGATATAGCAGTTCTAAACTTGAGTGTAATCTCATGTCTCAGCATGATAATATGGCACAAAAGCCATTGAAAAAGTCAATTATTAGTTTCTTTCCATTATTTACTTGACATGTCAAAAGGTATTCCGGTTCTTAAAATGACCAGAGCAGCAGGTCAAGCATGCTATACAGGAGTTATGGAGATGGCTGAGTACAGTGTTTGGCCATTTCTGGAACTCTCATAGATAGTTTGCTTGCCAGACATGCGGCTCCATTAATTTTGGGGAGCTCCGAGGGTTACCAGGTATCCATCTTCATGATTGTGTGGATCCCAGCGGTAAGACCCCCACTGATCTAATAGCTATCCCCTATCCTGTAGATAGGGGATAACTTACCAACTGAAATACTCCTTTACGAATCAAAGATGAGGATTGCTACATCTGTAGGCTGAAACCAGAGATCGATTTTTCGAATGACTATTAATATAAATTGATGTTATGACTTGCTTGTTCTTATTCCCTTTGATACATAATGAAAGGCCTATTAAATGAGTATTTTGGCAAATTACATTTTTGAAGCATACAGATTGAAAAATAGGTAACGCTCATCTCCTATAGTAAATGTACTTAAAGACCAGACATCCAGCCTAAAGTAATCAGAATCTGCCTGTGAAATAAATAAAAATGATGTAAAAAGTAAGTACAATGCTTTTAGTCAGTAACAAATTGTTGTTAAACTGTAATTTACTGCAATGTGTGAATCTCTATTTCTTTGTTGCAAAGAATCTTGTAATTCAAAATGTTTTCCTGTTGTGTCTGAGCAGATGAGAAATTATAAAGACTAATACAACAATTTAACGCTTCAGAGAAACAGTGTATATCATTACTCCTCTGTAGCCAAGCGCGCTAATTAATATTTATTGCACCTGTCAAACCAGTAGCCGTGGTCAATCCATTGCCTAAGCAGTTCAATGGGAGGCTGGGCACCATATTTCTCCTTGGCAGGCACGTTTAGGTCATCAACAAAGACAAAAGCTTGTTTCCCCAGTGGAGGACCGTACACCCTCTTCTTTCTCCTGTAAAATTAAACGATTAATTTAGTTCATGTTAATTTCTAGCTAACTTTTAACAGCAAAAGCGGTGTTCTTCCAAGTTATATCATTGTTAGAAACAATTTAAACTTTGACAATCTGTGACCTCTGGATTTTATCAGATATGCCTTAAAGGTCACCTAGCATTGTGAAGCGATAGTTATAAATTCACATGGAATTAAATCAAAGGTGGCAGGGCATTCTGAGGTAAATAAGCTTCCTGAACTATTTCAGCTAGAACCTTTGTTAAGCACTGACAAGAAAAGTGAATAGTAGGCAGCAGGATTAATCAAACGCTAAGAAATGCAACCAACAGACTTCAGCTTATCTGACAATACAAAGGAAGTTTTTAATTTGTAAGGCTTAAGGATAATTGTTTTCAGGTACTTAAATGCATTTTTTGGTAAAAAGGAAAAACAAAATGAAAAAAGGACAGCTTTTTAAAATAAGGCATTGGTACAAGACAACTGAATTGTAGTTATTTTCTGATCTTTTTCTAGAACTTTTGATTATACAATAGAGGTTTTCCTAGCTTGGTCAAAACTGTGAAAAGCAATTTAAAATGTTATAAAATAAAAAATAAAAGATAAAAATCTCTACCTAATCCTATGCAAATATGTATTTTACACAATAAATAGTTAAATTCTCAAGTCAAATAATAGGCAAGAAAAACATTAAGTGGGTCCATTGTTGTAGGAAGCAAGCCATATTCCCATTGGTGAATTTGGATGACCACTAAATTAGTTATGTACACCAAGTTGAAATTTGGATTTAATAGTTTACAGTGCGCTCAGAATGTCTTCAGGCCCCTTCCCATTTTTCACATTTTATTGCAGTTTTGTGCTAAAATAAAAAAAAAATGTTTTCCCCTTTCATTCTGCACTCAATACCCCATTGAGATGAAAAAACTGAACTTTTTGACGTCAGCACAGGTCCTGCTGAATGAAGATAGAAGGATTCCTCTATCTTCATGTTATAAAGGAAAATAATAAAATCTGCAACTTCATTGAAGAAGTTCCGGTTTGGGTACCACATTCAGTTGTGCATTGCACTCGCACAGAAAAAAACTGAACAGAACACAATCGCAGTCAAAACTCACTGATATTGCTTCCCTACTCGCACAGGTTTCCAGCAATGCACCCGCATTGCATCCGGCCCTCACCCGCGACGCCCGCCTGAAAGAGGCCTTAGTGTTTGTTTACTTCCACAAATCCATATAGCAAGCCATGTTGAGCATATATGGATTTGTATGAATTAACATAATCCCAGCCTGTAGCAGAAGTTCCAAAAGTTAAGCTTAAGGATCAAACTTCACCCCAAAAACTCCTTAAGGTTTGGTTCACATGCGGGTGACAGCGTTTTGGCTGCACACACAGCAATAGATACTGTTGATATCTTTTAACGACACACGCAAACAATAAATTAAATAGATGATATATACGCGTGCGAAGCTGGGTCCTTCTGCTAGTTCTTAATATTAAACAGATTCACTATTGTGTTACATGGACCTTTTTGTCCTTGTGCCAAAAATGTTTCCCTGACCCCAAAAACTGTCTAGTTTAAGTTTATGCCCTTTATAAGTTAGCGTAGTTTTATTACAAATATGTGCCAAAAAGTTTGGCACATGAATGTTCACATTAGACCCCTTATGTGAAGCTATGCCCTTTGTTGGACAAGGAGTAAAAAGCATGTAAAGCTGTTGGTAAGTGTAATGCAAAGCATGCATACTAGTTTTTCCAATAGTAAATCTACCCCAATGTGTCTGGAGAAAACGTTATTGAACTAAAACCTCCCCAAAATAGTTAAAACTAAAAGGCATTGGGGCACATTTACTAATCCTAGAAATGGCGTAAACTCAGACAGACTATCTAGCCCTGCACCCCATTTATCACAGTGGCTCACTCTAGATGATGAAGATGGTTGCAGAGCTAGGTGAAGAACCATACAAATTCTGAGTTTTCTCTTTCATCCCAGTGCAGTGAAAATATGACACATTAGCCTTATTGACATGAATTAGGCCACATTGCCATTCTCTGTGCAGTGCCTTTGTAATGCCTGTAGATAGGGACAGACACAGACACTGAGCCCTAACCTACAACCCAACCCTAGCTACTTGTAGTGGAAGCCATAGGTAGCAAGACTGCATCTGGTCGACAGTCCCTATGCTACTAAGGTGCAGAGACAATTACTTAGAGAAAATAACAGACAAGTTGTATGTACTAGGGTTGTTTCGGGTATCGAAATTCCGATACCCAATCGATACTTTTATACTAGTATCGATTCAGTACCGGGATGTTCATTTTTCGATACTAGAGAGCGCTACTGCGCAGTCTAATGTCGCCTCTTATGAGAGATCATAGTGCTCAGCACGCTGCTCTGTTCTCTCCGAGAGTGGAGAAGGAGGGAGGGAGGCAGGGAATCCCTCCCTCCTATGATGTGGCGGGAGAGAATCCTCCCTCCTATGATGTGGCCTCCGCTGAGCCCAATGAATGGGAGGCTAATTAATGCAGGAGGAGGGATGTGGGCTTCTACTATGCAGTGGGCTGACTGCCCTGCTGCACTATCATTACCATACACATCGCAGGCTGCGCTCTCATTATCATAACAATAGCACAGCAGGGCTTTCATTCCCATACACAGCCTATAATAATGACAGCGCAGCACTGCAGGGCCGATAGTACTGTGCAAAACAGGTTACTAGAAGCTCCTGTGTTGCACTCAGAGTTAACAGGTCAGCTCTGATCTGGAAAGGAAAGGGTTACCCAAGCGCTGCCACTCACTGTAGTTCTGTGATCCAGGAGCAGGAATGAAGGCCGAGCAGCCCAGCCAATAAAAGAGAGAAGGCGTGTCAGGACAGCCAATCAGATGAAAGACCTGCCCTCCCTGCAGTTTATACCGGAGACAGAGTAAAGACACGTGCTTCTGCCTGGGCTCTTAGGTTTCCTGGGTAGAGGAAGGTGGGGACACTGCATTGTGTGTATGGGGGAGGGGACACTGCATTGTGTGTATGGGGGCAGTAATTACATAGTGTATAGTGTGCTTATGTGACAGTGGGGGTGGTGACTGCATAGTGTATATTGTGTATATGTGACAGTTGCTGCATAGTTTATTTATGTGACTGGGGGTGTGGGGCAGTGAATGCATAGTGTACATTATGTATATGTGACAGTGACTGCATTGTGTATATGTGAGCAGTGCAAGAGTATTGGGCTAGGGAAAACTGAGACTTTTTGTAGTGCGACTGATTGATTTTAACTATTGAATGACAGCTGCAGTCTATAAGATTGCATTCAATTGAACATTCATTTGGATTGCAGCTACAATCAGTCAAGCTACAAAAAGTCGCAGTGTTGCCCTAGCTTTGGACTGGACCCCATGTGCCTCACATTAATAGTAAGTGAGGTTTTTCTGTTTAATTCAATAAACAAAAAATATGTTTCAGCGGCTCAACCTTTTTTTTTCAATCGATAGGTGCTCACCTTATATTCCCACCTTTATGCCAAAATGTAAAGATACTATAATTATATTAAGGGCACACACACCTGAGGAACACCCAATGTAAGCCAAATAATACATATAAGATTTATTTCTATCTCTTAAAATATATATAAAACATAAAATGCACTAAAATGACATTCGTTACAATGATTAGTTACAGTCTATTTCCATGTGCAAACTGCAATTCCACACCAATATATAGACCGTAGTGACGGAATTGGCTTTATGGGGTCACAGTTCAGACCAGTATAGCGCCGCACTAAAATGTCCTTGTGTGGTTGCAATTCAAACCGGTAAAGCGCCATACCCAAAATATGGAGCCACACCAGTATGTTGGTTCCTACTGCACTGCGTTCTTTATCAAGTTGAAACACGCAATCAGTATGTGTCTTTGTGGCAGTGGGGGTATATTGATTTGCTTCACTATTGCAGTATATTCCTCCCCACTATATATGACAGTCTTCTACTTCAGCAGTATGTCCAGACTTACTTGTATATAATTGTATCCATTAGAAAATCATATAAAGTTCGCGTTCTTACCGCTCTTTACCACCCATTCGCAGCTAAACTGACCAGCAATCTCCCTTCACGCGGCGTCCCACGTAGTATGCTGCGCTCCGGAGTGGCGTCCCACGTGACTCGGATGCTTCGCAACAAAAGAGGGAGGGGATGTAATCAATACGGGTCAGTTTGTGCCGTCCTCAACACAGGATGTGTTTCAAGGCTGATTTCACAGGTGATAGTTGGTCAAAGAACACTAGTGGATAGTAATCTCCATAAAGATCCTTCTTTGGGGTCCTTAAAATGCTGCAGCAAAGATGCGCTCACTCTTGTTACGCCAGATGTGTTTCGGGGTACTGTACCCCTTCATCAGTGGTAATATAAGTGAGCGCTAACTCCCTTAAATAAGGATTCCGTTTTTCCCATAATCCTAATGGTGATGGATGACCTACAAGATCTGATGTGGATTGCAGTTTTATCAATATAACTCATCACCTTAAAAATGCATATAAAACAAACAGTTGCATGTGACGCAACGATTATTATGTGTATGAATCAACGTACTTATAAAATTAATACACGGTGATATAAGGGGACTGGTTCTAAAATAAACGCAATAAAATCGCTTGTAAATCGCATCACATAAAGATGTGTTTTTTGTGCCGTTTTGGTGATTATCAACCGAGGACAGAGTTGACATAGATAAATATTTTATAACTGATTGCAATGTATATGAGATAGAGATGGCTCATGTATGATATATTCCTTCCTCTTTTCTTTGGGAGGTTTTAGAGCATGATAGTATTGGGTGGGGAGTCTGACAGGAAGGGGACATCGAAGTGTCGATATAAGCGACCAGACTTCGATGTCCCGTCACTGCCAGACCACTTATAGAAACCCGAATAGCTCCATTTCGGCGTTCAGGCCTTTGGGGATCATAGTTTCGAAGTCAAAAATCCTACGTGTTTCTTGTCTAGACATTCAGGCTATATGATTGCCCCTCTCCAAAATCTTTTCACCTTTTCTATGGCCAGGAATTTTAGATCAGACAGATCACTATTGTGGCAAATTTTATAATGTTTTGATACTGAATGCGTCTCTAGTCCCTTCTTTATATTCATAAAATGCTCGGCTACCCTTTTCTTTAAGGTTCTTTTGTCCTCCATATATACTGTTTCTTACACCCACATTCTAACATTTAAATGACGTCACCTGTATCACAGGTGAGGCCTTCCTGGATATCCATCTCAAAGCCATTGACCGTAGCCCGAACTGTGGTTGTTTTTCTGGGAAAGGCAGTGGTCCTACAGTTATTACATCGACCACATCTGAAAAAGCCTTTTGGGATAGCCAATTGTCATTATTGCGAGAATGTATGTTCCTCTTTATAGTAGGAGCCACTCTACTGGCCAAATTGGCTGCCTTTGTGTATGTTATCCTAGGTCTCTCACTAAGCATGGGACCTATGATCTTATCATTTAAGAGATGATACCAATGTTTCTTTATAATTTTTTTAATCACGCGGTATTGTGAGCTAAATGGTAAGATGATTCTCAAAATTTCATCCTGTTGTTTAGGGCTTGTTGTTACAAAAAGTATTTTCTCTCCATTTCCCATACTTTAATAAGGGAACTCTCTATAATCTGGAGTGGATACTCCCTGTCCAGGAACTGTTGTTTTAATCCTTTAGATTCCTCTTCAAATTTATCTTCTTCTGTACAGTTTCGTTTTAACCGTTTAAATTGACTAGTGGGGATATTTGTGAGCCAACGTGGCAAGTGACAGCTCAGTAAATCTTATAAAGCTATTCCTAGCTACTGTTTTAAAATGGGTGTTACAACATAACCTTTTTCCTTGAACATGTATCTCTATGTCAAGAAATTCAACTTTTTGGAATTTATCATAGGGGTGAATACTAAGTTTCTATCATTGACATTAATCTCATTCATAAAAGTAGTCAATGCTTCCCTGGAGTCTTGCCAAATGAATAAAATATCATCTATAAACCTGCGCCATAGCACCAGACTCGCCCCAGCTTGGGATGTATGATTTCAAATTCCCACTGTGCCAAAAATAAATTTGCATAGCT
The DNA here is from genome assembly GCA_033119425.1 of Bufotes viridis. Classification (NCBI taxonomy): domain Eukaryota; kingdom Metazoa; phylum Chordata; class Amphibia; order Anura; family Bufonidae; genus Bufotes; species Bufotes viridis. The sequence goes on from CM065590.1 coordinate 275,757,394, forward strand.
GGGAGCGAATCTGGTGCCCATGGCGGTTCCAATCTTTTGTACGTAATAGTCCCGTTCAAATAAAAATTAATTGTGTGTGAGTATATACTCCACACCCTCCAGTATATATCCTATTTGGTCATCCGGGATCTCACTATTTGATCTCAATTGTTTGGACAGGGCATATTTTCGCTTCCCGTGGTCAATGATAGTATATAGGGATCTGACGTCCAGCGTGCCCAAGATCCAATCATCTCGCCACTGTCCAGCCAAGTAATGCACTCCCTAACCTATGGACATGCCCCTTTTAATACAACTAGACCTGATCAAGGTCTGCTAATACCCAACAGTTCTGCCCTACCCTGAGAGATCGTCAGGTCCACTAAAGCAAACTGGAAAGGAGAACCACTAAAGGAAAGGAGAAGGCAGAAGTGGTAATAGAGTGCTTCAGTCTTCACCTTGGCATCTCCAGCTGTCAATGATCTGCTCCTATCTGCTCCAGAATCTATTCGACATGCCAGGTGAGACGTTGCCATGCTGTGCTGTGGCAGTTATGCCTGGAAGCCAAGAGCCACAACGGTCCTGCACTGCTTTCAGCTCTGCGGTAGCAGGTTGATCAGTGGCTAACCGCGCTCAATTTGACAGTTGGTAAAGTGTTGTGCGACAACTGTGCCAATCTACTGAGCACGCTGAAACAGGGCAAAATGACACACATGCTATGCATGACACACGTCCTGAACTTAGTCGTGCCAAATACCCCGGGTCCAGGACGTCTTGCAGCAGGCCGGGAAAAGCTCTGGCCATTTTAGAAGATCTTACTTGGCCATGGCTCGCCTTGCTGACTTTCAGTGACGACACCACTTGCCCGTCAGACGCCTGATTTTTGACAGCCTGAAGCACTGGAACTCCACCTTGTATATGCTTAGAAGCCAGCTCCAGCAGCAACGTGCCATTAACGACTACCTGTACGAACTCTGCAGCAGGACATTGTCTGGGGAGCTTGGTTTCTTTTCACCACGCCAGTTGCTGCTCATGTGCGACACATGCAGTATTCTGCGGTCATTTGATGAGATCACCAAACTGGTCAGTCGCAGCCAGGGTGCCACCAATGACATCGTATCTTACACCTTCTTTCTGGAGCATGCATTGCATCGTGTCATTGATCAAGCTGTCGAGGAGCAGTAGCTGGAATGAATGCTGAATTAATTCCAAGGGGGTTACTCCTTCTGAGACAAGTCAGCAGGATTCTGAAGAGGAGTCAGAGGAGGATGGTGGCTGGGGGTAGGAGGAGCAAGAAGAGCAGGCTTTAAGGGGATTTTTCGGGGATACCTGGTGTTTTCCGTGGCTGGGGGAGGAGACCGAGGACAACAATCTCCTGGGCGATTAGCAGTAGCCATGGCGCTGAACAGCTTCCAATTTAGTGCAAATGGGGGCCTTCATGCTCCAGTATTTGAAGAAGGACCCCTATATAAAAGCATAAATGGCAAGGACCCGTACTGAGTGGCAATGTACTTAGACCCCTGATACAAACACAAAATGGCAGACATGTTACTCGCATCACAGAGGGCTGGCAGAATACAGCATTTCCAGGACTTGCTGCGAGAGATACTGCATTCTGCTGTTGCGGGCTCTGGCAGAGGAATTTCCAACCACAGCAAAACAGGTGCGGGTGCCAATCCTACCATGCCTGCAAGAAGACGACAGTTTGAAGATGTGTTGGTCACTTCCGATATGAGATCATTCTTGCAGCCAACCCTTCGACAGCCGCCCTTCAGATCCCACCTCAGGGAACGCTTTGATCGACGGGTGTCTGACTATATCGGGTTAACGGCCGATGGGTGTGCAGGCTTGACCTGTGGCCAGAGCTGGTAAACTTTGCCATGGAACTCTTGGCATGACGTTCATCGCAGCAGGGGGATCAATCAGTATTTTCTGGAAACAGGTATATCGAACAACTTAATCAGTTTTTGGTGGAAGCAGGGATATCGCAGGCCTCAAACAATATTTGGTGGAAACAAGTATATCAAACCCCTCAATCAGTATTTTCTGAAAGCAGGTATATCAAACCCCTTAATCAGTATTTTGTGGAAACAGGTATATCGTAGCCCTGAATCAGTATTTTAAAACCTCTTAAACGGTACTTTGTTGAAGCAGGTATATCGCAGTTATGTGTTTCAAAATGACCCACTGGACCCAGGAAGGTCAATAATTATGATTCAATAGTATAAGACTATATATTCCTGTTTCTGGTCTTTTACTCAAAATATAACTTTTATTCCTTATTCTTCTTCTTATAAATTCTAAACCAAAACCCGAAGAAAAAGGTTAAAAATACATATGGAGGGATACTTGGATTGGGACACAGGTATGTTGTTGTTTAGTATCACTTAGTATGGTGGAGCCAGGGGGATATTTTTGCATATGACCCTGGAGTTGATGTGTTCGCAGTGTTTTTTATTGCAATGTTTGCAGTGTCAATCCGACACCAAACATTCTATAAATCAAGTTGCTGACTGTTATCTGATCAACCCTAAAAGGGTAACTATAATAGCTACAGAGTGATCTGACTGGGTTCCATCCGATCTAAGGTTCTGCTATCCACCCAGTTGATCGCTACTTGAACCTCAAACCATCATGTCTGAACTGTCCCTATCACTCGAACATGTGCGCAGAGAGTCTGCAGATCGCTGTGCTAATGCTCAGATTAGTACCCTACCTTAATCTTTAAAACACATTAAAGACACAGCTCCCCGACATGTTTCACCGCATAAGCGGCGTCTTCAGGGAAATAGAGCCACAACTAAAACGAACATATGTTATAAGACGTCCTTTATACCAATCGGACGGGCCATCCCAATCAACAGCCAATGGGTATTCCCATGCTTGTTAGCAGACATCTTCTAGGGCCATATCCATATCTTAAGTCTCAATGTAGATAGACCAATCCAATCTGGGGACAATTTTTACGCATGCATTGGAAACTTAGAAATAATCTAAGTTACAAATATAAAAGCGCATGCGCTAGAACTTAAAAAGTTCCAGGTATCTCCCTATACAAATGCACAGATGCAGAAAATTTAGCTGCATAGCAGGATATAGAACATTCACAGCGCATGCGCTAGGACTTAGAAGGCTTCTGCATACGCGCATCACATTGCGCAAGTGCATGGGTTTATCCAGATGCGCAAATGCAGAAAATATGACTATAGTCCACGAGGTAGAAAATTTACAGTGCATGCACTAAAATTTGTTAAAGTTTTAGAAAGTTTTTGTATATATGTACAACATTGCGCAAGTGGGTGGACTTATAGTCTAACAATATTAAATACTGAATGCGCATGTATTAACAAATGCGCAAATACAGAAACTTTAACTACATTTCAAAAGATAGAATATTCACAGCGCTTGCGCTAAGACTTAAAAAGTTTTTGTATACATGTATCACATTGCGCAAATGTGTGGACATATCCGAATGCGCATATGCAGAAGCCCTAACCATATTCCAAAGGTAAAACCTCTGCAGCACATGCGCTAGAACCTGGAAAATTTGTATACGTGTACCTCATTGTGCAACTGCGTGGACTCATTATTTTTGTTCCACTGTGCAGGTGCAAGGACTTAGATTCTTTTTAGATCCAAGATCTAAACTAAAGTAATAACTGGAATGAGGGATCTACAGTACCCTGAAAGGTTTTCAAAATTAGGGTTATTCACTTTAGAAAAAGGCGACTGAGGGGAGATCTAATAACTATGTATAAATATATCAGGGGTCAGTACAGAGATCTGTCCCATCATCTATTTATCCCCAGGACTGTGACGAGGGGACATCCTCTGCGTCTTTAGGAAAGAAGGTTTGTACACAAACATAGAAAAGGATTCTTCACTGTGAGAGCAGTGAAACTATGAAACTCTCTGCCTGAGGAGGTGGTGATGGTGAGTACAATAAAGGAATTCCAGAGGGGACTGGATGTATTTCTGGAGTGTAATAATATTACAGGCTACAGCTACTAGAGATGGGTCGTTGATCCAGGGAGTTATTCTGATTGCCTGATTGGAGTCAGGAAGGAATTTTTTTCCCTTAAGTGGGGAAAATTGGCTTCTGCCTCACAGGGGTTTTTGCCTTCCTCTGGATCAACTTGTAGGAAACAGGCCGAACTGGATGGACAAATGTCTTTTTTCGGTCTTATATACTATGTTACTATGTAAGATGTCAATTGCGCATGCGTTAAAACTTAGACTATTCATTCCCAGGCTCCTTCTACTACCACGCAGATGCAAGGACTTTATTAGGAGGTTATTTTCCGAATGGTAAATACTAATTATACATAACATTAAAACATCCCCGTACTTGGATGGTCTTTTGATATCTCTATTATCACCATTATTATTTAGGTGTCTCTGTTATTAGTTTTATACACTAGATATGGAAGTTGGTCCCAGTTATTTCTTAGGGCTTTAGTTTTTTGCTACTTATTTCCTAGTAATATTTCTAATAATTAATGTTTCTTTCAGAAAAAGGGGAGAAAGAACTTATGACACTGTATCCCAATAGATAGAACCGGGAGAAAATATTTTCCTGGTTCCCTTCATATAAACGCTGTGAAGGAAAAACATTCATTTAAACCATTTGGGCTCATGGTATTGAGCCTATGGATCCAATGTGCTTCACATTCCAGAAGCTTCTTATCCAGATTGCCCCTCTTGGGCCTAGACTTATCTTTTCAATACCCCAAAATCGCAAGGCTGATATTCTATCATCGTGTACATATTTAATGTGTCTCGCTATCAAGGTATCCTTACTGTCTCAATTGAACTTAAATTACCCGAGATGCGACATCTCAGTTCCTGTGTGGTCTTACCCACATACAACTTAGGGCATGGGCAAGAGGCTATATATATCACCCCTTGTGTTTTACACATGATAAGTTGTCTGATCTCATATTCTTTCCTATCATTAGGATTCATACATTTTTTTATTTGGGGGATATATTTACAAAAGGAGCAATCTCCACACGGTACTGAGCCTCGATATTTTTCTCTCAAGAGGTGAATCCCCACTGGCCAGTATCTGAAAGCTCGGCGTAACTGCCCAAGTGAGGCCTCATTTGTGAGGGAAAGTGGACATCTTTTTGAGAGGTTTAAAAGAGGGGTTATCCTACAGGCCCCTTAAAAAGAGCCTACAATAGAGCTAGAAACACCAATAGAGATAATTTACTTCAAACAACTTCAACAAAAAGAATGAGATCATTAGGTGTGGAATTTTATTTTGTGGAAGCAGGTATATCAAACCCCTTAATCAGCATTTTGTAGAAGCAGGTATATCGCAGGCCTCAATAAATATTTGGTAGAAACAGGTATATCAAACCCCTTAATCAGTATTTTGTGGAAACAGGTATATCGCAGCCCTCAATCAGTATTTTGTGGAAGCAGGTATATCAAACCCCTTAGTCAGTATTTTGTAGAAGCAGGTATATTGCAGGCCTCAATCAATATTTGGTAAAAACAAGACTTTCAAACCCCTCAATCAGTATTTTGTGGAAGCGGCATATCGCAGGCCTCAATCAATATTTGGTGAAAACAGGTACAAACCGGATTCCAAAAAGTTGGGACACTAAACAAATTGTGAATAAAAGCTGAATGCAATGATGTGGAGATCGCAAATGTCAATATTTTATTTGTAATAGAACGTAGATGACAGATCAAACGTTTAATCAGAGTAAATGTATCATTTTAAAGGAAAAATACGTTGATTCAAAATTTCACGGTGTCAACAAATTCCAAAAAAGTTGGGACAAGTCTCAATAAAAGGCTGGAAAAAGTAAATTTGAGCATAACGAACTGGAAGACCAATTAACACTAATTAGGTCAATTGGCAACATGATTTGGTATAAAAGAGCTTCTCAGAGTGGCAGTGTCTCTCAGAAGCCAAGATGGGTAGAGGATCACCAATTCCCACAATGTTGTGCAGAAAGATAGTGGAGCAATATCAGAAAGGTGTTACCCAGCGAAAAATTGCAAAGACTTTGCATCTATCATCATCAACTGTGCATAACATCATCCGAAGATTCAGAGAATCTGGAACAATCGCTGTGCGTAATGCTCAAGGTCGTAGAAACCATACTGGATGCCCGTGATCTCCGAACCCTTAAATGACACTGCACCACAAACAGGAATGCTACTGTAAAGGAAATCACAGAATGGGCTCAGGAATACTTCCAGAAACCATTGTCAGTGAACACAATCCACCGTGCCATCCGCCGTTGCCAGCTGAAACTCTACAGTGCAAAAAGAAGCCATTTCTAAGCAAGATCCACAAGCTCAGGCGTTTCACTGGGCCGGGAATAATTTAAAATGGAGTGTGGTAAAATGGAAGACTGTTCTGTGGTCAGACGAGTCACGATTCAAAGTTCTTTTTGGAAATCTGGGACGCCATGTCATCCGGACCAAAGAGGACAAGGACAACCCAAGTTGTTATCAACGCTCAGTTCAGAAGCCTGCATCTCTGATGGTATGGGGTTGCATGAGTGCGTGTGGCATGGGCAGCTTGCATGTCTGGAAAGGCACTATCAATGCAGAAAAATATATTCAGGTTCTAGAACATATGCTCCCATCCAGACGTCATCTCTTTCAGGGAAGACCCTGCATTTTTCAACAAGATAATGCCAGACCATATTCTGCATCAATCACAACATCATGGCTGCGTAGGAGAAGGATCCGGTACTGAAATGGCCAGTCTGCAGTCCAGATCTTTCACCTATAGAGAACATTTAGCGCATCATAAAGAGGAAGGTGCAACAAAGAAGGCCCAAGACGATTGAACAGTTAGAGGCCTGTATTAGACAAGAATGGGAGAGCATTCCTATTTCTAAACTTGAGAAACTGGTCTCCTCGGTCCCCAGACGTCTGTTGAGTGTTGTAAGAAGAAGAGGAGATGCCACACAGTGGTGAAAATGGCCTTGTCCCAACTTTTTTGGGATTTGTTGACACCATGAAATTCTGAATAACATATTTTTCCCTTAAAATTGTACATTTTCTCAGTTTAAACTTTTGTTCCGTGATTTATGTTCTATTCTGAATAAAATATTAGAAGTTGGCACCTCCACATCATTGCATTCAGTTTTTATTCACGATTTGTACAGTGTCCCAACTTTTTTGGAATCCGGTTTTATATCAAAACCCTTAATCAGTATTTTTATGGAAGCAGGTATTTCGTAGCCCTCAATCAGAATTTTCTGCAAGCAGGTATATCACACCCTCAATCAGTATTTTGTTGAAGCAGGTATATCGCAGGACAAAATCAATATTTGGTGGAAACAGGTATATCGAACCCCTTAATCAGTATTTTGTGGAAGCAGGTATACCGCTGCCCTCAATCAGTATTTTCTGGAATCAGGTATATCAAACCCCTTAACCTCTTAAGGACACAGGGCGTATGGGTACGCCCTAATCTCCGAGTCCTGAAGGACATAGGGCGTACCCATACGCCCTGACAAAAATCGCATGTAAAAAAATAATCGCGCTAGGAACATGGCCCTGTGACCCCTCCCCCGTATTGGCGATGACTGCAAACCGCAGGTCAATTCAGACCTGTGGTTTGCAGCGCTTTGCGATGTATCTGATCCCCGCGGTCGTTGACCGTGGAGTTCAGAAACTTTAAACTGCTGCCAAATGTTTTTTTTTTATATCTGTAACCTCCCACCGTGCCCTCATTGTGATGGGTGGTGCGGGAGGGGGAGGCTTATGGGCGGTGCGTGGGCGGTACGGCAGGCGGTGCGGGGGCGCTCATTTTCAGGATGGCCGAGCTTAGCAAGCAGAGTGTCAGCACATTGCTGACACTCTTCTTGTAACAGCTGTCATCCTTGCAGGCACGGATGTCAGGCTTTTAACCCCTTCCATGCCGCCGTCCGTAGGGACCGCTGTATAGAAGGGGTTAAGAGGGAGGGAGCTGCTGTGGGGGCTGCTGTGCCTGGTGCAGCCCCCTAGCTCCAGTCCCCAGCTTCCTCCCTCAACATCCTTCGCTGCTCTAGTATAGCAGCGGAGGAGGGTAACCATGGCAATAGGATGCCTTCAAAGGCATCCTGCCAGCCATGGTTACAGAACTCTGATCAGACTTCTGCTAAAGGCAAAAGTCTGATCAGACTAAGTATCAAGTAAAAATACAGTACAGTACATTATATAATGTTTTTTACTGTATTATACAGACACCAGATCCACTGGATCTTCAAGAACCTAGTGGGTCTGGATAAAAACAAATAAAAAAAGGTAAAAATAAAAAACACATTTATCACTAATAAAAAATTATATATATATAATAATACACTACACATGTTATATCACCGCGTCCGTAACAACCTGATTTTTAAATTGGTTTTGTTACCTTTCCCGCACGGTGAACGTCATAAAAACAAACTATGATAAAATTAAAATTTTGCCCACCTCACTTTCAAAAACGTTAATAAAAGTGATAAAAAGATGTATCTATACCCAAATGGTACTAATCAAACCGTCACCTCGTCCAACAAAAAATGATACCTTACCTAAGAAAATCGCCTAAAAAATAAAAAAATTATGGCTCTCAGGCTATGCAGACACTAAAACATGATTTTTTTGTTTCAAAAATATGATTGTGTAAAACCTAAATAAATAAATAAATAAATAAAAAGTAGACATATAAGGTATCTCCGCGTCCGGAACAACCTGAACTATAAAAATAACACATGACCTAACCCCTCAGATGAACACTGCAAAAAAAAAAAACTGTGTCAAAAGCCATTTTTTGTCACCTTACATCACAAAACGTCTAATAGCAAGCGATCAAAAAGCCATATGCACGCCAAAAAAGTGCCTTTAAAACCGTCATCTCATCCTGCAAAAAATGATACCCTACCTCAGAAAATCGCCCAAAAAAATAAAAAATATTATGGCTCTTAGGCTATGCAGACACTAAAACATGATTTTTTTTTGTTTCAAAAATTATATGATTGTGTAAAACCTAAATTAATAAATTATAAGTCGACATATTATGTATCGCCGCGTCCGTAAGAACCAGAACTATAAAAATAACACTGACCCCTCAGGTGGACACCGCAAAAAAAAAAATAATACTCTAAAAATAAGTTTTTTGTCACCTACCATCACAAAAAGTGTAACAGCAAGCGATCAAAAAGTCATATGCACCCCAAAATAGTGCCATTAAAACCATCATCTGATCCCGCAAAAAATGAGCCCCTATCTTAGAAAATTGGACAAAAACTTAAAAAAAAACTGACTCTCAGACTATGGAGATACTAAAATGTTTTTTTGTTTGTTTAACAAAGGATATTATAGTGTAAAACCTAAATAAATTTAAAAGAGTAAACATATTAGGTATTGCCGCATCCGTAAGAATCTGCTCTTTAAAAATAACACATGACCTAACCCCTCAGATGAACACAGTCACAAAAATAAAATAAAAACGGTCCCAAAACAGCAAAAAAATTTTCCTAATATTTTTTTTTCCAGTTACAAAGCAAGGGTCAACAGTCAAACAAAATTCTATATTTATTGCCCTGATTCTGTAGTTCACAGACACACCCCATATGTGGTCGTAAACTGCTGTATCGCCAAACAACAGGGCATAGAATGAAGGGAATGCCATATGGTTTTTGGAAGGCAGATTTTGCTGGACTGGTTTTTTGACACCATGTCCCATTTGAAGCCCCCCTTATGCTCCCTAGAGTAGAAACTCCAAAAAAGTGACCCCATATAAGAAACTACACCCCTCAAAGTATTTAAAACTGATTTTACAAACTTTATTAACCCTTTAGGTGTTCCTCAAGAGTTTATGGCAAATGGAGATGAAATTTCAGAATTTCTATTTTTATTACCTTGTCTCACAAAATTTATTATAGAGCAACCAAAAATCATATGTACCATAAAAATAATACCACCAAAACTGCCATTTTTCCAGTAGTTTCCAAAATGGGGTCACTTTTTGGAGTTTCTACTCTAGGGGTGCATCAGGGGGCTTGAAATGGGCCATGGTGTAAATAAACCAGTCCATCGAAATTTGCCTTCCAAAAACCATATGGCGTTCCCTTCATTCTATGACCTGCCGTTTGGCGATACAGAAGTTTACAACCATATAAAGTTGTTTCTGCAAACTACAGAATCAGGGAAATAAATATTGGGTTATGTTTTGCTGTTAACCCTTGCTTTGTTACTGGAAAAAAATGGATTCAAATGGAAAATTTGCCAAAAATCGAAATCCAAAAATGTTATGTTCATTTGCCATGAACTCTTGTGGAACACCTAATCGGTTAACAAGGTTTGTAAAATCAGTTTTGAATACATTGAGGGGTGTAGTTTCTAGAATGGGGTCATTTTTAGTGGTTCCTTTTATGTAAGCCTCACATAGTGACTTCAGACCTGAACTGGTCCTTAAAAAGTGGGTTTTGAAATTTTCAGAAAAATAAAATGGCGTTCCCAAAATGAACCAAACATGACGTAGACATTTGGGGAATGTAAAGTAATAACTATTTTGGAGGTATTACAATTATATTATAAAAGTGGCGAAATTGAAACTTGAAAATTTGCAATTTTATTCTAAATTTTTGGTAAATTTAGTATTTTTTAATACAAAAAATTTACTTTTTGACAAAATGTTGCCAGTGTCATGAAGTACAATATGTGATGAAAAAACAATCTCAGAATAACCTGGATAAGTAAAAGCGTTTTAAAGTTATCGCCACATAAAGTGACACTGGTCAGATTTTCAAAAATGGCCTGGTCCTTAAGGGTTAATAAGTATTTTGTGGAAGCAGTTATATCGCAGGCCTTAATCAATATTTGGTGGAAACAGCTATATCGAACCCCTTAATCAGTATTTTCTGGAAGCAGGTATATCACAGCCCTCAATCAGTATTTTGTGGAAGCAGGTATATCATACCACTTAATCAGTATTTTGTGGAAGAAGGTATATTAAACCCCTAATCAGTATTTTGTGGAAGAAGGTATATCGCAGGCCTCAATCAATATTTGGTGGAAACAGGAATTTTGAACCCCTTTATTGGTATTTTGTGGAAGCAGGTATATTGCAGGCCTCAATCAATATTTGGTGGAAAAAGGTATATCGAACCCCTTAATCAGTATTATGTGGAAGTAGGTATATAGCAGGCCTCAATCACTATTTGGTAGAAACAGGTATATTGAACCTCTTAATTAGAGATGAGCGAACAGCTGGATGTTCGGGTTCGTGAAGTTCGGCCGAACTTCCCGAAAGGTTCGGGTCCGGGATCCGAACTCGACCCGAACTTCATCCGAACCCCATTGAAGTCAATGGCGACCCAAACTTTTGGCCACTAAAAGGCTGTAAAATAGTCCAAGGGGCTAGAAGGCTGCAAAAAGCAGCAAAATGTAGGTAAATGCCCTGCAAACAAATGTGGATAGGGAAATTAATTAAAATAAAATAAATAAAAATTAACCAATAACAATTGGAGAGAGGTCCCATAGCAGAGAATCAGGCGTCATATCACCCACCACTGGAGATATGAGTTATTTAAGCCCCAGCACCCAGACAGAGGAGAGAGGTCCCACAGCAAGGAATAAGGCGTCATATCACCCATCACTGGAGAAGGCTACTTTCAGTTATTTAGGCCCCAGCACCCAGACAGAGAAGAGAGGTCCCACAGCAAGGAATAAGGCCTATATCACCCACCACTGGAAAAGGCCACTTTCAGTTACTTAGGCCCCATCACCCAGACAGAGGAGATAGCTCCCACATCAGTGAATAAGGCATCATATCACCCACCACTAGAGAAGGCCACTTTCAGTGATTAAAGCCCCAGCACCCAGACAGAGGAGAGAGGTCCCACAGCAAGGAATGAGGCATCATATCACCCACCACTGGAGAAGGCCACTTTCAGTTATTTAGGCCCCAGTACCCAGACAGAGGAGAGATGTCCCCGAGCAAGGAATATGGCGTCATATCACCCACCACTTGAGAAGGCCAATTTCAGTTATTTAGGCCCTAGCACCCAGACAGAGGAGAGAGGTCCCACAGCAAGGAATAAGGTGTCGTATCACCCACCACTGGAGAAGTCCACTTTCAGTTATTTAGGTCCCAGCACCCAGACAGAGGAGAGAGGTCCCACAGCAAGGAATAAAGCATCATATCACCCACCACTGGAGAAGGCTACTTTCAATTATTTAGGCCCCAGCACCCAGACAGAGAAGAGAGGTCCCACAGCAAGGAATAAGGCATCATATCACCCACCACTGGAGAAGGCCACTTTCAGTTATTTAGGCCCCAGCACCCAGACAGAGGAGAGAGGTCCCACAGCAAGGAATAAGGCGTCATATCACCCACCACTGACCACTGGAGAAGGCCACTTTCAGTTATTTAGGCCCCAGCACCCACACAGTAGAGAGAGGTCCCATAGCAAGGAATAAGGCATCATATCACCCACCACTGAAGAAGGCTACTTCCAGATATTTAGCCAATGGCACCCAGACAGAGGAGAGAGGTCGCATGGCAGATGTTCAGGCTTCATGTCACCCACCATTGTAACACCACTTTCAGTTATTTAGGCCCCGGCACCCAGATTGAGGAGAGGTTTATTCAACTTTGGGTTGCACCGCAAGATCATGGTAAAGTTACAAATATGAGGATTCAATAAAGAAGTGCCCGGAGTTCAAGAATACATGGTTGAGGCGAAGGCAGTTATAAATGTCTATTCTGCACAAGGGAGGCACAGGTCCTGTGGGATCCATATACAAGAAAATACAATGAAAATATCTATAGTGTGGGTACACCTTCGCATAAAGTAGAGAAAAAGGAAAAGAAAGTGACTCCTAAAAATGTTAATTTTTATTAGTATGCCATTAAAATCATACCCAAATTGTTAATCCCACCCTGAAGGACCTGGAGACATGGGGAGGGTACACTGGGTAGGATGATTCCTCAAGGGGCTATACCATGGGGATAAATAATATCTCTCCCTTATACTGCCCCTATGTACATCTTTGCCCGAGGGCAACCCCTGATGGTGGGGTCCCCCGTCCTCGTGCCTACCCTAAGTGACCCTTTAAATAACCCTATGCCTACCCAGTAGTCCACATCTAAGTGCAATAAAGTCAGCTCAGCCACAGTCGGCCTATCAGATGGAGGCTTCTACACAAATAAACCTTGTGTGGTTTTCAGCCCCATAAAATGTAGTTTATATCCTTATAAGCCCCGACGCGTTTCCCCAAAATAATTGGGTTCATCAGGGGCAATGACTTCAGATCGTCAAATATGTCACTTCAGATCGTCAGAAATGTCACCACCAGAAGCCTCATCTCAACCAGAGCCCGGGTGCCGAAGAGGATAGTCATAGATATCATTTGTCAGATACACGGACACCTGTAAATCAGATATATGCAAAAAGAGAAGGAGAAGGTAGATATTACTTACTATTTGGAGGCGGTATGGTTGGGTAGTCAGTAGGGTGTATAAACACTTACCCTTTCCTCATAGATAGACTGGCTTTCGACAGTAGGACGGAGGTGACTGATGTTGCACCTGCCGTAACTGGGCGCTACCGCCCTATTTAAAATGCAAGCCCCGCCCCAGGTATCCTTACCACCATCGCCGGCTGGTAATAGTGGCGCTAACATCACTTCCTATCGGTGGAACGCACATTACGTCTTCCGGTATCATCAGTGTTGGGTGACGTGATTCACGTCACTTCCGCAGTCAAAGGTATGCGCCCAATTATCCGGTCACATGACCAGATACGGCCAGTTGCATCACATCCGACCCATGGGACGCAACCACGTACTGAGCGCGCACCCATCTCATACAAGATATGTCATATCCGGTCAATGAGACGCAGGTGCGTTCCACCGAATTGCATACATCGCCTGTCCCAGATGAATACTATTAAACTTCGGTCCGAGCATTATTATGTGTGGGTATAACAATGAAGTCAGACCATATCGATACAATATGATAAAGTATGTTGTTGGGGTGGTCATATAATAAATACGCGAGCACCCCTCAATCATGAACCGAATTGAGCATTACAAGATGCTCAAGGCCAAAAACATACACCCCAGCATTATCCCTAATTTTACTATCATGATTATGACAATCAGATGGATGCACCCTTAATCAAAATAGAGGAAAGGAGAGAATGTAATAACAAAGAACGTAATAAAGTCAATAAAGGGATACCCCTGTCATTTTTGTATATATATGGAAATCCTAATGTTCTTGTCAGAGGAAGCACTGGTAATCGAGGCGTTCATTAAGACCAGTAGGGGACTGGGACCGCAGATTGAAGATCCAAAAGGATTCCCTTTGGAGAATCCTTCGGTCCCAGTCACCATTTCTGGGTGACTGAGGGACCACTTCCAATACTGAAAACGCCAATGATCCAGGGTCTCCATCATGGACCTCTTTGACATGTTGTGCAATGGGGGTAACTTTCCCCTTTAGTATATCATTGACATGTTCCAGAATCCTTGTTCTTAGTTCCCTCTTAGTCTTGCCTATGTAGTCCAAGGGCAACGTCACCCAACACTGATGATACCGGAAGACGTAATGTGCGTTCCACCGATAGGAGCGATGTTAACGCCACTATTACCAGCCGGCGATTGGTGGTAAGGATACCTGGGGCGGGGCTTGCATTTTAAATAGGGCGGTAAGCGCCCAGTTACGGCAGGTGCAACATCAGTCACCTCCGTCCTACTGTCGAAAGCCAGTCTATCTATGAGGAAAGGGTAAGTGTTTATACACCCCTACTGACTACCCAACCATACCGCCTCCAAATAGTAAGTAATATCTACCTTCTCCTTCTCTTTTTGCATATATCTGATTTACAGGTGTCCGTGTATCTGACAAATGATATCTATGACTATCCTCTTCGGCACCCGGGCTCTGGTTGAGATGAGGCTTCTGGTGGTGACATTTCTGACGATCTGAAGTGACATATTTGACGATCTGAAGTCATTGCCCCTGATGAACCCAATTATTTTGGGGAAACGCGTCGGGGCTTATAAGGATATAAACTACATTTTATGGGGCTGAAAACCACACAAGGTTTATTTGTGTAGAAGCCTCCATCTGATAGGCCGACTGTGGCTGAGCTGACTTTATTGCACTTAGATGTGGACTACTGGGTAGGCATAGGGTTATTTAAAGGGTCACTTAGGGTAGGCACGAGGACGGGGGACCCCACCATCAGGGTTGCCCTCGGGCAAAGATGTACATAGGGGCAGTATAAGGGAGAGATATTATTTATCCCTGTGGGATCCATGCCTGGTTCATTTTTATGAACGTCCGCTTGCCTACGTCGGCTGTGGACAGGGGGCTGCATTTTTAAGTAATGACGCCCTGCCGCGCTGAATACACGTTCAGACAAAACGCTGGACGCCGGGCAGGCCAGCACCTCCAAGGCATAAAATGCTAACTCTGGCCACGTGGACAATTTGAAGACCCAGAAGTTGAATGGGGCCGAACCATCAATCAGTACGTGGAGGAGTGTGCAGACGTACTGTTCAACCATGTTAGTGAAATGCTGCCTCCTGCTAACACGTTCCGTATCAGGTGGTGGTGCAGTTAGCTGTGGCGTGGGGACAAAACTTTTCCACATTTCTGCCATGCTAACCCTGCCCTCAGAGGAGCTGGCTGTGACACAGCTGCATTGGCGACCTCTTGCTCCTCCTCTGCCTTGGGCTTCCACCTATTCGCCTGTGACATTTGGGAATGCTCTCAGGAGTGCGTCTACCAGCATGCGCTTGTACTCGCACATCTTCCTATCATGCGCCAGTGCAGGCAGTAAGGTGGGCACATTGTCTTTGTACCGGGGATCCAGCAGGGTGGCAAACCAGTAGTCCGCACATGTTAAAATGTGGGCAACTTTGCTGTCGTTGCGCAGTCACTGCAGCGTGTAGTCGCTCATGTGTGCCAGGCTGTCCTCTGTGGGAGGCGTATCATCATCGTCCTCCTTATCCCCCAGGCATGCACCAGTGATGGGCCTGAGCTGTGTCGGGTGCCACCCTGCTGGGAACCTGCTTCATCCTCATCCTTCTCGTCCTCCAGTAGTGGGCCCTGGCTGGCCACATTTGTACCTGGCCTCTGCTGTTGCATAAAACCTCCCTTTGAGTCACTTCTAACAGACTGGCCAGAAAGTGCTAAAAATGAACCCTCATCCTTCTCCTCCTCCTCCTGGGCCACCTCCTCTTCCATCATCGCCCTAAGCGTTTTCTCAAGGAGACATAGAAGTGGTAATGTAATGCTGATAACGGTGTCATCGCCACTGGCCATCTTGGTGGAGTACTCGAAACAGCGCAACAGGGCACACAGGTCTCGGAATCAGGCCCAATCATTGGTGGTGAAGTGGTGCTGTTCCGCAGTGCGACTGACGCATGCGTGCTGCAGCTGAAACTCCACTATGGCCTGCTGCTGCTCGCACAGTCTCTCCAGCATGTGCAAGGTGGAGTTCCACCTGGTGGGCACGTCGCATATTAGGCGGTGAGCGGGAAGGTCGAGGTTACACTGTAGCGCAGACAGGCGAGCAGCGGCAGGATGTAACGCTGGAAGCGCGCACAGACGGTTCGCACTTTATGCAGCAGCTCTGACATGTTGGGGTAGTTGTGAATGAACACATGCACCACCAAATTCAGCACATGCGCCAGGCAAGGAATGTGCGTCAAACCGGCTAGTCCCAGAGCTGCCACGAGATTTCGCCCATTATCGCACACCACCAGGCCGGGCTTGAGGCCCACCGGCAGAAACCACTCGTCGGTCTGTTGTTCAATACCCCGCCACAACTCCTGCGTGGTGTGGGGCCTGTCCCCCAAACATATGAGTTTCAGAATGGCCTGCTGACGTTTACCCCGGGCTGTGCTAAAGTTGGTGGTGAAGGTGTGTGGCTGACTGGATGAGCTGGTTGAAGCAGAGGAGGAGGAAGCCGAGTAGGAGGAGGAGGCTACAGGAGGCAAAGAATGATGCCCTGCGATCCTTGGCGGCGGAAGGACGTGCACCAAAGAACTCTCCGCCTGGGGCCCAGCCGCCACTACATTTACCCAGTGTGCAGTTAGGGAGATATAGCGTCCCTGGCCGTGCTTACTGGTCCACATATCTTTGGTTAGGTGGACCTTGCCACAGATGGTGTTGCGCAGTGCACACTTGATTTTATCAGATACTTGGTTGTGCAGGGAAGGCACGGCTCTCTTGAAGTAGTGGCGGCTGGGAACAACATACTGTGGGACTGCCATGGCCATCAGCTATTTGAAGCTGTCTGTGTCCACCAGCCTGAATTACAGCATTTCAAAGGCCAGTAGTTTAGAAATGCTTGCATTCAGGCCCAGGGCTCGAGGTTGGCTAGGTGGGAATTTGTGCTTTCTCTTCAAGGTTTGCGAGATGGAGAGCTGAACGCTGCCGTGTGACATGGTGGAGATGCTTGGTGACGCAGGTGGTGGTGTCGGTGACACATCCTCTGTTTGGGGGTGGCAGATGCTAACATTCCTCCCGAGGCAGAGGAAGAGGCCGAGGCAGCAGCAGAAGAGGGAGCAGGGGAGCCTGAGTAAGTTCCTTGTTTTTAAGATGTTTACTCCACTGCAGTTCATGCTTTGCATGTACATGCCTGGTCATGCAGGTTGTGCTAAGGTTAAGAACGTTAATGCCTCGCTTCAGGCTCTGATGGCACAGCGTGCAAACCACTCGGGTCTTGTCGTCAGCACATTGTTTAAAGAAGTGCCATGCCAGGAACTCCTTGAAGCTGCCTTTAGGGTGCTCGGTTCCTGGTGGCGGTGGCCAGTAGCAGGCAAACTCCCTTGGCGGCAGCTGTTCTGCTTTTGCCCCTGCTCCCTCTTTTGCTATGCTGTTGGCTTGGTCTCACCACTGCCTCTTCCTCTGAACTATGAAAGTCAGTGGCACGACCTTCATTCCATGTGGGGTCTAGGACCTCATTGTCCCCTGCATCGTCTTCCTCCCTGACCTCCTGTTTGGTCTGCACACTGCAAAAATATGCAGCAGTTGGCACCTGTGTTTTGTCATCATCAGTGACGTGCGGACTCCGATGAGGTGGTATTCCCATGTCCTCATCATCAGAAAAAATAAGTGGTTGTGCATCAGTGCATTCTATGTCTTCCAGCACTGGGGAAGGGCTAGGTGGATTCCCTTTGGAATCTCTGCCAGCAAAGTTTTCAAACAGCATAAGAGACTGCTGCATAACTTGAGGCTCAGACAGTTTCCTGATATGCATGGGGGTGATGCGACAGACTGATGGGCTTGGTTTTCAGGCGCCACCTGTGCGCTTTCTGCAGAAGAATGGGTGGGAGATATTGTTGTGAACGTGCTGTATCCACTGTCGGCCAACAATTGACTCGCGCCTGTACCTGCTCAGGCCTTACCATCCTTAGAACGGCATTTCGCCCCACCAAATATCGCTGTAAATTCTGGCGGGTACTGGAACTTGAGGTAGTTGGTTCACTAGGACATGTGGCTGTGGCAGAATGGCCACGTCCTCTCCCAGCACCAAAGGGTCCACTAACACCACCACGACCGTGTCCACGTCCCTTACTAGATGTTTTTCTCATTGTTACCGTTCACCAAACACCACCAATTCAGGCCTTTTTTTACAGGTACCTAACACTATCTACCTATTTATTTATGTACCGTATTACAATAATCCAGGCACAGCAGTAAACACTGATTTAGGGGAATATCAATTGTAGGCCTAGTATTTAGGCCCTGGATGAAAGGTATCCTTTATGGACAGATTTACACTTGGAGATGCACAGTAGCGTCTAAAAAAATATGTAGGATTATGCCTTCAGCAATTGTATTTTAACACTTTGTGTAATATACCCTTTAACGGACAGAAATACAATGGGAAATGCACTGTAGCGCGTGAAGTTATTGAGGATGACCCTCTCAGCACTTGTATGTACACCTCAAGTGTAATATACCCTTTACGGACAGATTAACACTTGGCCTGCAATAGCTGGAACACCAGATTAAGGGTATTGCTGTATTGGCAAGTGAATTTCACTACAAAACAAAATCTATCCTTTGACGAATACTATTAAACTTGTCCAGTCACAGCTGGAACACAAGATTTACTGAATTTCTATTTTGGCAATGAATTTCACCACAGAAAAAAATATATCCTTTGCTGTACACTATTAAACTTGGCCAGCCACAGCTGAAACCACTGATTTATGGTATTGCTATTTTGACAATTGAATTTCACCCCAGAAAAAATATATCCTTTGCCGTACAATATTAAACTTGGCCAGCCACAGCTGAAATCACTGATTTATGGTATTGCTATTTTGGCAATTGAATTTCACCCCAGAAAAAATATATCCTTTGCCGGACACTATTAAACTTGGCCAGCCACTGCTTGGACACCAAATTTACTGTATTTCTATTTTTGCTACTGACTTTCACCCCAGAAAAAATATACCCTTTCACGGAGAGATTTAAACTAGTCCTGCAACAGCTGGAACACCAGATTCAGGGTATTGCTATTTTGGCATTTGAATTTTACCCCAGAAAAAATATATCCTTTGCAGGACACTATTAAACTTGGCCAGCCACAGCTGAAATCACAGATTTATGGTATTGCTATTTTGGCAATTGAATTTCACCCCAGAACAAAATATATCCTTTGCCGGACACTATTGAACTTGGACAGCCACTGCTGGGACACCAGATTTACTGTATTTTTTCTACCGACTTTCACCCTAGAAAATAATATATCCTTTGACGGACACTAGGAAATTGTCCAGTCACATCTGGAACACCAGATTCAGGGTATTGCTATTTTGGCAATTAAATTTCTCCCCAGAACAAAATCTATCCTTTGACGGATACTATTAAACTTGTCCAGTCACAGCTGGAACACCAGATTCAGGGTACTTCTATTATTGCTACTGACTTAATTTAAACTAGGACTGCAATAGCTGGAACACCAGATTAAGGGTATTGCTATTTTGGCAATTGAATTTCACCCCAGAAAAAATATATCCTTTGCAGGACACTATTAATCTTGGCCAGCCACAGCTGAAATCACAGATTTATGGTACTGCTATTTTGGCAATTAAATTTCACCCCAGAACAAAATCTATCCTTTGACGGATACTATTAAACTTGGCCAGCCACTGCTTGGACACCAGATTCAGGGTACTTCTATTATTGCTACTGACTTTCATCCCAGAAAAAATATACCCTTTTACGGACAGATTTAAACTAGGACTGCAACAGCTGGAACACCAGATTAAGGGTATTGCTATTTTGGCAATTTAATTTTACCCCAGAAAAAAAAATATCCTTTGCCGTACACTATTAAACTTGGCCAGCCACAGCTTAATATTTGGTGGAAGCAGGTACTGTATATGAAACCCCAGTATTTTGTGGAAGCAGGTATTTTACACCCTGATTCCTGAATTTTTTTTTGCCACATCACATTACACCACCCTGTTTATTTGGGGCAACAGGTATATCGTAGCCCTCAATCAGTATTTTGTGGAAGAAGGTATATCACACCCCTCAATCAGTTTTTCTTGGGGCAACAGGTATATCACACCCATTGCAAATAGTTGTTCCAATAGCGCTTGTCCCTCTATATAGGTGAGGTATCGCAGCAGAACCGCCCACAACTACTGCACAATTCAAATGCACTATAATATACTTTCTATGTTAGAAAGTATATTATAAGTATATCAAACCCCTCGGTATACCACACCTATCGATAGCACACCTATACTAGTCCTTAAAAAGACTTTTGTGGTCCTATTAGCTAGTGTTAGGTGTCCCTAACAGCCTGTCCCAGCTCCACAAAGCAACCTCTCTCCTACACTGACAAAACACAGAATGTAAAATGGCTTAATTGGCTGTCTCGTCCCACCTGATGGATCTGGATCTGTCACGGGTTAAAGTTCGGCGCAATGCAAAAGAATATGCCACTGGTGGACATCGCCATATGTTTGCATGTTCGGCAAATCGTAAACACGCAAGTTTGCCGCGAAATTTCCACCGGGCGAACCGCAAGGCCATCTCTATCTGCAGATGCCATAAAAAAGAAAGCTGTGATAATGGCCGATTGGAAAAAAAGATTTTTCAGTCCAAAATATGTAGAAGGCAATAACGAAAAATTGCCCTCAATGATTTTCATACAAGCTACCTTAGTCTTCTTAGCTAAGTCAGACTGTTCCCACTATGTACTTCCTAAAGTTGCATGAAAATCCAAGGAATGTTGCATTCACAAGTTGTGACTACAGACAGTTTGCAGTATGTCAACATTGTCTGCAAAATAATTTGAATCCATAGTAATACAGAGAGAAGTGTAAAAGTCACATGTTTGTGCAGTTGGCAAGTTAGGGTTAAAATGGCTCCTAAAATTGTAGTACTCTACAAGTTACTTATAAGACTATTTTAAGACAAAAGTCTACGGGATAGAATATGAAATAATGGCTATTGTCTGAAAGTGACCTGAGGATAAGACAAATATATCAAGTAACGTGATATTTGATAAATGTGGCAGACTGGCAAAACTGACTTCTAATTTTCCCCCATGATACATTCCCCCCAATGTGCTTGTGACTTAGTTTTTACCTGCATCTTTTAAAAAATAATTGTCACACCTCTCACTTTTTCCCCCTCACAACTTTCAGAAAGAGTGTGTGGCAAGTGCAGGAAGGGGACATGGCCGGCGGCTGCAGCACATTTTTCTTCATTTATGCCAATTTTTTGGGCTCAAATGAAGCCCTGGATTTGTGTTTTGGTACATGGACTTTCAGAGGATGCGCCTAATTTATGACAAGGCCTGAGCCTTGTCATAAATTATGCGCATCTTCCAGAAGGGAAGGGGATATCAAGACCAGCGCAGAAAGTGCCAGTCTTGATAAATCTCACCCTATGTGTATCCCAACCCTCATTAGTGCTATATATGTTGTACAATAAAGGTGTCTATTTTACAATTTAGGCATTCTTCAATGTATAGCACTGTACTGTATTTAAATTATAAAATGTGGGGACTTGACTATCACTGCATCTTTTATTATTTATTCATCTTCACTTTCATTGTAGGAAAAGTTGACAACTAAATGACACATTACAACCAATCTATCTAGTTTAGGCCTCATGCACACGGCCGTTGTTCGGGTCCGTGTCTGAGCCGCATATTTCGCGGCTCGGCCGCGGACCCATTCACTTCAATGGGGCCGCAAAATATGCGGACAGCACTCCGTGTGCTGTCTGCATTTGTTGCTCCGTTCCGTGCCCCCGCAAAAAAGATATAGCATGTCCTATTCTTGTCCGTTTTGCGGACAAGAATAGGCATTTCTATAATGGGCAGCGTTCCATTCCGCAAATTGCGTAACGGAATGCGGAGCAGCTTCCGTGTTTTACGGACCGCAAAACACCAACAGTCGTGTGCATGTAGCCTTATACACATAAAATGCACTATATATATATATATATATATATATATATATACTCATACACACGTGTGTGTAATCTGGTAATACAGGAAGTCTGCTGATCCTGCACTGAACTGTAATAGAATGATTCTATGGCAATCACAATACAGATACAAAGAGACCCATATGTGTGTAGTGTTGAGAAAACCTGAACTGTAAAGTTCGGGCTCACACTGAACTTTGCAGGTTCGGGCACCCGGACCCGAACCTGAACTTTGCTGGAAGGGCAGCCAATCAATAAGCTTTTAAGCTGTGGGCACTTAAAAGCCATCATAGCCATACCTACTAATGGCATGGTTGTGATTGGCACGTGTATCATGTGACTCAGCCTCAATAAAAACTGGATCACATGTAGCACCGCCCATCAGCTCTGAGAATTGCAGGGACAGGAAGCAGGCAGCAAACGTGATGGAAAGTGTTAGGAATTTCATCTGACTATTTATACTGTGGTGACCTATAGTGATTTTTTTTGTGGGTGCAATACACCCTCTTGGCACCCCTGACACAGAAATGTAATAGTTAATCTGGCTGTTAATTCTGTGGGTGACCTATAGCGATTTTTTTGTGGGTGCAATGCACCATCTTTGTACCCTGTCACAAAAATATAATATTTAATCCATCTGTTACATAGGTGGAGCTCCTGTTGCAGGGAGAGGACATGGACGTGATTGATCTGTGCAAGCTACATGCCCAAATGAAACACCTTCCTCAGGTGCACGTAGGCGACAGAAAGTTCAGCGTTATTTTGTGGGCCTGAATACCGGTGTACGAATGGTAAGGCCAAAACAAGTAGAGGCAGTAGTATATTGGGTGGCTGACAGTATCTCCAGTTGCTTCACATTGTCTCCCTGCTGAAAGCACAGAGTTGGCACCTGCAGCCCATGGGCATCTGTTTTTCACCTCACCCCTTGCAAATCAGGCAAGCCTTCTGAGCCCCAAGACATGCAGCAGTCTCTTATGCTTTTTGATGACTTTGATGACGGCCATCCACCTAGCCCTGACCCAGAAGTGGAAGAGATGCCCAACCACTTATGTTTCAGGATGTGGACATTGGAGGACTACAGCAGCACGCCGGTCACGGCACGGTCTAGGAGCCGGGCATGTCCGGAGCGCACACGCATCATCAGCGCTTCCAGCATCGCTCGCGCACCTGATACTACTATGCGCACTACTATGCGCACTCTTGCGCGTCTATGCACATCCATGTAAATTGTGTAAGGCCACATGCACACGACAGTTGTTTTTCTCGGCTCGCGTTTCAGTTTTTTTTATGGATAGGACAGGAACCCATTCATTTCAATGGGTCAGCAAAAATGCTGACAGTTTATCCGCTTGTGTTCCGCGTCCGTTGTCCGTGTTTCCCTTCTGCAAAAAAGTAGTGCATGTTGTACTATTTTCTCATTTGCCGACGAGGATAGGCATTTATTACAAGGGATCTGTGAAAACAAAGGAATAAAAACTGATGGACCAGGATCAGTTTTTTTGTGGATCCCGATTTGCTTACAGCAGGAAACAACTGTCGTGTGCATGTAGCCTAAGGGCTGAGCCGAGCTGTTTACTCGGTGCTAGGCTGTGTAGTTTGTGTGGAGTCATGTGACGTGGCTCCTATATAAACCGGCAGTCTTATGTCCACAGATTGCCTGTTATTAAGTCCTGCGATCCTGGTGCTTGGTTATTTTGATTGCTTATTTTGATCCTCTGCTTGTTCCTGACCTCCTGATCTCCTACTCCTTTGGTCCTGACGTGTCCTCCTGGTTTTGACTTCAGCTTGCTCCTGACTACTCTCCGCTCTCCCATTTGGTACCCTTTTTGATCTCCTAGTATTTGACCTGGCTTGTCAGACTATTCTTTTGTCTGTCTTTTTGTCCTCTCTGCACGTATTTAAGTTAGGGTTTGCTCGTCCAGTTGTCCCCTGTCGCTAGGACTTACAAGGCAAGGACAGGGGGCGAGGGTGGAGTTCAGTGGTCACTTCCTCCCCACCTCTGTGTTTTGTGACAGAATAACAGGCCCTAATACTACCACTGTTTAGCATGTATCCTTTGGTTACCCTGACCGACCATGTTTCCAACCTGACTCATCTGGTTCAGGAATTAGGAGAGAAACTCCATTAGGTGGGATTAAGTTCTTCCACTCCTCATACCCCCAGCCATTTAGAGCCCCTAATTAAGCTTCCTGAACCATTCTCGGGAGACTGCAAGAAATTTTTGGCCTTCAGGGAAAGATGCTAGCTTTACTTCAGATTGCATCCCTTGTCCTCTGGTACCGAGGCCCAACGAGTGGACATAATAACCTCTCGATTACAGGGGGAACCTCGGGATTGGGCTTTTTCTTTGCCTTCTGATGCCAGTTGCCGTAGTTCAGTTGAGGGGTTTTTCCAGTCCCTGGGAATCTTGTATGATGAACCTGACAGAGCCATGGTTGCCGAAACTGCCCTTAAGGGTCTGGTACAGGGTGATCTACCTGCTGAGGAATACTGCACTCTGTTTAGGAGATGGTGTGCCCCCTCCGGTTGGAACGAACCAACCTTAAAGAGTCAGTTTAGGGCAGGTCTGATAGAGACCATTAAAGACCTGCTTGTGAATTACCATCTTCCTGAGACTTTAGAGGAAACCATAACACTATATGTCCGACTTGATAGACTTGTTAGGGAGAGATGACAGGAACGTGTACTTTCTTCACAGGAGGTAATCCAGTCTGAGATGTATCCCATGAGCAGAGCAAAAACTCCTTCTGAAGAATCAATGCAGATTGGGATGGCCTGCAGTGATTTACGACGCCGACGTAGAGCTTGTTTCTACTGTGGGTATCCCGGTCTTTGTATTAACCAGTGCACCAAGAAACCAGCCTCCAGTAAATCACCCAAGGTGGGGGAGTCTAAAGACCAGGTACCTATAACTATTTCTGTGGGTAATGAGAGATATTTTGGTAAGCCTTTATTGACTCTGGGTCGGCTGCCTATTTTATTAATCATGATTTTGCGTTAAAATTAGGTGTCCCTATGTTGCTACTGCCTAGTCCTATACACATCATTGCAATCGACTCCACCCCTGGTAGACGGTTCTGTTAAAATGTTTACCCCTGACATTTCCCTGACTGTGGGGGTGTGTCATTCCGAAATTTGTTCCCTGCTGGTTCTTTAAAATGTACCCATAGAGGTGGTACTGGGAAAGCCGTGGCTTTTACTGCATAACCCCACCGTTGATCTAAGGGGAACTATTGAAATGGGGGTAGGTTGTGACTCGTGCTTGTCCATGATACAAGCAGGGGTCTCAGCTGAATCCTATGTTTTCCCTGTGGTTATAGAGGAATATTCGGATGTGTTCTCCTCATCGATCCTCGAGTCTCTACCACCACATAGGCCCTATGGTTGCGCCAATGAGTTGGTAGAAGGGGCCAGGTTTCCCAAGGGCCGTCTGTATAATCTTTCTAAACCCGAACGCCAGGCCATGGAGGATTATATTAAGGAGAGTCTTACTAAGGGGCACATTAGACCATTAGTATCTCCTATGGGGATGGAATTCTTTTTGTAAAGAAAAAGGATGGAGGCTTAAGGAATCAATACTCCTTCCGTTGATTCCTGATTTATTTAATCAGATACTGGGGGCTGCCTGGTTCTCTAAAATCGATCTTAAAAGGGCATATAATTTAATCAGAATCAAGGAAGGAGATGAATGGAAGACAGCGTTCAATACCCCAGCCGGGCATTTTGAGTATCTGGTTATTTTCAGAGAGTTCTTGAGTAAATTTGTTATAATCTACCTTGATGATGTCTTGATTTTCTCTCCTGATCGTGATTCCCATGTTTTTCATGTAAAACTGGTATTGGAAACTTTGAGAAAAATCATCTAGCTGCCAAGAGTGAGAAATGTGTGTTTGGAGTCCAGGAAATTTCATTTCTCGGACATATTCTTACTTCTCACGCCTTTAAAATGGATTCTAGCAAGGTTCTAGCTCAGGATGGGCAAACTGCCTTCCAGCTGTTGCAAAACTACAATTCCCAGCATGCAAAGACTGCTTACAGCTATCAGCTTACAGCATGGAATGGTGGGAATTGTAGTTTTACAACAGCTGGAGGGCCGAGTTTACCCATCTTTGTTCTATCTATTATGGATTGGGTAAGGCCATCATCCTTGAAAGCACTACTGCATTTTTTAGGATTTGCCAATTTTTACCGGAAATGTATTAAATATTTTTCCTTGACTACTAGATCTCTCACTGATTTCACCAAAAAGGGCCGGATCTTGAGAATCGGTCTGCGGCTGCTATTGAGGCTTTTGAGACCCTTAAAAAAGATTCAGTAGCGCTCCTGTTTTGATTCAGCCTGATCAGGAGAAACCTTTCATTGTGGAGTGGATGCCTCCGAGGATGGAGCATGGGCGGTCCTTTCACAGGTCCTCCCAGCCCTCCCAGCCCTACCAAAAAGAAGGCTTTGTGCCTTCCTTTCCAGAAAATTTTCTCCCACCGAGAGAAACTATGATGTGGGGAACCGGGAGTTGCTGGCCATTAAATGGGTGTTTGAGGAGTGGAGACACTTTTTGGAGGGGCTAAACAATGTGTCACTGTAGTCACTGATCACAACAATCTCATGTTTCTTGAATCTGCTAAGAGGTTGAACCCCTGTCAAGCCAGATGGGTGTTGTTTTTCACCCATTTTACTTTTTCCATTGCTTTCAAGCCAGGAAGTAAGAGCGTGAAGACTGATGCGCTGTCTTGGAGCTTCTGCGCTTTTCAGCCCACGGATGCACCACCCGAAACCATATTGCCTGCTAAAGTTTTTGTAGCCACCCTGTCCCAGGATCTGGTGACTCTAATTGAATCTGAACAACATCTTGCCCCGCACCCACACCAACAGATAAGTAGTTTGTACCTGAACAATTTTGTCTCCAGCTGTTAGGTGAGTGCCATGATTCAGCTTTGTGTAGACATCTGGGTATTGAGGGCACTAAAGAACTGATATCTAGGTCCTACTGGTGGCCTTTTTCAAGGATGTTAAGGCCTATGTGTTTATCATGGACCTGCCACCTGCGGAGGGTAAGACTGTGGTTTGGGTAGTGGTCGACAGGTTCAGTAAGATGGTACATTTTATTACTCTTGCTAAGTTTCCTGATGCTAAGACTCTGGCCGCCATATTTGTGGACTAAATTGTGCGCTTGCATGGTATTCCTGAGAATATTGTATCTGACACAGGGGTTCAGTTTGTGTCTAAGTTTAGGAAAGCCTTCTGTCAGAGATGTCAAATCTCCTTGTCTTTTTAGTCTGCTTATCACTCGAGAGTAATGGTCATACTGAGCGGCTCAATCAGTCTGTAGAGCAGTTTCTTAGGGCATATGTCTCTAATGATCAGCGATCATGGGTCAAGTATCTTTCTTTGGCTGAATTTGCTATAAAAATCATGTAAATTCTCTACTGGGGTCTCTCCATTCTTTGTAATTATGGTTTCCATCCGCATTTTCATTCTGGATCTTCCGTTCCTCGTCCAACCCAGAGGCTGATAGGGTCTCGTCTGAACTGTGCGCAGTTTGGGCTCGGATTCAGTCGAGCCTAGATAAAAACCCAAAACATTCTTAAAATCAAGGCTAATAGAAAAGGTTCTAGGGGATAGATTTTCAGGTTGGGGAAAAGGTGTGGTTATCCTCTAAGAATCTGTCTCTCAAAGAGTCCTTTAAGAAGTTTGCACCTCGCTTTTTAAATCCGTACGAGATTACTGAGGTAAATAACCCAGTATCTTTTAGGTTAAAGTTGCCTGATTCCTTTCATATCCATGATGTCTTTCATAAGTCTCTCTTGGAAAACACTTTGCTCCTGTTTCGTCGTCACAGCCTGCTCCGCTACGAAACTTCTTAATGGAATTTGTAATTTCTAATATTTTGGATGCTAGGACAGTCGGAAACTCGTTGTAAAACCTCGTGCACTGGAAGGGTTAGGGACCTGAGGAGAGGTCCTGGTTGCCTGCTAGGGATGTTCATGCTACCAGACTCGTTAAGAAATTTCACGAGGAACATCCTGAGAAACCGTCACTTGAGTCCTTGGGTCCGGTGGCCCTGCGTGAAAGGGGGGTACTGTCACGGCGCGGTCTAGGAGGCGGGCACATCCGAGCGCGCGCATCATCGGCGCATTCGTCATCGCCCGCGCTCCTGATACTACTATGCTAGCCCCCTGCGCGTCTATGCACATCCATGCGAATTGTGTAAGGGCTGAGCGCCGAGCTGATCAATCTGTGTAGTCTGTGTGGAGTCATGTGACGCTTGCATGACCCTCTCGCCCCCTATGTTACTGAGGTGGTGCTCGGCGGCCATATTATTCACTGCATTGTACTGCATGTGTGCCAGCCAGACAGGGACATCAGCCTAATCCTATTTTGTAGCTCAGGGAAGGAAAAAACTTTTATTTCTGGCTGCTAAAGTCCCCTATATTGCCTTTTGTATGTTTAAGGGGTGACATAGTCCCTTTGTCTATCCTGGGATTTATGGTGCCACAGAGCACTTGTGCATACAATGCACTAAACTGTATATTCCATTTCAGCTAGTGCATCAGTGTATTTTAGTTAAAAAAAAGTGGTCATCTTGATCCACCAAGCCTATTTTACACCGCCAAAATATATATTTGACATTTCTGCGGTGAAATTTTTTGGGAAAACGGTATTCCTTGTCCGCAAAACAGGTCTGCATACACTGTCCAGCAACATATTTTATATTTCGGCATGGAAATAGTGCTTCATTGTTTTTTATAGAAAAAAAGTTATTCAAGGTCCACCAAACAGTCTGAAAATCCCATTACAAACCACCTATTTTACATTGCCGCTGTGAAATACAGCATAAGTGTATTTTTGGACAAAAAGTGGAAATTCTGATCCACAAAGCATTTTGAAATACACTGCCTAAATACCGATTTCACATTACAGCTGATAAATAGTGCATTATTCTTTTTTTGTGTGTTAAAACGCTAAATTCCTGCTTCACAAAGTATAAATACCTACATTTAATTTACAGCAGTGAAAAGAGGATCGCAGGGCATTATTCGTTGCCTCCTGTTGCTTCCTCCTCCTACTCCGCATCATCCTCCACCTCCTCTTCTACCACCCCCACACCGGTCATGGAAAGAACCTCATCCCCAACTTCAGCACAGCCCAGGGTAAACGTCAGCAGGTGATTTTAAAACTCATGTGTTTGAGTGACAAACCCCACACCGCACAGGAGTTTTGGAGGGGCATAGAACAGCAGACTAATGAGTGTTTGCTGCCGGTGAGCCTCAAGCCCAGCCTGGTGGTGTGCGATAATGTGCAAAATCTCGTTGCAGCTCTGGGACTAGCCAGTTTGACGCACATCCCTTGCATGGCGCATGTGCTGAATCTGGTGGTGCAGGAGTTTCTTAAAAACTAACCTGACATGTCAGAGCTGCTGCTGAAAGTGCGGTCCGTATGTCGCAATTTTGGCATTCTCACCATGCTTCTGCTTGCCTGTCTGCGCTGCAGCGCAACCTCGGCCTTCCTGCTCACCGCCTCATATGCGACTTGCCCACCAGGTGGAACTCCACCTACATATGCTGGAGAGACTGTGCGAGCAGCAGCGGGCGATAGTGGAGTTTCAGATGCAGTATGCATGGGTCAGTCGCTCTGCGGATCAGCACCACTTCACCACCAGTGACTGGGCCTTCATGCGAGACCTGTGTACCTTGTTGTAATCTTTTGACTACTCAACCGACATGGCCAGTGCTGATGACTAGAGATGAGCGAACACCTGGATGTTCGGGTTCGAGAGGTTTGGCCGAACTTCCGGAAAATGTCGGGTTCGTGATCGAACTCAACCCGAACTTCATCCCGAACCCGAACCCCATAGAAGTCAATGGGGACCCGAACTTTGGGCACTAAAAGGCTGTAAAAGACACCCAGAGGGATAATATACCGCAATAAACGCATTGCGATTACAACTTTGAGCTAACGATCACCATGGGAACGCCTCCTCCAGTAGAATGTACTGTCGGATCTGAGAATTAAGTTGAAATCACAATGCGATTCTTATATATTTGCTTAATCGCATTGCGATTTCAACTTAGCATTGCTAAATAATTCCATCCATATCGTTAACTTACTGAGTCAGTAAGTTAGCAATATGGATGGAATTAGTTAGCAATGCTAAGTTGAAACGGCAATGCGATTAAGCAGATATACTAAGAATTGCATTGCGATTTCAACTTATTCTCACATCCGACAGTACATTCTACTGAGGAGGCGTTCCCATGGTGATCGGTAGCTCAAAGTTATGTCGCAATGCGATTAAGCTAAATACATAAGAATCGCATTGCGATTTCAACTTTTAGTACTCAACTTTTAAAATCGTATACCACTTTAAGTTCCAAAGTTGCAATCGCGTTCGAATAGCACTTAAAGCTGTCTCTTAGTCAGTTTTAGTATTGGTGTGCTGTAATAGAAGTTACATTCGTGCTTGAATATAACTTAGAGCAATACAGTCAACTTTACACTGTTAGTTTTATTATCGCGATAATACAACTATTCAAGAATCGAGTAATGCGTGCGTCTGTACGTGTGTGTGTTACCTCGGATCGGATCGAGAGAGGCGAGTGGAGAGTGGTGACTGTCCCAGCGATTATGGCGAAAAGTAATTTCTCTAAAGAAGAGCTGGATTTCTTAATAACTGTAAGTAATTGAACTTAGTTAGTGTGTAATGCAGTAATGTGATTTAAACTTATTAATGATTTTTATTAGCCAAGAAGCCTGCAGGCCTTCACTGATCTCATAACTGCCTTACACTGTCACATGTCCTACTGCTTGGTGACATAAACTCATCACAGGCTTTAGCAGACTGCACAACTACATGAGTGATTAGTGAAAGACACTGTTAAAGGGGTGGCAATGTTCAAGTCACTTTTAAAGGGATGACGATGTTCAAGTCACTTTTAAAGGGATGGCGATGTTCAAGTCACTTTTAAAGGGCGGCAATATTCAAGTCACTTTTAAAGGGATCGCAATGTTCAAGTCACTTTTAAAGGGATGGCGATGTTCAAGTCACTTTTAAAGGGCGGCAATATTCAAGTCACTTTTAAAGGGATCGCAATGTTCAAGTCACTTTTAAACGGATGGCAATGTTCAAGTCACTTTTAAAGGGGCTGCAGTGTTCAAGTCACTTTTAAAGGGCGGCAATGTTCAAGTCACTTTTAAAGGGATGGCGATGTTCAAGTCAGTTTTAAAGGGATGGCGATGTTCAAGTCACTTTTAAAGGGGCTGCAGTGTTCAAGTCACTTTTAAAGGGGCGGCAATGTTCAAGTCACTTTTAAAGGGATGATGTTCTACTCTTTGACTGTTTTGATATTAAATGTTATTTTTGATGGTTCTTATGACTATGATAACTAATAATTGTATTTTAGAACTGTGGGATTACATGATTTAATTGTTATCTTGCAGGAAATGTTGGAGAAGGGTACGACCGCAGAAGGTCAAGGGGCGAAAAGCAGGCCATAGTGCGGAGAATTGCTTTCCAGCTGTGGCAGAAGCATGGGTGCACTCATCGGAAGGATGCGATTCTAAAAAGTGGTCAGATCTGAAGCGCCACAGGATGGATCTGATCACTAAGATCAGAGATAAATCTTTTCCAGGTACAATACTTATTTGCATAACTGAGCAGATAGATAACAATATGTTGGTGAGAGAAATAAGTATTTTAACCCTTTACAATAAATCACTTAGTACAGTGGTGTTGAACTGATGGGAAAGGGTGCTAAAGGTGGCAATATGAGACCTCTTTCTGGGCCACATATGTTTTTTGACTTTACACAGTTGACTTTGGCCCCTGAAGCTTGTCCAAACTCCTCGCACGTCTGGACGAGTGTAGACAACAAGCATCGATCAGGACAATTAGGCCACATGCCCAAATGAAGTCATAGACTCAAATTACTCTTGTTCCCTGGGGAGTGGCCCAACACCCAATAGCAGCAGTGAGTTGAAGCCGAACTTAATCAACCCACAGGTTCCTGGGCCGGCAGGTCAAGGCAGACACTGATGATACTACACTTGATCTAAGCCAAAAGGAGAAGAAAGATAGGTGTAGTTAATTATTATGCCATCCAGACACTACCATAGATTAATTTGTGTACCTTTAACTGTAATTTGGCGTTACTGGTTTATCTTGGCATTTTTAAAAAATTTGGTCATCATCATTACAGATGCTCCGCTTCCCAAAGTGAGAGCCAAGCTCTCCAAAAAGAAGAAGGCGGTGGAGGTGGAGGAGGAGACAGACCACTCGGACGAGGAGGAGCAGGAAGAGGCAGGGCCATCAGGCTATCGGGCCCATAGCCCACCTGCTGCAGTGGAGGAGGGTGATGACTCTGAGGAGGCAGAAGAGGAGATGGTCACTACCCCCCGACAAGAAGGTAAATGGATGATGTGGATATTTTTATTTATTCAGTGTCCCAGACAGCTAATGTTACGGGTGGGAGTACTGATTTCCATAACGTATCTAACTGACACATACATTTTTGTAGTACGATATAACAAGCATGCAATATATACATTTTTGTAAGAATATATTTTAACAAACTATATTATTTTTTTAAATGAAGAAAATATAATAAAACAGGCAACAAATAAAGTACAACACATAACAGTAATTTAAAAAATAAACACTAAAAAGTAATTGATCAACATCAAAACCATTAACGTAACTACTAAATCAATAACCCAAAACTAAAAGGAACTATTATTAATCCTACCTAAACCAATATATAACAGATTTCAAGAAAAAAATATCATCTGCTTTATATAAGAATTAATGATTGTATTTTAATGTACATTTCCAAATTTTATTTCATTTATTTTACAGCTGACAACATCATGTTAAAA
The DNA here is from genome assembly GCA_033119425.1 of Bufotes viridis. NCBI lineage: Eukaryota > Metazoa > Chordata > Amphibia > Anura > Bufonidae > Bufotes > Bufotes viridis. The sequence continues at coordinate 275,790,677 of CM065590.1, forward strand.
AAAATAAAAACAATGCAAAGGAAGCACCAGCTGCGAATGCAGCAGTTCAGGGAGCAGCAAACCAGGAAGATGAGGCAGCTCAAGATGGAGTTCTCCCACCAAATGCGAGCCATGGAGGAGGCTCATCTTAAGGACATCGATGATCTGCTGGAGGAGCAGAGAAAAATTAAAAAATTACCCTAATTTTTTTGGTTATTTATATATTTATGTTAAAAAATAATTCTATTTTGTTAAAGATTATTTTATAAAACTATAATGTTAAATCAAATTTATTGCGTTTTGTTTGATTGGAAACAAAGGGTACAGATAGTGTTGCCCATATTAATAATTATTTTTTATTACTGTAATCTTTCAAGGGTTTCAAGTTCAACTGGTTTATGTGCTAGATCTGGTAAGGTTTCTGGTAAGGCTGTAAAACACACCCGGAAAGGGCTAGAGGGCTGCAAAAGGCAGCAAAATGTAGGTAAATCACCTGCAAACAAATGTAGATAGGGAAATGATGAGTTAACATAAAATAAATAAAAATTAAACAATATTAATTGGAGTGAGGTCCCATAGCACAGAATCAGGCTTCAAGTCACCCACCAATGGAGAAGGTCACTTACTATTATTTCGAACCCAGCACCCAGACAAAGGAGAGAGGTCCCACAGCAGAGAATCTGGCATCATATCAACCACCACAGGAGTAGGCCACCATTTAGTTACTTTGACCCCTTCACCCAGACAGAGGGAGAGGCCACACAGCACATATTCAGGCATCATATCAACCACCGCAAGAGAAGGACACTTTTAGATACTTTGACCCCTGCACCCAGGAAGAGGAGAGAGGTTCCACAGCAGAGAATCAGGCATAATATCAACCACCACAGGAGAAGCCACAATAAAGTTACTTTGACCCCTTCACCCAAACAGAGGAGAGAGGCCCCACAGCACATATTCAGGCATCAAATCAACCACCACAGGAGTAGGCCACCATTTAGTTACTTTGACCCCTTCACCCAGACAGAGGAGAGAGGCCACACAGCACATATTCAGGCATCATATCAACCACCACAGGAGTAGGCCACCATTTAGTTACTTTGACCCCTTCACCCAGACAGAGGAGAGAGGCCACACAGCACATATTCAGGCATCATATCAACCACCGCAAGAGAAGGACACTTTTAGATACTTTGACCCCTGCACCCAGGAAGAGAGAGAGGTTCCACAGCAGAGAATCAGGCATAATATCAACCACCACAGGAGAAGCCACCATAAAGTTACTTTGACCCCTTCACCCAAACAGAGGAGAGAGGCCCCACAGCACATATTCAGGCATCATATCAACCACCGCAAGAGAAGGACACTTTTAGATACTTTGACCCCTGCACCCAGGAAGAGGAGAGAAGTTCCACAGCACAAATTCAGGCATCATATCACACACCACAGGAGAAGGCCTCTTTCAGTGACTTAGGCCTTTGGACCCAGACAGAGGAGAGAGGTCAGAGATTAGCTTCATATCCCCCAGCACAGCAGAAGATTGCTTTATTTGACTTAGGCCTCAGCACCCAGACAGAGGACAGAGGTAGCATGGCAGAGGTTATGGCTTTATGTCACCCGATAGTTTAACAGGCCACTTTCATCTAGTTAGGCCCCGGCGCCCAGACAGAGGAGAGTTTCATTCAACTGTGGGTTACATAAAATTTGTATTAAATGAAAAAGTGGCCCGTAGTACAACAAGACATGTTTTAGGCAGTTATTAAGGACTACTCTGCACAAGGGAGGGACAGGTCCTGTGGGATCCATGCCTGGTTCATCTTTATGAACGTCAGCTTGTCCACATTGGCTGTGGACAGGCGGCTGCGCTTGTCAGTAATGGCGCCCCCCGCCGTGCTGAATACGCGTTCTGATAAAACGCTGGCCGCCGGGCAGGAAAGCACCTCCAAGGCATAACATGCTAACTCTGGCCACGTGGACAATTTTGAAACCCAGAAGTTGAATGGGGCCGAACCGTCCGTCAGTACGTGGAGGGGTGTGCAGACATACTGTTCAACCATGTTAGTGAAATGCTGCCTCCTGCTAACACGTTCCGTATCAGGTGGTGGGGCAGTTAGCTGTGGCGTGGAGACAAAACTTGTCCACATTTCTGCCATGCTAACCCTGCCCTCAGAGGAGTTGGCCGTGACACTGCTGCGTGGGTGACCTCTAGCTCCTCCTCTGCCTTGGCCTTCCACCTGTTCCCCTGTGACAGTTGGGAATGCTCTCAGGAGCGCGTCTACCAGCGTGCGCTTGTACTCGCGCATCTTCCTATCACGCTCCAGTGCAGGAAGTAAAGTGGGCACATTGTCTTTGTACCGGGGATCCAGCAGGGTGGCCACCCAGTAGTCAGCACACGTTAAAATGTGGGCAACTCTGCTGTCGTTGCGCAGGCACTGCAGCATGTAATCGCTCATGTGTGCCAGGCTCCCCAGAGGTAAGGACAAGCTGTCCTCTGTGGGAGGCGTATCGTCATCGTCCACCGTATCCCTCCAGCCACGCACTAGTGATGGGCCTGAGCTGTGTGGGCTGCCACCCTGCTGTGAACCTGCTTCATCCTCGTCCTCCTCCACCTCCTCCTCATCCTCCTCGTCCTCCATTAGAGTGCCTTGGCTGGCGACTTGTGAACCTGCCCTCTGCTGCTTCAAAAAACCTCCCTCTGAGCTACTTCTAAAAGACTGGCCTGAAAGTCTTAGAAACGAGCCCTCCTCCTCCTCCTCCTCCTCCTCCTCCACCTGGGCCACCTCCTCTTCCATCATTGCCCTAAGCGTTTTCTCTAGGAGACATAGAATTGGTATTGTAACGCTGATAACAGTGTCATCGCCACTGGCCATTTTGGTGGAGTACTCAAAGCAGTGCAGCAGGGCACACAGGTCTCGCATGGAGGCCCAATCATTGGTGGTGAAGTGGTGCCGTTCCGCAGTACGACTGACGCGAGCGTGCTGCAGCTGAAACTCCACTATGGCCTGCTGCTGCTCGCACAGTCTCTCCAGCTTGTGCAAGGTGGAGTTCCACCGGGTGGGCACGTCGCATATGAGGCGGTGAGCGGGAAGGCCGAAGTTCCGCTGTAGCGCAGACAGGCGAGCAGCGGCAGGATGTGAACGCCGGAGCGTGCACAGGCGGCCCGCACTTTATGCAGCAGCTCTGACATGTTGGGGTAGTGGTGAATGAACCTCTGCACCACCAAATTCAGCACATGCGCCAGGCAAGGGATGTGCGTCAAACCGGCTAGTCCCAGAGCTGCCACGAGATTTCGCCCATTATCGCATACCACCAGGCCTGGCTTGAGGCCCACCGGCAGCAACCACTCGTCCGTCTGTTGTTCAATACCCCGCCACAACTCCTGCGCGGTGTGGGGCCTGTCCCCAAACATAAGAGTTTCATAATGGCCTGCTGACGTTTACCCGGGCTGTGCTGAAGTTGGTGGTGAAGGTGTGTGGCTGACAGGAGGAGCTGGTGGAAGCAGTGGAGGAGGAAGCCGAGTAGGAGGAGGAGGCTACAGGAGGCAGAGAATGATGCCCTGCGATCCTAGGTGGCGGAAGGACCTGCGCCAAGGAACTCTCCGCCTGGGGCCCAGCCGCCACTACATTCACCCAGTGTGCAGTTAGTGAGATATAGCGTCCTTGGCCGTGCTTACTGGTCCACGTATCTGTGGTTAGGTGGACCTTGGCACAAATGGCGTTGCGCAGTGCACACTTGATTTTATCAGACACTTGTATGTGCAGGGAAGGCACGGCTGTCTTGGAGAAGTAGTGGCGGCTGGGAACCACATACTTGGGGGACAGCCATGGCCATCAGCTGTTTGAAGCTGTCTGTGTCCACCAGCCGGAATGACAGCATTTCAAAGGCCAGTAGTTTAGAAATGCTGGCATTCAGGCCAAGGGCTCGAGGGTGACTAGGTGGGAATTTGCGCTTCCTCTCAAAGGTTTGAGAGATGGAGAGCTGAGCGCTGCTGTGTGAAATAGTGGAGACGCTAGGTGACGGTGGCGGTGGTGGTGGTGGTGTCGGTGGCACATCCTCTGTTTGCTGCTCGGCAGGTGGCAACATTCCTCTCGAGGCGGAAGCCGAGGCAGCAGCGGTAGAGGTAGCAGGGGAGCCTGAGCGTGTTCCTTGTTTTTGAGGTGTGCACTCCACTGCAGTTCATGCTTTGCATGTAGATGCCTGATCATGCAGGTGGTGCTCAGGTTAAGAACGTTAATGCCTCGCCTCAGGGTCTGATGGCACAGCGTGCAAACCACTCTGGTCTTGTCCTCAGCACATTGTTTGAAGAAGTGCCATGCCAGGGAACTCCTTGAAGATGCCTTTGGGGTGCTGGGTCCCTGTTGGCGCTGGCCAATAGCAGGCGAACTCTCGGGACGGCGGGTGTTCTGCTTTTGCCCCCTGCTCCCTCTTTGGCTTCGCTGTTGTCTCGGTCTCACCACTGCCTCTTCCTCTGAACTATTTAAGTCAGCGGCACGACCTTCAGTCCATGTGGGGTCTAAGACCTCATCGTCCTCTGCATCGTCTTCCACCCAGTCTTCCTCCCTGACCTCCTCCTGTTCAGTCTGCACAATGCAATAAGACGCGGCAGTGGGCACCTGTGTTTCGTCATCATCAGAGACTGGGTGACTCTGCTGTGGTGGTATTCCCATGTCGTCATCATCTGGATACATAAGTGGTTGTGCGTCCAGTGCATGGTATGTCTTCCACCGCTAGGGAAGGGCTAGGTGGACGCCCCTGGGAACCCCTGCCAGCAGAGTCTTCAAACAGAAGAAGAGACTGCTGCATAACTTGAGGCTCAGACAGTTTCCCTGATATGCATGGGGGTGATGTGACAGACTGATGGGCTTGGTTTTCCGGTGCCACCTGTGCGCTTTCCGCAGAAGACTGGGCGGAAGACAATGTGGTGAACGTGCTGGAAGCACTGTCGGCCACCCAATCGACTAATGCCTGTACCTGCTCAGGCCTTACCATCCTCATAACGGCATTGGGCCCCACCAAATATCGCTGTAAATTCTGCCGGCTACTTGAGGGAGTTGGTTCACTACTTTGTGCGCCTGAGGCCGAACGGCCACATCCTCTGCCAGCAACAGAGACTCCACGGACCCCACCACGACCGCGTCCTCGTCCCTTAATAGAATGTTTTCTCATTGTTGCGATTCAACTCGCACCACAATAAAATATATTATTTTTAGCCCCAAAATTCCCACACTGGAAGATATACCGTAATTCCTTTTTCGGTATTAATTACAAGAAAACTGCTGCAAATTGGACACCAGAATTTTTAAATGCTACTTATGTTAAATGAATTCCCACAGTGGGAGAACTATTTCCTTTTAAAGGAGTAACAACGTGCGGCCTACTATTTCGGGTGTCACCAACACCAGATTGATTAAATTGGCCTTTTTGGAACCAAAATGACAACACTGGACACTATAATGCCTTTTTCTGGTATTAATTACAAGAGGACTGCTGCAAATTGGACACCAGAATTTTTAAATGCTACTTATGTTAAATGAATTCCCACAGTGGGAGAACTATTTCCTTTTCAAAGGAGTAACAACGTGCGGCCTACTATTTCGGGTGTCACCAACACCAGATTGATTAAATTGGCCTTTTGGAACCAAAATGACAACACTGGACACTATAATGCCTTTTTCTGGTATTAATTACAAGAAGACTGCTGCAAATTGGACACCAGAATTTTTTAAATGCTACTTATGTTAAATGAATTCCCACAGTGGGAGAACTATTTCCTTTTCAAAGGAGTAACAACGTGCGGCCTACTATTTCGGGTGTCACCAACACCAGATTGATTAAATTGGCCTTTTTGGAACCAAAATGACAACACTGGACACTATAATGCCTTTTTCTGGTATTAATTACAAGAAGACTGCTGCAAATTGGACACCAGAATTTTTAAATGCTACTTATGTTAAATGAATTCCCACAGTGGGAGAACTATTTCCTTTTCAAAGGAGTAACAACGTGCGGCCTACTATTTCGGGTGTCACCAACACCAGATTGATTAAATTGGCCTTTTGGAACCAAAATGACAACACTGGACACTATAATGCCTTTTTCTGGTATTAATTACAAGAAGACTGCTGCAAATTGGACACCAGAATTTTTTAAATGCTACTTATGTTAAATGAATTCCCACAGTGGGAGAACTATTTCCTTTTAAAGGAGTAACAACGTGCGGCCTACTATTTCGGGTGTCACCAACACCAGATTGATTAAATTGGCCTTTTTGGAACCAAAATGACAACACTGGACACTATAATGCCTTTTTCTGGTATTAATTACAAGAAGACTGCTGCAAATTGGACACCAGAATTTTTTAAATGCTACTTATGTTAAATGAATTCCCACAGTGGGAGAACTATTTCCTTTTCAAAGGAGTAACAACGTGCGGCCTACTATTTCGGGTGTCACCAACACCAGATTGATTAAATTGGCCTTTTTGGAACCAAAATGACAACACTGGACACTATAATGCCTTTTTCTGGTATTAATTACAAGAGGACTGCTGCAAATTGGACACCAGAATTTTTAAATGCTACTTATGTTAAATGAATTCCCACAGTGGGAGAACTATTTCCTTTTCAAAGGAGTAACAACGTGCGGCCTACTATTTCGGGTGTCACCAACACCAGATTGATTAAATTGGCCTTTTGGAACCAAAATGACAACACTGGACACTATAATGCCTTTTTCTGGTATTAATTACAAGAAGACTGCTGCAAATTGGACACCAGAATTTTTAAATGCTACTTATGTTAAATGAATTCCCACAGTGGGAGAACTATTTCCTTTTCAAAGGAGTAACAACGTGCGGCCTACTATTTCGGGTGTCACCAACACCAGATTGATTAAATTGGCCTTTTTGGAACCAAAATGACAACACTGGACACTATAATGCCTTTTTCTGGTATTAATTACAAGAGGACTGCTGCAAATTGGACACCAGAATTTTTTAAATGCTACTTATGTTAAATGAATTCCCACAGTGGGAGAACTATTTCCTTTTCAAAGGAGTAACAACGTGCGGCCTACTATTTCGGGTGTCACCAACACCAGATTGATTAAATTGGCCTTTTGGAACCAAAATGACAACACTGGACACTATAATGCCTTTTTCTGGTATTAATTACAAGAAGACTGCTGCAAATTGGACACCAGAATTTTTAAATGCTACTTATGTTAAATGAATTCCCACAGTGGGAGAACTATTTCCTTTTCAAAGGAGTAACAACGTGCGGCCTACTATTTCGGGTGTCACCAACACCAGATTGATTAAATTGGCCTTTTGGAACCAAAATGACAACACTGGACACTATAATGCCTTTTTCTGGTATTAATTACAAGAAGACTGCTGCAAATTGGACACCAGAATTTTTAAATGCTACTTATGTTAAATGAATTCCCACAGTGGGAGAACTATTTCCTTTTCAAAGGAGTAACAACGTGCGGCCTACTATTTCGGTGTCACCAACACCAGATTGATTAAATTGGCCTTTTTGGAACCAAAATGACAACACTGGACACTATAATGCCTTTTTCTGGTATTAATTACAAGAAGACTGCTGCAAATTGGACACCAGAATTTTTTAAATGCTACTTATGTTAAATGAATTCCCACAGTGGGAGAACTATTTCCTTTTCAAAGGAGTAACAACGTGCGGCCTACTATTTCGGGTGTCACCAACACCAGATTGATTAAATTGGCCTTTTGGAACCAAAATGACAACACTGGACACTATAATGCCTTTTTCTGGTATTAATTACAAGAGGACTGCTGCAAATTGGACACCAGAATTTTTAAATGCTACTTATGTTAAATGAATTCCCACAGTGGGAGAACTATTTCCTTTTCAAAGGAGTAACAACGTGCGGCCTACTATTTCGGGTGTCACCAACACCAGATTGATTAAATTGGCCTTTTGGAACCAAAATGACAACACTGGACACTATAATGCCTTTTTCTGGTATTAATTACAAGAAGACTGCTGCAAATTGGACACCAGAATTTTTTAAATGCTACTTATGTTAAATGAATTCCCACAGTGGGAGAACTATTTCCTTTTCAAAGGAGTAACAACGTGCGGCCTACTATTTCGGGTGTCACCAACACCAGATTGATTAAATTGGCCTTTTGGAACCAAAATGACAACACTGGACACTATAATGCCTTTTTCTGGTATTAATTACAAGAGGACTGCTGCAAATTGGACACCAGAATTTTTAAATGCTACTTATGTTAAATGAATTCCCACAGTGGGAGAACTATTTCCTTTTCAAAGGAGTAACAACGTGCGGCCTACTATTTCGGGTGTCACCAACACCAGATTGATTAAATTGGCCTTTTGGAACCAAAATGACAACACTGGACACTATAATGCCTTTTCTGGTATTAATTACAAGAAGACTGCTGCAAATTGGACACCAGAATTTTTAAATGCTACTTATGTTAAATGAATTCCCACAGTGGGAGAACTATTTCCTTTTCAAAGGAGTAACAACGTGCGGCCTACTATTTCGGGTGTCACCAACACCAGATTGATTAAATTGGCCTTTTGGAACCAAAATGACAACACTGGACACTATAATACCTTTTTCTGGTATTAATTACAAGAGGACTGCTGCAAATTGGACACCAGAATTTTTAAATGCTACTTATGTTAAATGAATTCCCACAGTGGGAGAACTATTTCCTTTTCAAAGGAGTAACAACGTGCGGCCTACTATTTCGGGTGTCACCAACACCAGATTGATTAAATTGGCCTTTTGGAACCAAAATGACAACACTGGACACTATAATGCCTTTTTCTGGTATTAATTACAAGAAGACTGCTGCAAATTGGACACCAGAATTTTTAAATGCTACTTATGTTAAATGAATTCCCACAGTGGGAGAACTATTTCCTTTTCAAAGGAGTAACAACGTGCGGCCTACTATTTCGGTGTCACCAACACCAGATTGATTAAATTGCCCTTTTTGAACCAAAATGACAACACTGGACACTATAATGCCTTTTTCTGGTATTAATTACAAGAGGACTGCTGGTATTTCAGAACACCGGAATTTTTAAAATGCTCGTTTTGGTACATAAATTGCCCACACTGGGAGAATTATTGCCTAAACCTTTTTACAGTATTATTTACTGAAGGAGTGCTTCTTCTGGTCTAACACCAGAATTATGTTTGTTACAGGGAAAGATTTTTTTAATTTATATTTCTGGCAAAAAAATAAAAAAATTAATTTCTGGCTGACAGTATTGGACCTGGCTGTAGTGACACTGGCTAGCCTAGCTGGAACAGCACATTCATGGGATTTGCTATCCAAGTGGGTTACTTTCAGTTTCACCACTGATATATTAAATATATTGGCAGTTAGTAGGGGTGACACAAGCACAGCCAAACCCCTGATGTAGTATATCTATGAAAAAATCGACTATTACATGAGATTAATGGACGCTGTGGCAGCTTTTGCTGGCGCACCACAAGTCCCAAAATGGCCGCCGCCTATCAGCCCAGTAACATGTGCCAGAAAATGGTCTGCCCAGCCAGAAAAAAATTGACTTTGACTGAGCAGCTGAATCGCTGTTGTTCTGTGTCACAGGAGTAGATTTTTCAATTCTTTGGAGCTTTTCTTTGGACTCTGTGGCAGCTTGAGCTGGCGCACCACAGGTCCCAAAATGGCCGCCGCCGGTCAGCCCAGTTACATGTGCCGGTAAAAATCGATCTGGCCAGTGTAAAAGAAAATAAACTTTCAGTGAACAGCTCAGCTGAGTTGTTTTGATTCACTGGTGTAGATCTTTCACTTCTTCTCAGGTTTTTTTCCTTGATTATTCCCTGCCTATCTCGCCCTCACAGCAGCTGCATCTATCCCTGTTCTATTCACATCGGGAGTGAGCACGTCCCGACGTGCGCACAAGCTTATAAAGAGGCTGAGTCACATGCTGCACTTGGCCAATCACAGCCTTGCCAATAGTAGGCATGGCTGCGATGGCATCTTAGGGCAAGTAGTATGATGCATGTTGATTGGCTGCTTTGCAGCCTTTCAAAATGCGCCACAAAAAATGACGAACTACAAAACCGAACCCAAATTTTTATGAAAATGTTCGGGTTCGGGTCGTGTCATGAACACCCCAAAATTCTGTACGGACCGGAACTATTCTCGAAATGTGCGCTCCAACAACACTAGTGCTATTCAGTATCCCACTCTTAAGTTCTAATCGCATTCGATTTTAACTTATGCTTTTTTTACAGGCATCGCATTCTATTTTAACTTACTGCTGATGCCTGGCAAAAAAAAATGCATAAGTTAACATCGAATGCGATTAGAACTTAAGAGTGAGATACTGAATAGCACTGCGTGCTAGAACAGCACGCACACGATTATTCAAATTTTGTATTATCGCGATACAAAACCAAACAGTAAAGTTAAAATCGAATGCAATTAGAACTTGTAGTGTGATGCGATTTATTTGAGTTCTAAGAATCGCATTGCGATTTCTGCTTCAGCCGGATTCCGTGCTAATGGAGCGTCTACATCACCATGGGAAAAATGCTAGAATGTACTGGCGGATTTGAGAAGTTGAAATCGCAATGCGATTAAGCAAATATATAAGAATCGCATTGCGATTTCAACGTAATTCAAACATCCGACAGTACATTCTACTGGAGGAGGCGTTCCCATGGTGATCGGTAGCTCAAAGTTGTAATCGCAATGCGATTTCAGCTTTAAGCCTGTACTATTCTGCTATATAGTACTTTCAAAATGCGAGAACATGCCGAACTCCGAACCCGAACCCGAACTTTTTTGAAAATGTCCGGGTTCGGGTCCGTGTCACGGACACCCCAGAACTATTCTCGAACTGTTCACTCAACACTACTGATGACGCCTTCTATGTCTCCTTGAAAAAAATATTACGGTGATGATGGAAGAGGATGCGACACAGGAGGAGTAGGAAGAGGGGGCAATTCACAGGGTTTCAGGCAAGTCATACAGAAGTGGTTCAGAGGGTGGGTTCCTGCACCAGCAGAGGCCAGGTACACATGTAGACAGCCAGGGAACGCTTTTTGAGGATGAGGAGGATGGGGTAGAGGAGGAGGAGGAACAAGTTTTACTGCAGGGTGGCACCCTATGCAGCTCAGGGCCATCACTGGAGTGTGGCTGGGGGGATACGGAGGACACAGACGATACACCACCTACAGAGGACAGCTTATCGTTACCTCTGGGCAGCCTGGCACACATGAGCGACTACATGCTGCAGTGCCTGCGCAACGACAGCAGAGTTGCCCACATTTTAACTTGTGCTGACCACTGAGTTGCCACCCTGCTGGATCTCCGGTACAAGGATAACGTGCCCACCTTAATTCCCGCACTGGAGTGTGATAGGAAGATGCGCGACTACAAGCGCACGCTGGTAGATGCACTCCTGAGGGCATTCCCAATTGACGCGGGAGGACAAGTGGAACCACAAGGCGAAGGCAGAGGCGGAGGATGAGGAAGAGGTCGCTAAAGCAGCTGTGTCACGGCCATCTCCTCAGACAGCAGGGTTAGCATGTGGAAAAGTTTTGTCACACCTGATTTTGTCTGCCACATGGTTGTGCAGGGCAGGGAAGGCTCGCCTGGAAAAGTAGTGACGGCTGGGAACCACATACTGTGTGACAGCCACCGCCATAAGGTTTTTATGGTGGTGGCTGTGGAAAAGTTTTGTCAACGCACCACAGCAAACTGCACCACCAGCTTATAGGGAACGTGTTAGCAGGAGGCTTTATTTCAACAACATGGTGGAACAGTACGTGTGCACTCGCCTCCACGTACTGACTGATGGTTCTGCCCCATTCAACTTCTGGGTCTCCAAATTGTCCACATGGCCAGAGCTTGCCCTTTATGCCTTGGAGGTGCTGGCCTGCCCTGAGGCCTGTGTATTGTCTGAAGATGTATTTAGCACGGCAGGGGGCGTCATTACAAATGCAGCCGCCTGTCCACAGCCAACGTGGACAAGCTCCCGTTCAATAAATTGAACCAGGCATGGATTCCACAGGACTTGCCCGTACCTTGTGCAGAATAGACATTTATAACTGCCGCGCCCTCAACCATACATTCTTGCACTCCAGGGCACTTCTTTATTGAATCCTCTTTTTTTAATTGTACCATTATTTTGGGGGCAACCCCAAGTTGAATGAACCTCTCCTCTGTTTGGGTGTCAGGGGCCAAAAATTCTGTTAATCGCCTGGTGCTTTGGCGGGTGACATCAAGCTTGATTTTCTGCTATGGGACCTCTCTCCTCTGTCTGGCTGCTGGGGCCTAAATAACTGAAAGTGGCCTTTTCCATTGCTGGGTGACATGAAGCCTGATTTTCTGCTATGGGACCTCTCTCCTCTGTCTGTGTGCCAGAGGCCTACATTTCAGATAATCACCTGTTGTTTTGGTTGGTGACATTATCCTCTTTATACTGTCAAATGACCTCTGCATTGTCTGGTTGTCAGGAGCCTATATTTTGTCTCATCGCTTGCTCCATTGGTGGGAGATATTAACCTCTTTTTACTGTCAAATGACCGCCCCATTGTCTGGTTGTCAGGGGCCTATATTTCGTTTAATCGCTTGCTGCATTGGTGGGAGACATTAAACTCTTTATACTGTCAAATGACCTCTACATTGTCTGGTTGTCAGGGGCATATATTTTGTTTCACCGCTTGCTGCATTGGTGGGAGAAATTAAACTCTTTATACTGTCAAATTTCCTCTACATTGTCTGGTTGACCGGGGCCTATATTTTGTTTCATTGCCTGCTGTATTGGTGGGAGACATTAACCTCTTTTTACTGTCAAATGACTGCCCCACTGTCTGGTTGTCAGGGGCCTATATTACTTTTAATAGCTTGCTGCATTGGTGGTAGCCATTAACCTCTTTTTACTGTCAAATGACCTCTCCTCTGTCTAGGTGTCAGGGGCCTACATAAATGATAATAGCCTGTTCCCTTGCAAGTTGACCTGAGGCCTGTGTTGCTGTTACGGGACCGCTCTCCTCTTTGCGAGTGCCATGGTCCTGAATTAGTGAATGAGGCCTGTGGCACTACTGGGTGAAATCAATACTGATTTGGCATGATTGTAACTCTCCTCTTTGTGGGTTGCATGGGTCTGAATCTGTGAATGAGGCCTGTGGCATTGCTGGGTGAAATCAATACTGTCTTGGCGTGATTTTAACTCTCCCCTTTATGAGTCCCGTGGGCCTGAATGTTTGAATGAGGCACGTGGCCCTGCAGGCAGACATGATTCCTTCTTGGCTGTGATGACAACTTCAACTCCCATGTATGGTTGCCATTGGCCTAAGTCTGTGAGTGAGGTACATGGCCCTGCAGGCAGACATGATTCCTTCTTGGCTGTGATGACAACTTCAACTCCCATGTATGGTTGCCATTGTCTTGAGTCTGTGAGTGAGGCCTGTGACACTGCTGGTAGACATGAATCCTTTTTGGCTGTGATGAGAACTTCAACTCCCATTCCCACCTGACGCCACCCCAACCTCTTATTCCACCTCCTCCTTCAAGTTGCCAATTGATATTTGTTAATTTTTATTTATTTTAAGTCATTTCCCTATCCACATTTATTTGCAGGGGATTTGCCGATATTCTACATACTGCCTTTTTCATCCCTCTAGCCCTTTCCTGGGCTATTTTACAGCCTTTTTAGTGCCCAAAAGTTTGGGTCCCCATTGACTTCAATGGGGTTCGAGTTCGGATCCCGAACTCAAACATTTTCGTGAAGTTCGGCCGAACTTCTCGAACCCGAACATCCAGGTGTTCGCTCAACTCTAGTCCTGACGTGTCCTCCTGGCTTTGACTAATGATGAGCGGCAGGGGCAATATTCTAATTTGTGATATTTTGCGAATATTTGTGCCATATATTCGCAAATTTGAAAATTCCTTATCTTTAGTCATTATTTTCTTGATTGTGGAAAATCAGCAATTTAAAAATTTACATTACGAAAATTTGCATTCAACACTACTCCTAAAATCAAAGATGGGAGGGATCATGTGTACTGTTTAAAAAAAAATCTCGATATTCGTGACTTCTCGTGGTTCCAATATTCTCAATAAATATTCACAATTCGAATATTCATGATCAACACTAGTTTTTACTTCGGCTTGCTCCTGACTACTCTCTGCTCTCTCCATTTGGTACCTTTTTTGTTCTCCCGGTATTTGACCTGGCTTGTCTGACTATTCTGTTGTCTGTCTTTTTGTCCTCCCTGCACATACTTAAGTTAGGGTTTGCTGTCCATTTGTCCCCTGTCTCTAGGTCTTGCAAGGCAAGTAGGCAGGGACAGGGGGTGAGGGTGGAGTTCAGTGGTCACTTCCCTCCCCCCTCTCTGTGTTTCGTGACAATGTCTCTGATGACAAAACACAGGTGCCAACTGCTGCGGCTTTCTGCAGTGTGTAGGACTGCAAGGAGGGCAGGGGTGAGGAGTGGGTGGAAGATGATTTGGAGGATGATGAGGTCCTATACCCCACATGGAATCAAGGTCATGCGAGTGACGTGTGCAGTTCAGAGGAAGAGGTGTTGGTCACACAGCGCCAGCCACACAGAAAAAGAGGGAGCAGGGTGCAAAAACAGAGTATCCGTCCCCTAGCCAGTATGCCTGCTGCTGCCCACCTCACCCAGGGACTGAGCTCACCAAAGCCAGCTTCAAGGAGTTCTCTGTGGCATGGCAGTTCTTCAGACAATCTGCTGACAACAAGACTCGAGTGGTTTGCACGCTGTGCAATCAGAGCCTAAAGTGAGGCATAAATGCTCTAAATCTGAGCACCACCTGCATGACCAGGCATCTAAATGCAAAGCACGAGCTGCAGTGGAGTACACACTTTAAAAACCACTAAAGATCTCAGGCTCCTCCTGCTCCCTCTTCTGCTGCAGTCTCGGCCTCTTCCTCCTCCTCTGGAGTGACAATGGTACCTGCCACCCCATAAACAGAGGATGTGGCAGCAACACCACCACCACCACCTTCACCCAGCATGTCCACATTGTCCCATGGAAGCATTCAGCTGTCCATCCCCCAAACACTGGAGAGACAGAGGAAGTATCCCCCAACCCACCTGCGATCCCTGGCCCTGAATGCAAGCATTTCAAAATTCCTGGCCTTTGAAATGCTGTCATTCCATCTGGTTGAGATGGAGACTTTTAAAAACCTTATGGAGGTGGCTGTCACACAGTATGTGGTTCCCAGCCGCCACTACTTTTCCAGGCAAGCCATCCCTGCCCTGCACAACCATCTGGCAGACAAAATCAGGTGTGCACTGCGCAACGCCATCTGTGGCAAGTACCACATAACCACCGATACATGGACCAGTAAGCACAGGCAGGGAGGTTATATCTCCCTAACTGCACACTGGGTAAATGCAGTGGTGGCTGGGCCTGAGGCGGATATCAGTTTGGAGCATGTCCTTCCGCCACCAAGGATTGCAGGATGATTCTCGTTGCCTCCTCCTCCTACTCAGCTTCTTTCTCTACCGCCTCCTCAGCCGGTCAGCATAAGACCTGCACCACCAACTTCAGCACAGCCAGGGGAAAATAACAGCAGACTGTTATGAAACTCATCTGTTTGAAGGAAAAACCACAAACCGCATAGGAGCTGTGGACAGGCATGTAACAACAGACCGATGAGTGGTCGGTGCCACTGAGTCTCAATCACGGTCTGTTGGTGTGCGATAACGGGTGAAATCTCGTAGCAACTCTGGACTCAGCCTGTTTGACCCACATCCCTTTCCTGATGCATGTGCTGAATTTGGTGGTGCAGAGGTTCATGAAAAATTACCAGGATATGACTGCAGAAAGTGCGGGTCGTGTTTGCACGCTTTCAGCGTTCTCACCCTGCTGCTGCTCGGCTGACTGCGCTGCAGTGTAACTTCAGCCTTTCCACTCACCGACTCATATGTGACGTACCCACAAGTTGGAACTCCATCTTGCACATGCTGGAGAGACTGTGAGAGCAGCAGCAGGCAATAGTGGAGTTTCAGCTGCAGCAGGCACGGGTGAGTCGCTCTGCAGAACAGCACCACTTCACTAACAATGAGTGAGCCTCCATGCGGGACGTGTGTGCTGTGTTGCACTGCTTTGAGTAGTTTGATTACTCCACCAACATGGCCAGTGCCGATGACGCCATTCTCAGCGCTACTATCCCACTTCTATGTCTCCTTGAAAAAATGCTTCGGGCGATGATGGAAGAGGATGTGGCACAGGAGGAAGAGGCGGAGGAAGAGGGGTAATTTCTACGGTTATCAGGCTAGTCATTCACAAGTGGGTTCCTACACCAACAGAGGCCAGGTACACAACTGACCAGCCAGGACACAGTTCTACAGGATGAGGAGGAACTCTGTTCACAGCAGGATGGCACTCAAAGCAGCTCATGGCCATCACTGGAGCATGGATGGGGGGATACAGAGGACACAGACAATATACCTTGGACAGAAGACAGCTTGTCATTGCCTCTGGGCAGCCTGGCACACATGAGCGACTACATGCTGCAGTGCCTGCACAACGACCGCCGAGTTGCCCACATTCTAACCAGTGCTGATTACTGGGTGACCACCCTGCTGGATCCCCACTACAAGGACAATGTGCCATCATTAATTCCATCACTGGAGCATGACCGGAAGATGCACGAGTACAAGCACACGCTGGTAGATGTGCTGCTGATGGCATTCCCACCTGACAGCGGTGGCTCAGTGAAAGCACAAAACGAAGGCAGAGGAAGAGTAAGAAGTCGCCAAAGCAGCTGGGGCTCCGCCAGCACCTCAGAAGGGATTGTTATCATTGCTGAAATGTGGAAAAGCTTTGTCAGCATGTCTTAACAACCAGCACCACCAGCTGATATGGAACATCTTAGTAGGAGGCAGCATTTCAGCAATGTGGTGGAACAGTAGATGTGCATAAGTCTACACGTACTGACTGATGGGTCTGCCCCATTCAACTTCTGGGTCTCCAAATTGGGCACATGGCCTGAGTTTGCCCTTTACGTCTTGGAGGTGCTGGCCTTCCCTGCGGCCAGTGTATTATCCAAACGTGTGTTTAGCACTGCAGGGGGGTGATCACAGACAAGCGCATCCGCCTGTCCACAGCCAACGTGGACAAGCTCACGTTAATTAAAATGAACTAGGCATGGATCCCAGAGGACTTGTCCGTCCCTTGTGCTAAATAGACAAGTATAAGCCTTGGTGACCCCTGAGGCCAGTGATTAGCTGCAGCAGTCACAGGAACTGGGCAGAAAAGTGCAAAAAAAAAAAAACACTTACCTTTCCTGTGCTGGAATATTGGGGATTGTGGACAGGTGAGTGTTTGTTTTTTCATGGAAATCACATTATGACTTCTGAGGTTGTCAACTCCTAGGCTGGACAACCCCTTTAAGCATACACCCTGTGAGTCAGGAAGGTCAGTGTCTGTGTAAAGTTATTAAGCCTATTTCTACCAGTGGAAAATACACCATTTTTGGTTGAAGGATGCAAAGAATGCCACTGATGTCATACAAACTTCAACCTCAAGCTCTTTAAGCAGTTAAAAATATAGAGGGAGAGTTAAATGTGGTTGTGCTAAGTGGTTCAAACACTGCTAGATGGACAATGACAGCCAATGACAGGATGCGTATTACACATCCAACTCCTGCACATTCTGTTCATTTACAGCTAGAATTGCCATACTCTATTTAGAAAATGTATCGCTTTCACAGAAATGTAATGTGACAGAAAAACATTTAAATCAAGGGATTATTTAGTTACGTAAAACTAGCTTTAATTCTCAGAGAACATGACTAATAGGTAAGATTTAAAACATCCTAGTGTGGCAGAAACCTTCGTTTAAAAGCAATTCCATAAAAATGAATTAATTTGTCCAATAAATCAATTCATTGCTTCTTTACCTCTTTCGACAAATTTAGATGGACACCTCCCTAAATGTGTAGGTTAGGCTACATGCACACGACCATTGGTGTTTTGCGATTCGCAAACCGCGGATCCGCAAAACACGGAAGCTGCTCCGCGTTCCGTTCTGCAATTTGCAGAACGGAACGCGGCCCATTATAGAAATGCCTATTCTTGTCCGCAAAATGGACAAGAATAGGACATGCTCTATTTTATTTGCGGGGGCACGGAACGGAGCAACAGATGCGGACAGCTCACGGAGTGCTGTCCGCATCTTTATTTGCGGGGGCACGGAACGGAGCAACGGATGCGGACAGCTCACGGAGTGCTGTCCGCATCTTTTGCGGCCCCATTAAAGTGAATGGGTCCGCTCCCGAGCCACAAAATATGCGGCTCGGACGCGGACCACAACAACGGCCGTGTGCATGAGGTCTTATCCTGTCCATCTCTGGACATAATGTCATCTCCTCCAGTCACTCCTATTTCCCAGCCTTAATTCTTCTAATTCAGTTCCTGCTGTTACAATAGGCCGCACCCAGCCATTGTTAGTTTCACACTTCTCTTTGCATTCTCTTTTCTAGTTCCCAATGTTTTTGGGTCTTCCCAAAAAAAAAAAAAAAATATATATATATATATATATATATATATATATAAAACAAAAACAGTGTTGGTTACCCTCTCCTCCTCCAACGCCGCTTCCACCGCCTCCTCAACCTCCCAC
This sequence comes from Bufotes viridis, assembly GCA_033119425.1. Classification (NCBI taxonomy): domain Eukaryota; kingdom Metazoa; phylum Chordata; class Amphibia; order Anura; family Bufonidae; genus Bufotes; species Bufotes viridis. The sequence goes on from CM065590.1 coordinate 275,809,318, forward strand.
TCCACTTTGACCTCCGCCTTCTAGTTCAAGATTATTTTTTTAATTTTTTTTTTACATTCTATGTTATTTTACGTCATTTCCCTATCCACATTTGTTTGCAGGGCAATTTTTCTGCTCTTACCCCCATTTTGCAGCCCTCTAGCCCTCTCTATGACTATTTTACAGCCATTTTAGTCACCAAAGTTTGGGTCCCCATTGCTTTCAATGGCGTTCGGGTTCGAGTTCGAGTTCAGGTCAATTTCGAATACCGAACCCAAACTTTGACCCGAAGTTCGGCCGAACCCGAACATCCATGGGTCCGCTCAACCCTAATAATGTGAGCACAAATGATTTAAAACAACCACAGGAAGGTCAGTATGCGAGCAGCACGTATAGTATATAGGCCATTAACCAGCCGGGCATTTATTCACAAATACAGATTTGTTAATTGTAGATTTGAGTTTCTAACAAATCTTCTAAGGTTTAATTTCCCTTTCTCTTTGGTTTCTAAAGCTGTTTGACTTGAGTTAATTTCAAGCACCATCATTTTATCTTTTCAGTATCCATTTTACCTTTATTATTAATATACTGCAAGTCATAGTTAGTGATCGGATCAGATCTCAAATGTTCTGCTGGCACAGAGTGGTCCAGTCGCAAGAGAACATCAGCTTAATAGTTTTTGGTAATAAATATTAACATATTGTATTACTGAGTAAACCGTTTTCGTACTAGTGCTTGTTTCTTAAGAACTGTCAAAATAAAGGAAGATGTTGAAAAAAATTAGAAATAGAAGGACTGTTTCTTCCAGAAACAGTGCCATTCTTTACCACAGATTATTGCAGCCCCATTCCCTAGAATGGGGATGAGCTGCTTTACCAGCACATATCTTTTTTTTCTAATCATGGAAAACCTCTTAATATGGTTTTACTGAACAAAGATCCATCAACTTTAATACTCTGAAAATTATTGGTGTTTTCTATTTGATGGACATCTTTTCCTGATGTGTAAATAATATGAGGATTAAAATTGTTAATCTTGAGATCGTAGGGAACCAGAAATATATTTATGTCACGGGTACTGCACACAATCAAAATCTAGGACTATTTGATGGTTTCTTTGTTTTTATATATGGCAGAAACAGTGTTTTAAGGCTTCAGAAACTTAACTCAACTTATCTTGAACGTTGGATGCTGTATTTACATTTACTTTTGAATTGAGGTCTGCAGCACATACTGTATTGTTAAGAGAAGTGATCTAGAGTGTAAGGGGAGCCCCACTTATTAGTCCGTTAGAGATGTTCATCCTGCAATTCAGATTGTGGCAACTGCAGTTGTTTAGATATCCTCATAAATCAGTGGTCAATAAATTGTGTGGCTGTGATAGTAAAGTTTTAATAGAAGAATAGTGATGAGCGAGCATGCTCGGCCGAGTATTGGTTTGGCTCAAGCATCGATATGCTCGGCGCACCACTTGTATTTGTCGCATTGCTTGAGTCTCCTCCCCGCACTTTTGGCAACTTCTAACCAGCCAATGAAGGTCCAGGTAAGTAATTTATTTCAGTCTAAGGACATAGCAATGTTACCTGTAAGCCTTACATTGATTGGCTGGCCAGAACACGTGATGCCATATCATATAGGAGCTGAAGTCTGGCGCTCGGCTCATTCAGCGTCAGGGAGAGCAGACAGTAGGCAGGGACAGATAGTGTTTTGCACTAAACTTACTGATTTCACTCCAAAAACCTTATTGAAAGACCTAACAGTCCTTTTGAGGACTAGAGTGTGTGTTTGACAGCATTGCAGCATCTTTTATTTATTTTTTTAAGAAGGGGTTAGCTTCAGCACTATCAGGGACAGGTGTCACAAGGAAGGGACAGATAGTGAAGGGCTTGAAAATCACTTTTATAACTTCTAAAAGACAGAAATATTTCAGATTAGTGACATCTACAATACGCCCCCATTAAGCAGTGTGTTGGGCAGATATTATCAAAAGGGACTTATTTACTACAGTGTTCCTTGGTACTGAGATATACACTGCACCATCATAAAGCATTGTGTTGGGCAGACATTATAAAAAGGGGCTTATTCACAACAGTGTGCCTGCTACTGAAATATACACTGCACCATCAGAGAAATTATTTTTTCTGGGGAAATTAACCTAACTTGTGCCACATCTGTGTGCGTTCAATTCGCAAACCATTATCTTAATTACTCCAGTAGAAAGTAATTTATATTTTGGCAATAGTTAAGTAACTAGTTTTGGGCACATCTGTGTGTGCATTTAGGCCGCAATCGTATATACAGTATTCCCGCAGAGATCACATTTTATTTGGGACAAATTTGTATCCAATATAGAATGACATCCGAATACAGTGTGTATTGTCAAAATTATATTATCTCTGGGCTAGTGTAGTGCCGAAAATCTGCATTTTTCTGTATCCAGTACCTTACTGGAAGACAATACAGTGTGTATTGTAAATATTACATTATCTCTGGTCTAGTGTAATCCTGAAATTTATTCTTTTTCTGTATTTAGTACATTACAGCAAGCCAATACAGTGTGTACTGTAAAAATGTCATTATCCGTGGGCTACTGTAGTGCCGAAAATTTGTAGGTCTTTGTCTACAGTATATTACAGCAAGCCAATACAATGTGTACTATAAAAAATTCATTTTCTGTGGCCTACTGTAGTGACGGAAATTTCTATTTCTCTGTCTACAGTACATTACAGCAAGACCAAACAGTGTGTACTGTAAAAATAACATTATCTCTGGTCTAGTGTACTCCTGAAAATATTTATTTTTCTATATTCAGTACATTATAGCAAGCCAAAACAGTGTGTACTGTAAAAATTACATTATCTCTGGTCTAGTGTTCTCCTGAAAATATTTATTTTTCTGTATTCAGTACATTACAGCAAGCCAATACAGTGTGTACTGTAAAAATGTCATTATCTCTGGCCTACTGTAGTGCAGAAAATTTGTATTTCTCTGTCTACAGTACGTTACAGCAAGCCAATACAAAGTGTATTGTAAAAATTTCATTATCTCTGGGCTAGTGTAGTGCCGAAAATTTGTATTTATCTGTCTCCAGTACATTACAGCAAGCCAATACAGTGTGTACTGTAAAAATTTCATTTTCTGTCGCCTACTGTAGTGACGGAAATTTCTATTTCTCTGTCTACAGTACATTACAGCAAGCCTATACAGTGCCTACTTTAAAAATTACATTATCTCTGGTCTATTGTACTCCTGAAAATATTTATTTTTCTGTATTCAGTACATTACAGAAAGCCAATACAACGTGTACTGAAAAAATTACATTGTCTCTGGTCTAGTGTACTCCTGAAAATATTTATTTTTCTGTATTCAGTACATTATAGCAAGCCGATACAGTGTGTACGGTAAACATTTAATTATCGGTGGCCTAGTGTGGTGCCAAAAATTTGTATTTCTCCGTCTACAGTACATTACAGCAAGCCAAAAAAGTGTGTACTGTAAAAATGTCATTATCTGTGGCCTATTGTAGTGACGAAAATCTGTATTTCTCTGTCTACAGTACATTACAGCAAGCCTATACAGTCTGTACAGTAAAAATTACATTACCTCTGGTCTAGTGCACTCCTGAAAATATTTATTTCTCTGTATTCAGTACATTACAGCAAGCCAATACAATGTGTACTGTAAAAATGTCATTATCTCTGGGCTAGTGTAGTGCAGAAAATTTGTATTTCTCTGTCTCAGGGGTGTGGAAATTTAAAAAAAAACTACTTGTCGAAGGACTAAAGCGGGGGCTCAATCTACTTGTCCCTCATGACCATCTACTTGTCCTGAACTTGTACTAACGTATACTGTATGGGGGTGGGGGCCACAAGGAGACGTTATGCTGTATGGGGCGGGGGCCACAAGGAGACGTTATGCTGTATGGGGGAAGGGCCACAAGGAGACGTTATCCTGTATGGGGCGGGGGCCACAAGGAGACGTCATACTGTATGGGGCAGGGGCCACAAGGAGACGTTATGCTGTATGGGGGCAGGGCCACAAGGAGACGTTATGCTGTATGGGGGTGGGGGCCACAGGGAGATGTTATACTGTATGGGGGTGGGGGCCACAGGGAGACGTTATACTGTATGGGGGCGGGGGCCACAGGGTGACGTTATACTGTATGGGGCGGGGGCCACAGGGTGACGTTATACTGTGCGGGGGCAGCCCCAAGGTGACGTTATACTGTATGGGGGTGGGGGCCACAGGGAGATGTTATACTGTATGGGGACGGGGGCCACAGGGTGACGTTATACTGTATGGGGGCAGGGGCCACAGGGTGACGTTATACTGTATGGGGGCGGGGGCCACAGGGTGACGTTATACTGTGCGGGGGCGGGGGCCACAGGGTGACGTTATACTGTATGGGGACAACAGGGAGACGTTATAGTTTATCAAGTGCCACCTGCAGTGCAGATTGCAGGCAGGGCCAGAGCCTCAGAAGACAGACAGCACTATCTTTATTTCTGACACCCCTGCAGATGAGCGTTCCTTCTAGAGTCTGTCAACTGAGCTCCCAGCCTGACCTGCAACCATTGACTGGGGTCACATAGCATTATACTGATTTATGATGCTATGTAACCCTTACAGTTCTGGAATGTATTGGATAACACTGACATAATGCTGTCAGTGTTATCCAACACATTGCAGAACTGTAAGGGTTACATAGCATCATAAATCAGTATAATGCTATGTGACCCCAGTCAGCGCTTGCAGGTCAGGCCAGGAGCTGCGATGTGGACAGGCTCCGGGAGGAACGCTCATCTGCAGGGGGCCGTGGGGTCTCACTCTTCTTCTCCCATCTTGTCTCTGGAGACGATGTGCTGACTTGCTGTGCGCTTCGTGCTGGCAGGTGGGCGGAGACTTCGATACAGGAGAAGGGAGGAGCCGGGGGCCGCCTGCAGGAAGTGCTATGTACTCATATGCACGATGCAGGGGCAGGCTGACACAGATAGGAGCGGTCAGCTCGCGGCTAGCATATGACCGCTCCTATTACTGCCCAACAACATGTCCCTGCTACTTGCCCGCACAGGGCTAAACAACTGTTTAAAGTACTTGCCCGGCGCCTGAAACTGCATGTCCCGGGCGTCGGGCGATAGGAATTCCACACCCCTGCTGTCTACAGTACATTACAGTAAGCTTATACAGTGTGTACTGTAAAAATTACATTATCTCTGGGCTAGTGTAGTGCTGAAAATATGTATTTTCCTGTATCCAATAATGTCCTGCATCAGAAAACGGTGTCTTTAGCGGACAGTAAAACAATCTGCACCAACCACATCTACAGACAAAACCATTAATATGAAGAAGGTGAGCACAAAGGGAGGGGGAAGTGGGTGTGATGCTGATGGTGCAAGCAGAGGCTGTGGCCCTGGGCGTGATGCCGATGGTGCAAGCAGAGGACGTGGCCCTGGGCGCAATGAAACTGTGCCTGCTGTCAGTGCACCAGAAAAAACAAAAAAATCCACCTTAACCAGCTTCATGTCCAACTTAGCTGGGTGGCTCAGGACAACACTGTCCAAGTGGGACAAGTGCGAACAGGTGGTTGGTTGGATTGCAGAAGATAATGCTTCCAGTCAATTAAGCACCACCCTCTCTTCCACGAAGTCCAGTCTCTGTAGCCATGAGTCTGGTCAACTGAATCCTCACTCTGATACTCCTTCCTCCCACCATGTAACGTCTGGCCAAACAAGCGATCCCACATGACCTCTATTTATAGCCAGTACTTGGTTTGGCTCTCTCACCAAGCACGCTTGAAGAGGTACCTGAGATATTGTGCCCTGATTTCCAACCTCTTGAGCTTTCATAGTCTCAAGAAGATGACGGTGGTGAACTGCAATCATTCGTTCATGAGGTGGATGATGATGAGACACAGTTGCCAATCACTGAGGGGGTGGTTAGGTCAAGTCAGGCGGATGAGCAGAGTGAAGAATTGGAAGAGGAGGAGGTGGACGATGAGGTCACTGACCCAACATGGTTAGGTGAGAAGCCGGGCGAGGACAGCAGTATAGAGGGGGAGGGATCCGTAGCACCACAACAGTCTTGAAGAGGCAGTGGGGTGGAAAAAGCGAGACATCGGCCCACACCAAACAGTCCCAGAACCATTACCCCGAGCACCCCAATGCGTAAATCTACCTTGCAAAGGGGTAGGTGTTCCGCAGTATGGGACTTTTTTGAAGAAAACGCAGACGACAAAATAGTGGTAGTTTGCAACCTGTGCCGTACCAAAATGAGCCAGGGCGTGAACACTAGCAACCTCACCACCACCAGCATAATCCGCCACATGGCATCCAAGCAGCCTAATAAGTGGGCCGAACACCTGGTGTAGCATCCCCAAGTCAGGGCAATGTGTGGAACTAACCTGGGGAATGCCAGTGATGGAGAGGCCGGCACGCTGCTCCTCTGGGGCACTCTCTGGGTTCTTGAGGGACACAGCCAGGTGGAAGGTGAGGTGCCCTTGGTGTTATAGTTTAACGTGCCTATGGCTAAGTCCCTGATATGTCGTGACGCCAGTGCCAGTAAACGGTGGCACACCGTATTTACAGTAGGAATAACAGAGGTGCAGACTGGTAACTTGAAAACAGAATTCAAACTTTACTGAAGACAGTGATGATACAGTAAGCAGTCTTTCCAACAGTTCCTTTTTGCAGACAATCACAATTGCAGTGGTCTTACATCCAGCAAGGTAAAACAGAGGGTGATAATACAGGACATGGAATTGCAGGTGAACCTTACTTTCTTCCTGACTTGTCCTGACTGGAATTGATGCTTCAAGGCCCCAATGCCCTACTTCTGGCTTATATCCTTGAATCTCCAGTTTATAAAGTACCTCCTCTTGACGTTTAGTACCTCTTGCTCTAGGGATTGCCTCTGGGTTCTGCACTCCTTCTCCTAGGGTACCATCTTCCTAGGGTGGATTCCTCACAGGCCGTGAGGCCTGGGTTTAGCCTTCACAGGCACATGGCCTGCACTTGTCTAAGGCACACTCTAGACTCCCTGTCCTTCCCCTGACTGGGCCTTATATAGACTAGGGCAACCTAGCTCCCTCTAGTGACTAGAGCTGGAATTACATCCCTAGCCGGCCTGCACATAGGACATTTCACAGTAACAGGAGAATCAAATACCATAAATTACATTGATTTACATTGCATGGTACAAATAGGACCTTTACCAGCCTCCTCCTAAAATGAGAGGAGCGACAGCAGCCAAGTGACCCTTCCGTAGTGACGGGCAGTACAACTCCCGTACACTACATACCCCGCTGCTTTAAGCTGAGTACGCCCTCGTACTCTACCAGGGTACCGCCCTACTGGAATTTCCACCTGAAAGAGACAAAAGAAAAACATGCAAGAATACATACATATCAGTACTCAATTCTATCTGCATCGACAATTGCCATCAGGTCCAGCTGACTGACGGAGAAGTGCGGTGACAAGGGGCGTCGCTCTCTTTCTTCAGGATAAAGAGTGGAACTGGGGCGCTGACCTGGCACAGCGGATGTTAGGGAATACCAGGATAGTCCATGACAATGAGTGAGTCCATAAAAGCATATCACAGAGGCTCGCACACAGGGAGTCCATCTCTGGGCACATAGACTTAGATAAAATATGTTTTAGCAATAAATACGGTCAGCAGCACATACATAAAATCACAATACAGGACTCTGACAATACCAGGGTCAAGTTATCCTGGCAAGTCCTGCGTATATTTAAAGTGCTGACATAAAAGAACCCTTTTCAACCTGAAATGGGGGTTAAAAAGGGATAAGGTGCAAATAAAAACACAACTTGGAGTTATTAAAGTACTTGACGCCACAATGTTAGCAGCAGGCAGGATGTCCCGGAACAGAAAGAGGCAGGCTGGGAGCAGTGGTTCCACAGTGGCAACTTATCTTCACAAAAATGCCACCGGCCGTGGGGAACTGGCAGCAAGCTCTACCAGCCTGGCAAACTTAAAGGAACAGTTCCTGCAACATGTATGATGTCCCTGTGAGAATGAGCAAAAAAATGGCCTAGCAGGCCTGCTCACAGGTAGGTGTCAAATGAGCCCCGTTCGTCGGAGGTAGTGCAGCCCTGTGCTGCAGGTAGTCTGGGCCATGCACCAGGGCCACATGGAGGGGTGCCCACCAAAGGGAATGGGCTGGAAACATCACCGGTATTGGGCCTACCCACCTCATTGGCCCGCTGGGTTGCGGACACACAGGAGCTGCTGGTCTCGGGACACGGGCCGGCGCTGGGAGTATACACTTCCTCTGGCCGGGACATAACGCTCCCGTCACGGCGGACTCGGCTCCTGGCATAAGTCAATTTATCCGCTGTTACACGGACCTTGGGTGGCTCAGCGTTAGCGGTAGGACCTTGGACTACGGGTTCGGGTGGTACAGGGGTCACAGGTAACTCACCACCGCTGGACTGCTGCGCTGTTTTCTTAGACTCTGTCACTTGCCGCAGGCCATCCAGGTAAGCCTGTAAGGAAGCGATCCGCTCCTCCAGGGCGGAGATCTCACTGCTGGATTCCGGCACACTTGCAGCAGGCTCAGACGAGGTTCTATCCTGGCGGTTCTTCCGCAGGTCATCCATGGCTTCACTGAACTGGGCCATCCGCGCCCAATCAGCGGCTGTTTTCTCTCGTCGCGGCAGCTCTGGAGAGGGGTAAGGACTGGGAGGCTTGTCCAGGATCGTCGGCTGCCAGAAAATGTTCGGGCCGAGAAAGGAACTCTTCTCCTGAGTACGTATTCCGGATGGGTCCCGGCGGGTCCTCTGCCTCCACCGGATCTTCGGTTTCTTCCCAGTCTTCCGGTACCGGTCCTGGACGGGTCACCGCAGTGGCATATGGGCCTCGCAGGCCCTCTGCGGGAGTGAACTCCACTTTCTCTCCGACCGCTAGATTATGCAGTCGCCCCGGGAGATAGCTGCGCTTGACGGACCGGCGATTCACATAATAGTCCCGGTTGGTGCCGGTTTCTTGGATGAAGCCGAATCCTCTAACCTTGTCAAACTCGAGCACAACTCCGGTGCGGCGTTCGAGCTGGGGCTTGCTGTCCCTGGAATCTTCATAGATCCGCTTGGTAACTTCCTCGAAGTACTTCTTCTGCGTGGTGGTTTTTAAAGTTGCCGCCACTCGGATCTCGGCCATCAGGGCCAACCACGCGGGTTTCCGCGGGAGAAAGCCTTCTCGCTGCGGGTGGAAACGGCAGGGTTCGGCTTGTGGCCATGGACAGGTCTGGGCCATGTCGCTGGGAGTATACGCTGGGGGCGCAGGGGGCTCCTTAGTTGCTCCTGTTGTCGCCTCCATTGCACCAACTACGGCTCCGGATCCCTCCGATTCAGGTAGGAAACCCCGTAGCAGGGTGAGCCACTGTTCCAGAAGGCTCCACCCCGTCGATTCTTGCACGCCCCCTAGGTATTCCAGTATAGGGTAGGCGGTGTCCATATTATAATCCTCAAGGGAAGGCGTTACCTCCAGGTCGTCTCCTCCTCCTTCTTGGAGGGTTTTGGCGCCAAATTTTCGCGCCACTGAGGACAGTGATGGCGCAAGAAGAAGTCCAATGGCGCCGGCGGTCATCTTGGACGCCATGATGCATCAATTCAATGACAGCAAGCAGCGGTAGTAAAACAGCATAAAAGTCCACAAAAACACACTTTGAAGTGGCGATTTTCTTCCTCTTGATAGCGCAACACTGCACAGCGCTTTCTGGAGGTTTTTGGGACACTTTTCTGTACGTTTTAAGTCCGCAAAGTTCACTTCAAATAAACAGGCGTTTTGTCACTTGGCAAACTGGTTAAGGCACAAAGTTCACGTTTTTGCTCACAGTCCGTAAAACGTGCGTATCCTGTTCGTGACGCCAAAATGTAGCATCCCCAAGTCAGGGCAATGTGTGGAACTAACCTGGGGAATGCCAGTGATGGAGAGGCCGGCACGCTGCTCCTCTGGGGCACTCTCTGGGTTCTTGAGGGACACAGCCAGGTGGAAGGTGAGGTGCCCTTGGTGTTATAGTTTAACGTGCCTATGGCTAAGTCCCTGATATGTCGTGACGCCAGTGCCAGTAAACGGTGGCACACCGTATTTACAGTAGGAATAACAGAGGTGCAGACTGGTAACTTGAAAACAGAATTCAAACTTTACTGAAGACAGTGATGATACAGTAAGCAGTCTTTCCAACAGTTCCTTTTGCAGACAATCACAATTGCAGTGGTCTTACATCCAGCAAGGTAAAACAGAGGGTGATAATACAGGACATGGAATTGCAGGTGAACCTTACTTTCTTCCTGACTTGTCCTGACTGGAATTGATGCTTCAAGGCCCCAATGCCCTACTTCTGGCTTATATCCTTGAATCTCCAGTTTATAAAGTACCTCCTCTTGACGTTTAGTACCTCTTGCTCTAGGGATTGCCTCTGGGTTCTGCACTCCTTCTCCTAGGGTACCATCTTCCTAGGGTGGATTCCTCACAGGCCGTGAGGCCTGGGTTTGGCCTTCACAGGCACATGGCCTGCACTTGTCTAAGGCACACTCTAGACTCCCTGTCCTTCCCCTGACTGGGCCTTATATAGACTAGGGCAACCTAGCTCCCTCTAGTGACTAGAGCTGGAATTACATCCCTAGCCGGCCTGCACATAGGACATTTCACAGTAACAGGAGAATCAAATACCATAAATTACATTGATTTACATTGCATGGTACAAATAGGACCTTTACCAGCCTCCTCCTAAAATGAGAGGAGCGACAGCAGCCAAGTGACCCTTCCGTAGTGACGGGCAGTACAACTCCCGTACACTACACTGGCTCAACACTATGCCTCTGGGGGTCCAACCACTACATCCACTTCCCCTGTGTTACACACTGCTGGTAAATCCCCTGTCGGCACACCCACCCACAGGCCATAGCACTTTTGAAATTAATGGCCCTTAAAATGTTACCATTTTGGCTTGTGGACACTGAGGCCTTACGCAGTCTGATGTCGGTGGCCGTCCCTCGGTATGCAATCCTTAACCCTTCACTATTTTTCACGGTGTGCCTTGCCCGCCTTACTCCAGCATGTGTCCAACAACATCACCCGTGTCCTGACCAACGCACTTAGTGAGAAGCTCCACCTCTCCACGGACACATGGACAAGTGCTGGTGGCCAGGGATGCTACATTTTCTCGCACACTGGGTGAATGTTGTGGAGGCCGGGAGTGAGTCGGACCCTGGGGTGGCACAGGTACTAGCCACGCCCAGGATTGCGGGCCCTACATCCATTAGGGTCTCCGCCAGCAGCTATGTTACTGGCTCTAACCCCCATTTCTCCTCCTTTGCTGCCTCCTCCTCAACTTCCACCTCCAACAGCAGTCAGCCATCAGTCGCTAGCTGGAAGCATTGTAGCACTGCTGTGGGTAAGCGTCAACAGGCCGCGCTGAAGATGATCTGCTTAGGGGATAAACAGCACACCGCCACAGAGCTGTGGCAGGGCATAAGGGACCAGACCAAGCTGTGGCTCTGGCCACTCAACCTAGAAACAGGCATGGCTGTGTCTGACAATGGCCGTAACTTGGTGTCAGCTTTGGAGCTCGGCAAACTGACACACATTTCATGCTTAGCCCACGTCTTAAACTGAGGGGTTCAGCGGTTTATCAAAACCTACCCCAATTTGCAGGAGCTACTAGTGAAGGCGAGCTGCTTGTGTGCCCATTTCCGAAAGTCGTCCACAGCTTCAGCCGGTCTTTCAATGCTGTAGCAGCGCTTGCGGCTTCCAGCTTACTGACTGTTGTGCGACGTGAGCAAGCAGTGGAGCTCTACGTTCTACATGTTGGCCAGGCTTTGTGAGCAGCAGAGGGCAATTGGTCAACATGGTGGTCGCCCTTCCAGTCAACTGCCAGTATTCACAAGCGAGGAATGGGCATTGATATCAGAGCTATGTGAGGTTTTAAAACTTTGATCAATCCACAAAGATGGTTAGTAGCGCTATTATTAGTGTAACCATCCCACTGCTGTGTCTACTTAAACGATTGCTGCTCACAATTACGGAGGATTCTTTGAATGTTGCAGACGAGGTAATGGGGGACGAGATGACACAGGGTTATAGCCAAACCTCACTTTGTTCGTCTTCTCAGAGCGAATTGGGCCATGAAGAGGAGGAGGAGCTGGAGACACTTGCCTCTGCTACAGAGGCTAGTACCCATGGAACTTTAATTCCATCTGTTCAGCGTGGATGGGCAGAAGAGGAGGAGGAGGAGGGTATGGAGAGTCATCCTGAAGTTGACATCGACGTCTTGCCCGTTAGTACTCTGGCACACATGACTGACTTCATGTTAGGATGCCTTTCCCGCGACCCTTGCGTTATACGCATTTTAGGTAATACAGATTACTGGGTGTTCACCCTTCTCGACCCACGCTACAAAAAGAACTTCTCATCTCTCATTCCTGTGGTTGAGAGGACGAGTAAAACCATGCAATACCAGAAGATACTTGATGACAGAATGCTTTAAAATTTTCCATCTGACAATGTGGCCGCCAGACTCCGTACTTCCTTAGGCAACCGAAGAAGGGAGACAAAAGGAACACACAGTAGTTCCAACAGAGGCAGGGCAACACTTTCCAAGGCATAGGTGACTTTCATGAAACCCCGCCAGCAACCTCACCCTGAATCGCGGCCTCGTGCTACAAGGAAGAAAATGTTTTGGAAGATGGTGAAGGAATATATTGCAGACCATGTCAGCGTCCTAAATGATCCCTCACTGCCTTACAACTACTGGGTGTCCAGGCTGGAATGTGGCATGAACTTGCGCTCTATGCATTGGAGGTGCTGGCCTGGCCTGCCCTGCCGCCAGTGTATGGTCTGAGCGTGTATTTAGTGCTGCTGGTGGCATTATAACAGATAAGCGTATCCGCTTGTCCACTGACAATGCTGACAGGTTGACTCAGATCAAAATGAACAAGGCCTGGATTGCCCCTGACTTCTCCACTCCACCAGAGGAAAGCTGAGCTAATGAGGAACAAAAGCACAATTTAAATGTATGCTTTATAATGTACTCAATCCACAAGATTCAGATGCACCTTTTCACCGCAAAAAAAGGCTATATGTTTGAATCTTGTTTACTCATCCGCCTCCTCCTCTGCCTCCTCTTCCATACAGAATGTATGTGCCCTCACTACAATGTTTTGTAGGGTTCCCGCGGCTTTATACCGTCTGCTCACCTGTAGCCCATCACTGCAATGTTTTATGGGGTTCACTAGGCTATAGGCCCTCACCTCCAATGCCATATAAGGTCTGCTCACCTGTAGGCCATCACTGCAATGTTTTATGGGGTTCTCTATTCTTCATTCGGTCACCTCCAATGCATTATATGGTCTGCTCACCTGTAGGCCATTACTGCAATGTTTTATGGGGTTCACTAAGCTTAAGGCTCTCAACTCTAATGCTTTATAGGGTCTGCTCAACTGTAGGCCATCACTGCAATGTTTTATGGGGTTCGCTAGGCTTCAGGCCCTCACCTCCAATGCTTTATACCGTCTGCTCACTTGTATGTCATTACTGCAATGTTTTATGGGATTCACTAGGCTATAGGCCCGCACCTCCAATGCTTTATACCGTCTGCTCACCTGTAGGCCATTACTGCAATATTTAATGGGGTTCACTAGGCTTCAGGCCCTCACCTCCAATGCTTTATACCGTCTGTTCACCTGTAGCCTATCAATACAATGTTTCATGGGGTTCTCTAGGCTATAGGCCCTCACCATCAATGCTTTATACCGTCTGCTCACCTGTAGGCCATCACTGCAATGTTTTTTGGGGTTCACTAGGCTTCAGGCCCTCACCTCCAATGCTTTATACGGTCATCTTACCTGTAGGCCATCACTGCAATGTTTTATGGGGTTCGCTAGGCTTCAGGACCTCACCTCTAATGTTTTTTAAAGTCTGCTCACCTTTAGGCCATCACTGCAATGTTTTAAGGGGTTCACTCACCTTCAGGCCGTCACTACAAATTTTTATAGGGTCCGCCCACCTTCAGGCCCTCAACTATAATATTTTAGAGGGTAACCAGCAGGCCCTTGCTCCAAATGTTTTTGAGGGTCACCAGCAGGCCATCAATCATAATTTTTCAAGGGTGTGTATGATGCCCTCCTTTATGTGTAATAAAGGGTGTATTGGAGTGCAGATTCCTTGTAATTTTTGCCAGCCCTTTCACTTAGTGCATAGGCTTTATGAGTGCAGCAGTGTACCTGAACAATTTTACCACCATGTGAATGAGGCCCTCCATTATGTGATATACAGGCTGCATCGGAGTGCTTCTTCCTTGTAATTTTTGCCAGCATTTGCACTGTATATACAATTGAATGTTTCCTTACAATTTTACATCTAAAAATGTCTTTTTTTTTGAGGGGGCGGGATTTTGGGCGTGATTTTGTCGCTATGTAAAAGTGGCGGACAACTGGGACAATACGGTTCCCAGCAGCGACATTGGAGTCCAAGATGCACCCAGACATGGTCCCCATGCTGTTCCAGATCCATTTTGTTGGTGTTTCTGTCACTTTCTGACCTTTTCCAATGGAACAGGCACCCTCCCCTCATCCTAGCAGGAGGTGCCTGGTTGTCTCCCATTGACTTCCATTATACTCGGGTGCTTGGCCGAGTGCACGAATATCGCTATGTTTTCGGACCGAGTACCCGAATATCCGAACACTTTGGTGCTCGCTCATCACTAGAGAAGAACAAAGTGTTGAAGAAGTTTGCTACTGATGTAGAGCCAGGGGCGGACTGCAAACATAAAGTAGCCCTTGGAAGAAAAAAAAACTAAAGTTGCGCCATGTTGTAGGTGAGTCCAAGTTGACAGAAGGCGGGGCAACACAAGTAGGCAGGGCGAACACAGGCTAGAAGTAGGCAATGGTTGGGGCCAGCAATACCATAATGCAGCACAAAATACCACCCTACCTGAACCAAATACTATAGTGCAGCATATAATACTGCCGTATCACCATTCTGAGTACCTTGATACACAAGAATTCAGGAGGACATCTGCAGCTGCTGGCCAGTTGAATAGATATCTTATGCTTCTAGCATTAATTAATGCTGAGAGCATCAGATCATTATGTACCTGGCATTGGCCCACCGTGAAATTTCCCTGTAGGGACTATGGCCTGCCCCTGTCTATCGCAAACTCCATGACAGTATTGCTCAGTATTATGGGCAATACTGATAAGGCCTTGGTAAATATGACCTGTAAGACAATGTATTGGAACTTCTGAGTCTGTTGAACTGCAGACAGTTTGCTTAAATGTGTGATCATACTGGGCAATATGGATGTACTACAGTCAAGTATACAGGATATCACCGTAGACTTCTGATTCATTCACAGTAAAATTAAAACAATGCTTTCAGAGCATCAATAACCTTTTTTTACTTGTACATGCAATGATATCAACAATTGTTTTATTATCACTTGTAATAATACCAGAAATAATTTCAATAGTCACTCTTCCTTTACATTGTTTCTCTGATGAGAACTGGAGTGGATAGGAATGATGCATATTAATGGGGATTAAAATATGAACGTGTACTAAATAATTACTTAGACTTTTAATTATTTTGCCACCGGGCCCGCAGCAGTGATAATCTAAAAGGAAGCAAACACATCCTATAACACTTAACATTTATTTTTCATGGAGCTTGTAACAGGAGCTTTGTAACAGCAATGGGAGCAAATGTGATTGGAATACCACCTAGGCCGGAAAAATAACACGTAATTCCCTTAATTAATTTGTCATCTAAAGTGAGCACATGGCCAAACAAAAAAGTTTTGTCATATTTCCCTTTGTATCACAGTTATAGTCAGCTTGCACTATATCTCCGGTCCTTCAGCTCGGTAAATGCCTTATGTCACTTACTGTGAAAAAAGTCTGACAGGATATTGTCATGAGGGAATATGGAAAAAATTTTGTCGTTGTCATCCTGCCACTTTCAACAAAGCTTGCAATAGAACGAAAGACCCTCAAGAAATAAAGCAAAATGCATCTGGCAAACATACAGTTCTTGTCTAATGCTCAGCCTGATTGTGATTTGTTCTCACTTTTAGTGACACTGGTAAAATCTTTGGAATATCATTGTGACATATCAAAAGTTTTGATCAGCAGGGGTCAGGGCTATGGATGAGTGAAGCGAGCTTCGGATACTACATCTGAAGTCGTTTAGCTACATCTGTCTCCATACAGCATTAAAATGTACTGCTTCTGATGAGGCAAAGTTAGTTATTTGCAAAGTTGTGGGAGACTTTGTTGAATAACTTCAGAATTTGATTTTTAAAGCGGAAAACTCAACTTCGGTTCTGACTGGTACCTCAAAACCGAAGCTGATTCTGGTTCAAAGTTTTAAAGTGGTTTTCCTCTTTAAAAATCAAGTACCGAAGTTATTTAACAGTCTAGCGCGACTTCGTGAATAACTAACTTCGTCTCTTCAGATGCCATACATTTTAACGCTGTATGGAGACAGATCTCCGCACTGCATTAAAACAAAGTTTTTAGCGAAGTGACTTTGGATGTAGCATCTAAAGCTTGCTTCGCTCATTCCTAGTTAGGATACTGAAATCCCTCCAGTTGCTCAGAATGAGGAGACAGAAGCACTTACATAGCACACTCTCTCTCCTTGCTGCAGGAGCCAAAATAGACATAGACTTTCTATTGAGTCTGTCTCACTTTTGTCTCCTGCAATGATTGGAGAGAGCATGTTATGTGAGCACTTCACTCTCCTTGTTCTAGCCAAACACTCAGACCCCTACACAACAAAACTTGTGATATGTCGCTATGACATATCAAATGTTTTTCTAAAGTACTGTAAAATTACACTTTAGGATACCAGGAATATTAAGTTCAAGAAGAAAAGTGAGATAAGAGAGATAACTAGTGATGAGCGAGCATGCTCAGCCGAACATCTGTTCGGCTCGAGCATTGCTATGCTAGGCACATGGCGGTACTCGACTGAATACCGCATGTGCTCGAGCGCAATGCTCCAGTCTC
Source organism: Bufotes viridis (assembly GCA_033119425.1). NCBI lineage: Eukaryota > Metazoa > Chordata > Amphibia > Anura > Bufonidae > Bufotes > Bufotes viridis. The sequence continues at coordinate 275,826,323 of CM065590.1, forward strand.
CTCCCCGCACGTTTCGTGGGCAAGTGCAGGTAAGTACTGCCATCACTGTAGTGCCAGTAGCCATGTTGGCTGTTGGCATTACAGTGATTGGCTGGACAGAACGCGTCATCGGGTGCTATATAGCACCCAATGACGAATGTTCAGCTCAAATGTAGTAAGGGAGAGCAAAAGAAGGGAGCGAATTTTCGCGATTTTAGTTAGAGAAAGCTTTTCAAAGGCCCAAAAGTCCTTTTAAGGACTATTGTGTGTGTGTTTTAGATCAGCAATATATTTAATAGCAGTGTCAGGGACATCCGTGTTAAGGAATGGACAGATAGTGCAGGGAGAGAAATTTGCTGTATTTAATACCAAAAGCTTTTTAAAGAACCCAAAGTCCTTTTAAGGGCTACTGTGTGTGTTTGACAGCAGCAAGATATTTTTATTTTATACCTATTAGTGACATATACTGTACATCATCCGCAGACTGACTCTTTAATAATCTGGGTCACATCTAGTGTCCATAATCTGTGGTGTTCTCTGTAACCAATACTGTCCTACATCATAAACCAGTGTCTGTATTACAAATTCCAATAATCTGGGCATAATATAGTGTCCAAAATCTGTGGTGTTCTACAACCAATAATGTCCTGCCTCAGAAAACACTGTTAGTATTACAAATTCCAATAATCTAGGCCTAATATAGTGTCAGTAATCTGTGGTGTTCTATACCCAATACTGAACTGCATCTGAAAATAGTGTGTATATTACAACTCCCATTAATCTGGGCCTAGAGTAGTGTCCAAAATCTGTTGGTTTTTATACCAAATACTGAACTGCATCTAAAAACACTGTCTATATTACAACTTCCATTAATCTGGGCCTAGTATAGTGTCACAAAATCTGTTGGTTTTTGTATCCAATACTGAACTGCATCTGAAAACACTGTCTATATTACAACTTTCATTAATCTGGGCCTAGTATAGTGTCCATAATTTGTGGTGTTCTGTAACCAATACCGTCCTGCATCAGAAAACTGTGTCTTTAGCGGACAGTAAAACAATCTGCGCCAGATCTACAGACAAAACCATTAATATGAAGAAGGAAAGCACTAAGGGACGGGGAAGTAGAAGTGATGCTGATGGTGCAAGTAGAGGCTGTGACCCTGGGCGCAATGAAACTGTAACTGCTGCCAGTGCACCAGAAAAAACTAAAAAATCCACCTTACCCAGCATCCTGTCTAACTTAGCTGGACGGTGCAGGACAACACTGTCCAAGTTGTACCAGTGCGAACAGGTGGTCGGTTGGATTGTTGAAGATGATGCTTTCAGACGGTTAAGCACCACCCTCTCTTCCACTAAGTCCAGTCTCTGTAGCCAAGAGTCTGGTCAACTGAATCCTCACTCTGATCTTCCTTCCTCCCACCATGTCGAGTCTGGCCAATCAAGTTATCCCACACTTGGATATTCAAATGTCATCTTTTCATCGCCAGTACATGGTTTGGCTCGCTTGAAGAGGTACCTGAGATATTGTGCCCTGATTCCCAACCTTTTGAGCCTTCACAGTCCCAAGAAGATGATGGTAGTGAACCGCAATCATTCGTTCACGAGGTGGATGATGATGAGACACAGTTGTCAATCACTAAGGTTGTGGTTAGGTCAAGTCACGTGGATGAGCAGAGTGAGGAAGTGGAAGAGGAGGTGGTGGACGATGAGGTAACTGACCCAACATGGGAAAGTGAAAACTCGAATGAGGACAGCAGTACAGAGGGGGAGGGATCCACAGTACCGCAACAGTCTGGAAGAGGAAGTGGAGTTGCAAAAGGGAGAAGTCGGCCCACACCAAACAGGCCCGAAACCATTACACCGAGCATCCCCATGCGTAAATCTACCTTGCCAAGGGGTAGGTGTTTCGCAGTATGGCGCTTTTTTGAGGAAAGTGCAAACGACAAAGGAGGGGTAGTTTGCAACCTGTGCCATACCAAAATGAGCATGGGCGTGAACACCTAGCACCACCACCAGCATGATCCGCCACATGGCATGCAAGCACCCTAACAAGTGGGCCGAACGCCTGGGTCCACAATCTGGGTCTGCATGTCAGATCACTGCCTCCTCTTCCCCTGTGTTACGCACTGCTGACCAATCCCCTGTCGAAGGCGCAGGCCCGGATGCCCCTCGCCCTGTACCTGGACCTTCGCATGAACTGTCAGCAACAACATCCACTTCCCTGTCCCAGTGCAGCATGGCTTGTGGACACTGTCAGCGGCCGTCCCTCGGTACCCAGTCCCCAGCCGCCACTATTTTTAACAGTGTGCCGTGCCCGCCTTACACCAGCATGTGTCCCACAACATCACCCATGCCCTGACCAACGCACTTACTGGGAAGGTCCACTTCACCACGGACACATGAACAAGTGCTAGTGGCCATGGACACTACATTTCCCTGACCGCACACTGGGTAAATGTTGTGGAGGCCGGGAGTGAGTCGTACCCTGGGATGGCACAGGTGCTACCCACGCCCAGGATTGCGGGCTTTACGTCCATCAGGGTCTCCGCCAGCAGCTATGTTACTGGCTCCAACCCCCACTTCTCCTCCTCCTCCACTTCCACCTCCAGCAGCAGTCAGCGATCAGTCGCTAGCTGGAAGCAGTGTAGCACTGCTGTGGGTAAGCGTCAACAGGCCGTGCTGAAAATGATCTGCTTAGGGGACAAACCACACACCGCCGCCGAGCTGTGGCAGGGTATAAGGGAATAGACCGAGCTATGGCTCTCGCCACTCAACCTACAACCAGGCATGGTTGTGTCTGACAATATCATAACTTGGTGGCGGCTTTGGAGATCGGCAACCTGACACACATCCCATGTCTAGTCAACGTCTTAAACTTAGTGGTTCAGCTGTTTCTAAAAACCTACCCCAATTTGGCAGAGCTACTAGTGAAGGCGCACAGCGTGTGTGCCCATTTCCGTAGGTCGTCTATAGCTTCAGCTGGTCTGTCAACGCTGCAGCAGCGCTTGCAGCTTTCAGCTCACTGACTGTTGTGTGACATGAGCACAAGCTGGAACTCTACGTTCTAAATGTTGGCCAGGCTTTGTGAATAGCAGAGGGCAGTTAAGATGTGGAATACCAGCTGCAACATGGTCATCATCATCTTTCCAGTCAGGCAATTTCAATGTATGCTTTATAATGTACTCAGTCTACTGTAGTGTATTCCCATGCACCTTTTCCACCACAAAAAAAGTGTATATGGTTAAATCTTAGAGAGAAAGTGTCTGTGGCTCACCCCACTGACAGCATGAACAAGGTGCTCACCCCTGGAGTAGCCCACACCCAAGAAAATTGTAAATCGTAAGGAATTGAGGGGCACTCAATCTGAGCATATGATAATGCGCTTCAAAAGATTTATTAACAATATATTACACAGATAAAACAGAATCAAATAAAATGACATAAAAAACAATACTAAAATAAGGGGGCAACAGTAACAGTTCCACGTGTGGATAACTTAGAACTCAGGCAACCTCTTGTATGATATCTGAGGCTTGTTATGGGATTCCATGTAATTCACAGAAGATGCCTGCAGTTTTGTATCCAATATGTGGATTTTATATTAGTTCATTAAAATCCTAGTAAAATTCTTAATAAAATGTCCACTTGTAACCACTATGGTCCGAAAGGGACCAGGATAAAATGTCCAATTCCCTTGTGGGATCAATGAAGAAGTATGAAAAGTTCACTTAGGGGATGAATAGAGAGTTTGATCAATTATGTTGCCAGTTTCTCAACAGTAATCAGTAAAGCCTGCAGCATAATTAGATAGAGGAAGAGCAATGTATTCTAGGTAGTTGGTACATTACCTCCTCCTGAAGTGAGTTGACGACCGCTCTGCACACTGCGCTGAAGTCTGTATGCGACTGGAATTGCCTCTGCGTCCCACGTGAGTTCTGGGTATGCAGCGGTATCCCGCGCGACCCACGCGACTTATTTGAAGTGGTTGTCTGCCGGGTCTTAGAGTCCACGTGCAGTGCTATTGCTGCCAGTCAAATCCTGGATTGATGAATCGAACGTGGGGCTCCTGGGTTTTAAGACGGATACTTTTTATAAACCCTTTGAGCTGAAATAGACGTTATGAGTCTCCACGATATCCTCTGCTCACATGTTTCGGGGTTACACCCCTTCAGTGATTAAATCTTGTTTTCTTCTCCTCCTCCTATAATTTTTTATAAGGTCAGTTCACCAGCACGCCCTCAACCATAATGTTTTACAGCATCAGCTCACCAGCAGCCCCTCGCCCCTAATGTTTTAGAGGTTCAAAGTGGAGCAGGTCGGCACAGCTGTGAAGTGATCGCGGTGCACGTGTCAGTGGGTCGGCGTCCCATGCAATGAATCCAAAATGAAGACCGGCACTCGCTGAAGTTAAGTTGCAGTTATTCTTCTTTTATTGGTCACATATATATTCAAAAGTGACGCGTTTCGGCAACGATATGTGCTTTCATCAGACTTGCAAGTCTGATGAAGGCACATATCATTGCCGAAACGCGTCACTTTTGAATATATATGTGACCAATAAAAGAAGAATAACTGCAACTTAACTTCAGCGAGTGCCGGTCTTCATTTTGGATTAATGTTTTAGAGGGTCATCTCAGCAGCAGGCCCTCGCCCGTAATGTTTTAAAGAGTCAACAGCAGGCCCTTGCTCCAAATGTTTTTGAGGGTCACCAGCAGGCCACCAATCATAATTTTTCAAGGGTGTGTATGATGCCCTCCTTCGTGTGTAATAAAGGGTGCATTGTAGTGCCGGTTCCTTGTAATTTTTTCAGCCCTTTTACTTAGTGCATAGGCTTTATGAGTGTAGGAGTCCCACTACCTGAACAATTGTACCACAATATGAACGGGGCTCTCCATTATGTGATAAACAGGCTATTTCGGAGTGCCTCTTGCTTGTATTTTTTGGCAGCACCTCCACTTTATATACAATTGAATATACAGGAAAGGATGTTTCCTAATATTTTTTCCTGTAAAATAGATTTTCTTTTTTTTTTTGGGGGGTTAGGCATATTTTTGTCAGTCTGTAAAAGTGGCGCACAACTAGGACAACATGGTTCCCAGCAGCGACCTGGGAATCCAAGGTGCATCCAGACATCCTCCCCATGCTGTTCCTGATCCATTTCGGTCGTGTTTCTGTAACTTTCAAACCTTTTCCAATGGACCAGGCACCCTCCCCTCTTCAGAGCAGGGGGGGGTCTGATGGTCTCCCATTGACTTGCATTATACTCGGGTGCTTGGCCAAGCACACAAATATAGCAATGTGCTCGCTTTGGTGCTCGCTCATCACTAGAGATAACCAAGGACATCAAGTTTTTAAGAATGTCTACTAATAATGTGCCTTTATGCACTCCATTCTGGCAACAAGCATAGTGGATTAGGTGAAAAGCTTACTGTACAGTACTGGATATGCTCAGGAGCTCATAGGGATAAAATGTCTAGAGGCTTATATTATGCCAATAAAGTAGGGTACACATGTTATAGGAGCATGTGAATGATTACATGTAGTTTAGTGGCTGTGGAACTAAAGCTCTCAGCATGTAACATACTCAACTGTTCTTATAACTCCCATAAAAGTAAATGGGGCATTATGTGAGTTGTAGTTTCAGAACAGCTGGGGTGCTGAAGGTTGTTGATCCCTGACATAGACAATTTCAGCATTAGTGTTGAGCGCGAATATTCGAATCTTCGAGAATTCGCGAATATTTCGAATATGATGCTATATATTCGCTAATTCGAATATTCGTCATTTTCCAATATCTGAAAAGCGAAAACAGGACTTGTCCCTGCTTCTTTCTTGTGGGCCAATGAGTCATTGGCCCACAAGCAAGTTAAGCAGGAAGGAATTATGTGTTCATTGTAAATGGGAATCCATCAACCCAACTCTGACGTTAATTCTCAATGCGCGCATATGTTCGCATCGCAAATTAAACTTGGATCTGAGTTCCAATCCTCATGGTTGTTGCTAGAAGATGATTGAGAATATAGCGCTATATCCTCAATCTTCGTCAATTATAGCAATGCAACCGTTAAGAGCTCAACTCAAAGTTTAATTCGCGATGCGAAAACATACTCGCATCGCGAATTAAACTTTGAGCTGAGCTCCAAATGGTTGGTTGAACTTGCTACTTGCTGGGATATAACGAAGATTGTGAATATAGTGCTATATTCGTGAATTCGTTATAATCGTAATATTCTAGTAAGCCATTGCCAACCATTTAGGAACCCAGCTCTAAGTTGAATTCGCTATGCGAGCATTACAGGTTATATTAATCGCAATGCGAATTCTACTTAGATCTTATGACCTAGACGACCAAGACAGCCCATGAATAGTATATTTCCCTCACGCGCATATGTAATTGTCGATTTTTCGCACTACACAAACTATCTTACATACAGAGGACAATTAGAAATCAGTTATGAGAATTGTTACTGTGATCTATAATCTGCCTCTTCTTGTAGTAAACTGTATTTTACATCATGCGAAAAATCGGCAATCACCTATGCGCGTGAATCGCACCGCATGAGGGAAATATACTATTAGGTTCATTTCATGGGTTGTCTTGGTTGGTCTACTCGAATAGACGAACATTGCGAATATAGCACTACATTCGCTATTTTCTTTATCTTCGTCTATTCGACCCAGCAGACCAACCTAATAGTATACTGGCATTGTGCGATCCGATTCATGCGCATATGTAATTGCCGATTTTTCGCATGCCGTAAAATACAGTTTCCTACATAAAGAGGCAAATTATACATCACAGACTGTGATGTATAATTTGCCTCTTTATGTAGGAAACTGTATTTTACATCATGCGAAAATTCGGCAATTACATATGCGCGTGAATCGCACCGCACAAGGGCAGTATGATATTGTGTTCATTCAATGGGTTGGTTGGTCTACTTGAATAGACGAATATTGCGAATATAGTAGCATATTCGCTATCTTCTCTATATTCGCCCCAACAAGCCAGCCAACCTAATAGTATACTGCCCTTATGCGATCCGATTCACGCTCATATGTAATTGCCGAATTTTCGCATGACATAAAATACAGTAAAGAGGAAAATTATACATCAGTATTCAGTAATTAGAGTCATTTAGAATGCAATATTTGCATTTTTGTAACTGTTTAGGGGCATCAAGCTATTTTCGTACAGGTTTTGTTTGTTTGAATTTTCGAATATGTAGAATATAGTGATATATTCTCTCCATGCGATTTTTTTTTTTTTCTCTACAATGTATGTGGTGACTCATCATTATCATTTTCCCTCCCTTCTCCTAGCTTGAATAGCCAATGAGAAGGCTTTGTCACAACTTAGCAACATCCCTAGCAACCAATAGGAAACTAGACTACCCCTTCACTATATAAGTGACTGACATCACCCAGCAGCCATTTTGTGGTGTTGGATTTGTTGGAGCTTGGAGCTGTGTTATTTTGTCTGCTGTGCGTTTTATATAATCTTGATTTAATTTATAATATTCTAGTTAGTTAGTTTCAAGTAGTGATTAGGGAACAGTGTAGTTTAGTTTTATAGCTGATAGGGTCGAAATAATTTGAGGTAGTTTAGTAGAGTTAGGAGAAAAACATAGTTAGTGTTAGGGCCTAGTGTAGCAGATAGGGCTCAGTGCAGGGTTAAGTGTAGGGCATTGAGTTAGGTAGGTAGCTGTTAGATAGATAGATAGATAGATAGATAGATAGATAGATAGATAGATAGTGCTTGATAGTTTAGGTTAGGTATTAAGGCTACAGTTAGGGAATACTAAAGTTTAGATTTTTCAGGGCAGGGTGTAGTTTAGGTTAGTTACTTATATAGTATAGTGTAGGGTCTATCTGTCTGTTTTGTCTGTCAGTTAGTGTCCGTCCAGTTAGTGTATTTTTTTTTTCCATTGTTTGTTAATTTTAAAAAGTGTTTTAGTCTAAGTTAGTGTCTGTGTTTAGTTTAAGAAAAAAAAAATTAAGTTTTATATGTTCTTTGTTTAGTCTAGTTCTGTCTGTCCTCCGTTAAAGAAAAAAACTTTTTTTTGTCTGTGTGTCAGTTAGTGTCTGTCTTAGGTTTAAAAACAAAAAACTTCAAAAAAAAGGTTATAGGTTTACGTGTTTAGTGTAGTTTTTCTGTCTTACGTTAAAAACCCCGTCTTGTAGTCTCTGTGTGTCAGTTACTGTTTGTGTCAGGTTAAATATTGAGTGTACGTTTTAAGTGTTTTGCATTTAGTGTAGTTTTGTTAGTCATCCGTTAATAAAAAAACGTTTTTTAGTCTCTGTGTCAGTTAGTGTCTGTCTTAGGTAAAAAAAAAAAAAAAGTTTTAAAGTTTTACGTTTTTTTGTGTTTAGTGTAGTTTTGTCAGTCCTCCGTTAAAAAAAAAAAAAAAAAATTGTGTCTGTTAGTTTAGTCTTAGTTTTGATAGTTTTACGTGTTTAGTGTCGTGTGTTACAGTTTTCGTCCTTTCTTGTTTTCACCCATCGTCCCCACCCCAATAAAGTTTTCCCCTCATCCCCAGTATGAGTGCAGGCAGTCGTGGGCGTGGTCGGGGTAACAGGGAGTTGGTTCCCGCTGGACCACTCCCAGCACGGGGCCGCTCATCAAGCCACGGACAGGCAGGCGCAGGTGGCAGGGGTGTCCGCCTGATCCGTGACTTTTTCGCAAGTGGCAGCCGGCCCATAACTTCCCAGGATACAGAGGCTGTCTTGGCTCTGTGGCCGATTCGGAGTGCCACGGAGTCCTCTCCCCAGCTGCCAGCAACTGCAGCACACCGCCTCCTGTAGAACCAACTCCCAGCTCCCAAGAATTGTCCCCTCTCATGTTTGAAGACTTTGAGACTGAGAGGGACATCTTGGGGGAGGCAATGCAGGAGGCGGAAATACTGTTCAGCCCTGCGGATGGGCAGGACCTGTTGGAAGGGATTGGGGATGAGGAGGAGGAGGGGCCTATAAATCCCCCTATGAAATCCCTTCCAACTAGTGCAGGTGGTGTTAGCCACACAACCCCTGCACCTATTCAGACCCAGGCGCCAGCAAGGGGACAGCGGAGCCCGGTCAGGGGCTCCATGTCAGCTGTTCCCGTCAGTCCACCACAGGTTGGCCTTGGGTCTGACATATCAGGGGGTGAAGAGGAGGGTGACCCCGAATGGGTGCCGCCTCCTTTGTCAGGTGACGGCAGCAACGATGAAGGTAGGCACCCGAGGCAAATGGTGCGCCAGGTCACCAGGGAGCCCAGTGTCAGGGGCTCCACTGGTAATGGCAGCAGGAGTAGGCAGCAGCAGCCAGCTCCACCTGTGCGCACCGAGCCCGAACAGGCGCAAACCAGCACCACTCCATCTGACAGGAGGTCGGTGCGGAAGTCGCCTGTTTGGGCTTACTTCACCCTGGCAGCAGATGATGTCACAGTTGGCATTTGTAAGCTGTGCAATGCCAGGGTGAGGAGAGGGAGATCTATGGCTCGGCTGGGTACCACGGCCCTCAACCAGCACATCCGAGTCAACCACTGGCGGGAGTGGGAACAGATGCGGGGTGGTCAAAGCAGCAGCGCCACCAGCAGTGTGCGGGAGACAGCAGCTCCTGCCACTGTACTGCAGCCACCCCAACCCGTTCCAGCAACTCATTCCCACTCCCCGCTCCCTCTAATAGAGGTACTGGTACTGGCAGCCATACCTCTGCCTCCACTGCACCCTCCTCTGCCGTCCGGCGCCAGCCATCTATTCCAGATGCTTTTGAACGCACCGCGCCCTACGCCCGGGACCGTCGCGGCGTTCACTCAATGGGCTCCTGGCAGGGTTATCGCCCAACATCTGCTGCCTTACAATCTGGTGGATAGCAATCCATTTAGGCAGATGTTGGAGCAGGCTCCAACCCAGATGGCGTGTCCCCAGCCGCCATTATTTTGCCAGGACCGGCGTCCCTGCTCCTTCACCAGCACATTGTGCGGAATGTATCCCTGTCGCTGGATCATGCTGTCAGCGACAGGGTGCATCTCACAATGGATGCCTGGACCAGCAGGCATGGGCAGGGACGCTATATAAGCTTCACAGCCCATTGGGTGTCCCTCCGAGGCGCCGGGGAGGGATTGGCGGCATCTGATTTTGTGGTGCCGCCCGGGGTGTCCAGGGGAGAACTGCTGCTCTCCGCAAGCCACTGTCTCCACAGCTGCTGAGCCCCCAGCAAGCGTCCCCGTTGCTACGCAAGTGTGGGGCACGTCCGCTGCCAGGCCGTGCTCCAGCTTGTGAGCTTAGGGGACCGGAGACACACTGGACCTGATGTTCTGTCCCCACTACAGGCTCAGGTTCAGAAGTGGCTGACACCCCGAAGGCTCCAAGCAGGTATGGTTGTCTGTGACAACGGCAGCAACCTACTCGCCGCCCTTCATGCTGGCAGTCTGACCCACATGCCCTGCATGGCACATGTCCTCAACCTAGTGGTACAGAAGTTCCTTCGTACGTACCCAGGGTTGAGTGACATTGCGCTGAGGGTACGTAGGATTGCCAGCCACTTCAGACGCTCCCCAACTGCTGCCGCGTCCCTGTCCAAACTACAGAGGGACAACAGCCTGCCCCACCACAGGCTGATTGTGGACAGTGTGACGCGGTGGAACATGCTGGAGAGGTTGTGGGAGCAGCGATGGGCGGTGAGGGAATACCTGCTGGACCTAGGCACTTCAGGGCCATCACACCCACTCCCCTACATCACCAATGCGGAGTGGGGGCAGATACAGCAGGTCTGCCACGTGCTGGCCCCATTCGAGCAGGCGACAAAGATGGTCAGCGCGGAGCATGTCGGTCTGAATGACGTGCTCCCCCTAGTGTTCCTGCTGGACAGGACACTAGATCGCCTGCTCGAAGCTGGGGAGAGTGCCTTGGTGGAGCAAGATGAGGCGGCCTTGCTCCACCAGGACCAGGCCCAGGACGAGGAGGAGGAGGAGGAGGAGGAATCAGTGTACGTCCAGGAGTCTGGGCCTGGTCAGGAGGGAGAGCCGGTGCTGGGGGCACCGTTAGTCCGGGGGTGGGGCATCTCCGACCGGGAGCAGCAGCATGAGCAGCAGGAGGACCAAGAGGTCATGGTCCCGGGCAGTCGTGAAGACTGTGGGGACAATAGGACAGACATCACTATTCAATATACAATGTCCCACCCTTTACAGTACACACAGACATTTAACATATCCCCAGATGGCTTGGATCTGAGCGCTCAATATATCCAAACAGCGCTCAGATGCCACAAACACAGTCAAATCACCATGGGGTTTAATTTTAGTATGGGCTGATGAGAGGGGCCATAATCCTGGGTCAAGATCAAGAAGCTGGCAACAAGGCTTCTCATGCACCCATTGGCCTGGTTGGTTCCGCCACACTGCCGTTGATCCCACTGCCGTTGATGCTGCTGCATGTCATGAAAAATTTGACTTACATTTGATCCATTTAACATAACGTCTGCTGCTGCCTCTGAAGCCGAATCGGGCCTAGCTACATGTTGGCCTGATAATACAACACTCCCTAAATCCTGCCGTTGATGCTGCTGCATGTCATGAAAAATTTGACTTACATTTGATCCATTTAACATAACGTCTGCTGCTGCCTCTGAAGTCGAATCGGGCCTAGCTACATGTTGGCCTGATAATACAACACTCCCTAAATCCTGCCGTTGATGCTGCTGCATGTCATGAAAAATTTGACTTACATTTGATCCATTTAACATAACGTCTGCTGCTGCCTCTGAAGCCGAATCTGGCCTAGCTACATGTTGGCCTGATAATACAACACTCCCTAAATCCTGCCGTTGATGCCGCTGCTGCAATTCATGAAAATTTTTAGTGACATTTGATCGCACAGGAATAATCATAGAGTCCAGACCTTCACACTTTTTTTAAAGTAAAATTTCTATTGAGTTATTTAATTTTGTATTATAAACTGGAAGTGTGCTTACCTGCCAGTGCCTGGCGTTATTCCGCCTAGATACAAATGGAAACTTATGAGTCAGCATTCTAGTACTGTGTTAACTCTAGATGCTGTATGTCCTGATAGTGTGTAGACAACCATCATGGACCTGATTTTATCTTTTGCACTTTAACAAGTATAGAATTATGAATTCTCTTAACCTGGTTTGCATGTTTCGTATTCTCGCATGTGCTCAGCTTCTTTATGTATTGTCAATATTTCGACATAAAAATATTAAATTAAATAATCTTTTTAAAAGACATTTCATCTAGCGTTGTTTGGCTTCATTCACAAAATGAAATGTTTTTACTTTATTTTGTTATTTTTATTTTAAATTAAGTGTGGTTTGGGGCGGCTATGTTGTGGTTCACGCTGTAGCACGGTGTGGACCGCATGTGGCCTTCCCTTGTCAAAAGGTCTTGTGCAGTTGGCATTGTACAGGACTGATTGATGAACCTACGCAAATTTATATATTTTATTTTTATTTTATTTTTTTTGTTGTCACACGGATTTAGGATCCAACACGGTGTTGTCTGTCGTTCTGGGAGGGATGGCTGACTTCCGTGTTGACCTCTCTACATGGTTGGGTGTGACTGGCGTTATACTCATCCGTGTGGAAATCCGGTTTTGTGAATGGAGCCATGTAGCAACATGTAAATATGTATAGTTACTTTGCTTGTTTATGTCACTTATTGGCAATTATGTAATAAGGATTTGCACATGCTAATTATATATAACCACTGCTTTAAGATTTTAGGTATAAAATGTGCACTATATGATGTTCTTGGAGACATGTCACCGGTTAGAGAATTCATATAATCATAGTCATGTAATCAATCATATGTTTCTATGTGTACGGCGGAAGCAATGCTACAACATGCAAATTATTATAAAATTGGACGCTATCGAAGATCCATGCTGGTTAGTTCTTACCCCCACCATTTTATTGTTCCAACATTGTTCCTTTTTTTTTTGTTTTATATTTCTGATAATAAGATTGTAAAGAAATTTTTAGAATAAGTAAAAGTTTATAATTTTGCTAATTTTATCAATCAAACAAGGTTTTTGTAGGTATTATTACTCTGTTCAAGTTTTGTATTTTAGTAGTTAATTGTTTGATGAAAAAATACATTTATTATTCACGATAATTTGAAATTTATCTTACTACATAAAATAATTTAGTTACTAGGAAATTAACCAAAAATTTATTTTGAATGTAACTCTGGACTATTAGAATGCTTTGCTTTGTACTTAATATTTAATACACAACCATTACCAATGACTACTACTATCGTGATCCATTTGAGTTATGTGTAGGCCTCATACTACCCTATTTCTATATACCTCGCGGATGCTGTATGTCAGGATACTGATTAGTTTGGGAATGTACTCTAGGGGCCTTCACTAAAAATAAATGTTGAACCATTGTAATAAAAACTTTAAAGTTTTTTAATAAAAATAAAATAAAATAAACTATATAATTACAAAAAATAAAATAAAAGTATTTCAAAAGATGTAATTAGGGCAATGCCCTCATATCTTGAACCATCTTCTCCAAATCCTCCACGCCCTTGGCGTTCTTTTCCTCCATTTTTCTGAGGCCATTTAAGAACTGGAGCTTCATCTCCCGCATCTTCCGGAGTTGATGCTCCCGGAAGGCCTTCATTTCGGCCTGTTGCTCCATTTTGAGTTTACGGATTTTTAAATCCATTTGTTTTAATACTGTAAAAAATAAAAACAATAAATAAAATAGACGGTGTCGTTTCTGAAGAAACCACATGATGTTGGCTTAAAAATCTGATTGGCTGTTGGTGGCTCCACCCACTTTTTTGAATTTTAATCCCAGTCCTCCAGTGACCAACTTTGCAAAGTTTGAAGACTGTGACAATCAAAGTCTAAGAGCAGCGGCAGTTTGATTTCCCACCTTTAAACAAATGCCTGTAATTTGATTGGGCAGTGTAGACTCCACCCACTTTTTTATAAATTTTAATCCCAGTCACCTAGTAACCCACAGTGCCAAGTTTGGGGACCCTGGCTTAAATATCGTGGGAATGACAGCTTTTAACGTTTTCACACTGAAGTCATCAGTGAAAATTTGTTTGGTTGTTTGTGGCTCTGCCCACTTTTTAATGTCCCCCAAATTTGACACAGATTTTCAGGGTGACCCCATGAATAAGTGACACAAGTTTGGTGACTTTAACTTGAAAGCTGAAGGAGTGACAAAACCTAATAGTTTTCCTATGAAAGTCGATTGGACAAAATGGGGTCTCCGGGGGCCGCTCCAGGGGCCCGGACGGGGGATCGGTTAACAAAGCACAAGCAAAGTTTGTTAATTGTACTCCTACAACTGTGGGAGGAGTAGCGTATAGAAAATAGCTAAAATTTCATTGGCCAATGGTATCTCCGCCCCCCAAATATACCCGTTTATTTGGGTTGACAACAACAATATCTGGTCTGAGTTTGGGGAATAATCATGGCTGCTCGGTATGTCTCAATGGGAATGTGGGAATGTATACCTCGGTGAATCAGTACACCTGTAACTATCGGTTTCAGGGAGGTTTTCTTTAGAAATTATTTTGGGCCTGGGTTTTAATAGTCAGAGACATTGGGTGGGACAGGTCACACCCGTACTACATCTTGGGGTTTTCATAACATTGTGGTTAAAAAGGCTGGTAAAGTACAGTTTGGCTAGGCGATTGGAACGCAGAACAATCCTAGAGGGGAACCAGACCTCTGGAAGACTGTAAAGAGGGTTGAGATAGTACTTCTTTGTTATCCCACTTGTACCGAACTGTAAGTGTGGGACTATAGGTTCTCCGATATGTGTGGGCTCAAGAAAGATTATTAGTAAAGCTTTAAAATGCTTATTGTTTGCTCCAAAAAGTGTGTCTATGGTGAAGACTAAACTGACACGTGTGTGTGTGAACAGTGAATGAGTGAAAACAGCCACAGCACATACTTACTCTCCTTGTGGGGGGTGGTGATGAGTTCTTCCTCCTCCTCCTCCTCGTCCCCGTTATCAGCCACTTGAGGGGGTGAGGTGGGTTGGGGTGAGGGTCCACCCTCCGCTCCTGCCTCTGACTCCTCTGGGGGCTAGGGGCATGAAGATGCCCTGAGGGTCCGGCCTCCTCCTCCTCCTCCTCTGACGCAGACACCTCCCACACCTGCTGCTGTCTGCGAGGCCTGCGCCTGACTGCAGGCAAAGGAACACCTATAATAACAAATTTTACTACTTTTAGAAAAAAATCCAAAAACAAAAATGTACAGATGCTTTACTGAGTGTTGGAATAAAGATACAAAAGTAATGTAATCATTATACCTGGGCATGTCTCGTCCCGTATTTCGCGGATTCTTTCCGCGTGCCTCCGTTTTAAATCTGACCATTTTTTAAAATGGCCAGACGCAGGTGTTTCTTCCCAAACTCCGTCCAGAGTTCATAGGCGACCCTGCGCACAATGGCCGCCTTCTCTTCATGGGAGCGGGTGAGGTCATACCCCTTCTCCAACATGCGCTGCAGTATAAAAAAAGCATATAATCAGATTTTATAACGGTAACTTTAAATCTAATATTTCACTTTCAAACACTAATCATTTTTTGTTCGGTGGTTGAGATGATGAATAAATGTTGGTGACTATGGCTAAGGCAGCGCACGGCGAGAGTTTCCCGGGCTTAAACTATGACATGCAGATCTTTCAGTTAGACTGTCTCTCGCCGTGCGCTGCATTGCTGATGCTGTACCGCCGCCCCGCCACCATTATAGTCAATAGGGACGAAGCGTGGGAGAAGTAGCGGCAGTACGGATCCAACAGGCTGTTCATCCCCTAGAATAGTCAGATGTACTCCCCTGCCGCTAATGTGAAAGTCGCCTAATCGTATTTTTTTAAATTTGGGATTGTGTTGAAATTGTTTGTGTGTGTAGTATGAGATATTGGATATTGGCCATCTGAGGAGAGATGTACCCGTCTAGTGAAGTGACGGTACGGGGTGTAAGGCTGGTTCGCCTCCCGTGGTGCACCCTGGGTAACGCTAAATGAACCAGCAAATACTGAATGTCAAACATTACTTCTCCTGGCCAACGGGACACTTATTAGAATCTATATACTAGGCATCCTCAAACTGCGGCCCTCCAGGAAACTGCGGCCCTCCAGCAAACTGCGGCCCTCCAGCAAACTGCGGCCCTCCAGCAAACTGCGGCCCTCCTGCAAACTGCGGCCCTCCTGCAAACTGCGGCCCTCCTGCTTTTTCCAAACTAAAAATCACAACATTCCATGACATCCTACAGCTATCATCCTATAGTGGGGCATCATGGGAGTTGTAGTTTTACAACAGCTGGAGGGCCGCAGTTTGAGAATGCCTGCTATAGACTGTGTATGTGTGTGTGTGTGTTGGGGGTGGGGGTGGTCAGAGGTGGTGTGGG
Source organism: Bufotes viridis (assembly GCA_033119425.1). NCBI lineage: Eukaryota > Metazoa > Chordata > Amphibia > Anura > Bufonidae > Bufotes > Bufotes viridis. The sequence continues at coordinate 275,842,684 of CM065590.1, forward strand.
TTTGAGGGGGGTCTGGTGGTATGTAGTGGTGGGTATATTGTGTGAGGCGGAAGATTAGATGTGCAATGTGAATCATATCTAGATTTATCTGCTATCCTTTTTTTTTAACCATTAGAAAACGTGGTGTGGTGTTTAACAAGCAGGATATGCTCGAACCCACATGCGGTCGTGCATATATATATAGGGGAGCACATCCTGCACTTGTAGTCCGTTGCTGATGGCGATCAACAGCAAAAATGCATACAATGGAAGATGCCAGCAATGGACTACAAGTACCACAATGACCATCCTACATACGATAACGATAATGTGGAGAACAATCAAAAACATAACCATAGCAAAGACTGGCTGGCATCTTCCACTGTATGTATTTTTTTGCTGTTGCTTGCCATCAGCAACGGATTTCGGCATCAGGATCCACTGGGCACCCGTAGAAGGCAGGTCCCGATGCCATGCAAGGCATTGGGCAGCCTCTGCACGGCATCAGTCTGCCTTCTCACACATCGCGTCCCCGTCACAGCAGCACGGGGACCCGATGCGCTCGTTCACTAACCGCAAAACACTTCTATGTTGCAGTCAGCGCTGACCGCGACATAGAAGGGTTTGATCCGCCAGCATCGCTGTAAACAGCGATGCCGGGCGGATACAGCAGGGGCCTGGCTATCAGGGACTGCCGTACCCTGCAGTGATTGGTCAGGCGCAGCTCCTGCACCCGCCCGATCATCTAGCCGTGCATGCACAGCGTTTTGCGTTAAGGGGTTAATGACAGTGAACTCCACAATGCCCGCCCCTTTAATAGTGGCCCCTGCCCCCATGCATGTAGCAGTGTAGTTTTATCGTCATACATGATATAAATGAACATTTAAGGACCTGAAAACTATTGAAACCTGTGATCACTTGTTATGGCAACCTGGGGACAAGCGAGCTTCTATTGGCTGATAAGGGACATGTGACGTGTGGATGGCAGTTGGGGGCTTGTTTTTGCTAATGCAGGTCATTTTTGGGGAATATCTCAGAAATAATATTTCCTATAGAGCTGAGCCCCGGTCTAAAACCTTCCCAGACACCTAATGTACCCGTCTGCCAAACTTAGTGAAGATCGGTCCAGTCGTTTCAGTCGGCCATAAATAACAGACAGAAACTCATTTTTAGATATATAAGAGATCAGTAGATATTAATGATTTGGGGCAATAAGTATTGTTTTTGAATGCCAACAATACTTTTTTCCACAAATCATCTCTATGTAAGCACTGCAGTAAGCAAACTATGTGAGATGAGATTTTATATGTATTGCAAAAATGTGTGAATGTTTTATCTCCATAAACATACATTTGAATGTTACAAGCGTGTGACATCATGTACTTATAGCTGTAATGTAATGTTCAATCACTTACTGTAATCAGGATATCCTCCTCCTCTCTTGTAAAATTGCTGCCCACCATCTTGATTCGCATGGATCGCATGCACAACAAGAAAACGTGTTGGAACTGCTCCCAGGAAGAAGCCACGCCTGTATGTGCGCGTGCGCATGCGCACAGCACGCGCACAAAAACGCGCATGAGCACATACGAATGAGTTGTTATTGCCACCTAACTTGAACAATAACATCTGTACGCACACGAATGTTTATATGAAAATTATTCGCATTAAAGTCGTGTTGTACATCTACAGAAATACGAATACATTATTGGCATGTTCGAATTAACGAATATGGTGAATGCGAATATATCGCTATATTCTATACGCGAATTCAAAAATGCATTTGCAATAGGAGTTGCCTATATTGACACTCAGCTCCAAGTTGGATTCGCAATGCGAAAAAATTTTTTTTTAACCAATGAACAGAATATGAAATTGAACACTTCTAAGTAAGTATTGTGATTGTTGAAAAAAAAAATGGTAATTTTTTTTTTTCGCAATGCTCATATAACTTAGAGTATTCGTTCATGTTTGCAGGCCATCGGGAGATATGAAGTTCAATTCGCGTGTATGCGAATAAAATATTCGCATATTATCGCGATTAGGTTAATAATTGCGAATATTCGATTTCGGCGAATATATTACGAATATACATTCGATCATTCGCGATATATCGCGAATTCGAATATGGCACCTCCCGCTCATCACTATTCAGCATAAGCAACTGGTCTCTTCTTGGGGCCTAACTCTCTTAAAATCAAAATGTAAAAATATCAGTTAATCCTAACTGAAATTTTCCGTATGAGTGAACTGCTTAAATGGCCATTCTCTGATATACTCGTACTGTAGCATTATCAGTTCCCTTAGCAATGGGAGTTATTAGATCCAAAACATGCAGCAGTGTATAGACTTTTCATATATATATATATATATATATATATATATTAGTGAAGTCACAGACAATGGAATAGGAGTGATTATTGAAGTTTACATCTACAAATGTAAGTGTCCACATTTAGTTATCCAGTATTATTACAACTGCAACTCATACGATATACAGATTTACAGATTCCATGGTCTTGATTGATAGCCACGTAACACAGTTGATTTGGACACCGAGTCTGAAGACACTCCTGGGAGTGAATAACTACAGTATAAATAATGTAAATCCCACTGGGATAGTTGACCTATGTGCATACAAACACAGACAGATTGTCAGTATTTATTGGTTCCTTTTTGTTTGTATTCCTATTTTTGTAAGTAGATTGATATAAGGAGGGTAAAGGTTTATTTTAAAGAGGACCTTTCACCACTCCTGACATGCCTGTTTTAATAGCTTCATGCATTCCCCATGTAATAACAATTCTGGAGCATCTATTCTTATGGATCTATGTTGTGCCATTCCTTTATTATTTCTACTAGAAGTTATGAATGAATTGCTGTTAGCCTTTAGTAAGGCCATGGCTACGTGCACCTGCATACATGGATGTGCTGACTGACCCCCCCCCCCCCCCCTTGTGTTTCTGTGTAGTATATACTGGAGGTGTGGCAACCTCTATTTAGTCGTGCACATCTGACTAGTTTGTCTGCCCTAGAGGCTGGTTTTAATCAGAGTAAGTTTAAAACGTAATTTGCACTCATAGTACCTACTAGTAGCCATTTGGCTCCAGGAGGAGTACATGGTGGGCTCAGCATGCTTGTTGGTACCTGCATCCCTGGATGTAATGAAGGCTGTTAAGGCACCAAAAAGGTTAAAAAGCAGGGTTGATCCAGCGTGCATGCTGGGCCTGCACTCCCTTGATTTTATGTGGCTGTCATGGCCCCCAACAGGAGGAGTACATAGTGGGCTCAGCATGCATGTTGGTACCTGCATCCCTGGATTAATGGAGGCTGTTACGGCACTAAGACGGTTAGAAAGCAGGATTGATCCGGCATGCATGCTGGGCCCGCACTCCCTGAATTTATGTGGCTGTCATGGCCCACAACAGGTAGGATTTAGTGTTAGGATCACTCATAGAGGCGGCCTTGGCGCGGCGAGTGGCTTATTACTTTTTGATCGAAATGTACACCAACACCTCTAGTATAGAGGTAGGGCAGTGTGCTGGTTGCAGAGTGCTGTTGCATTTCTGTGTTTGTATGTATATTTTGCCATGGCTACGTGCACCTGCATAGAGGGACGTGCTGACTGATAACCCCCCGCCCCTTGTGTTTCTGTATAATTTATTTCTTGTATGTGTTCTATTTTTTGATTACCGTATCAAATAGAATTGGTGAGAGTGACAGTCTTAGGAGATACAATGTTTTAAAGAAAAAAAACTAAAAAAAACTAAAAAAACTGTCAAATGACACAAAAAACTAATTACAAGAAATTTGCTCATCTGTAGTCCATAACTCTAAAAACATGGGTCTCTACAGTATGTATTTGGCTTGCCATTTGTTTTGTCCACTCTTAACTTATGCACTAGGCATAGCTTTAATAATCATTGCTGAGGAAACAAATCTTCAGCTAATAAAATATTGCTTATACACATGTTCCCATTCTCTTAATGTATGAGCCTCCTGCTGTGTTTGTTTGATTTTCTATTTAGAAGGAAATTGCATGGGCTCTTAGCTGATATAAAATGAATTAAGTTGGGTAGTGAGAAAAATGCTAAAGAATCTAATTTCTTTCAATTAATATATGAGTATGATGTGTTTTATTATAGAACTATGTGTAACGTTTTTATGGATGTTTAAGAATTGTAGGCATTTCTTAATCAGAAAATGTAACAATAAAAATAGGCATTTTAAGATTTTTGGGTTTTTAAACACTTCCTGTAGTCATTGAATGGGAACCTTCACTGTTTAACTCTGAAAAATATATAATCTGACCTGGTTATATGATGATCACACTGGAGCACTGCTTGTTACAAAACAGTAGGTGGCAACAACCTCTGACACTCTCAACATAGTCAATTCACTTCTATGGGAGTTCCTGAGGACAACTCATCAAGTTTGAACACTGGGAGCTGTAGTTTCACAACAATTAGCTGCAGGAGATTGCTTACCCCTAAATTATAGTTACCAGAACATTGTCATGTAACAAGGCAAGTGTAATAAGCATGTGTGATTATATCACATGACCAAGACCGATTTTCAGGAAGTTTTGAAAGTTTTCTAATCAATGAAATAAAAAATGTTTAGAAACACAAATTAACGGATATTACTAAATTATGTAACACAGGGTTTAATAGCTGAAGCCAGAAACAAGTCAAAATAAAAACTGTTGGACTGGCATATACTGTATTATAACAATACAACTGATATTGCAACTGTAGTTAGGAGTTTAAAATGGTTCACTGAAAAATTCCCTAATTCCATAATCGTCTACAGCAACAGCCTGCTGTAACAGTTTAGCACTAGTGTAAAACTAGTAGCCTTACCTGTACAGTATACTGTAAATATAATAACACTCACCCTAAACATTTTCCTGTACCTTATTTGGACTCTATCACCATGGAGGAAATGAATCTTAGTTTGGTTGCTTGTAGTCCAGGACGATTGGACTACATTCCACAGTTCTACATTTTTGGGTTTTGCCTCAAAAGCCACACGAGCGAGAATTCCGAGCGGGTGCAATGCGTGACGGGAAAGCATAGCACCTGCACTGAATCCTGACCCATTCAGTTCAATGGGGCTGTGTACATGAGCATTTTTTTCATGCATCACTTCTGCATTACGTGAAAATCGCAGCATGTTCTATATTTTTTCACGCAGCTCTGGCCCCATAGAAGTGAATGGGGCTGCGTGAAAAACGCATTGCATCCGCAAGCAAGTGCGGGTGCGATGCATTTTTCAGTGATGGTTGCTGCTAGGAGATGTTGTTTGTAAACCTTCAGCTTTTTATCACGCGCTTGAAAAAAGCATCAAAACATATTGCACCCGCGCAGGAAAAAACTGAACAACTGAAAGCAATCGCAAACAAAACTGAATGGCTTTGCCTGCGAAATCGCACAGTTTTCACTGAACATATCCGCAATGCATCCGGACCTAATCCGGACACGATCAGGTGAAAGAGGCCTTAATGATGTGTTTTGGGTCATTATCATGGTGAAACCCCCATGTCAAGGGCATTTCTTCTTCAACATAGGACAATATGATCTTCTCAAGTATTTTGATATATTCAAACTGATCCAGGATCCCTCGCATGTGATAAATTGACCCAACACTATTTTATGAGAAACATCCCCATATCATGATTTTTGCATCACCATGCTTTACTGTCTTCACAGTTTACTGTGGTTGGATTACAATGCTTGGGGGCTGTTTGAAATACTGTTCGCGAACACTAGACGCAAAAAGTCCATAAAATGTTGTGCCATTTGTTTTAGCCCAGACGATGTGTTCCCTGGCTTGTAACTTGGGTTCACTTAATCGTTTTCTAATTGTAGAAGTACAGTACTCACTGATAAATTAAGATCTTTGTTCTTTTTGGAGATGATCATTGGCTAAGCGTTTTCCATTTTAGCTATTACATAGTATTATAGTAACTTAGTTTGTAAGGCTGAAAAAAGACATCTCTCCATCCAGTTCAGCCTGTTATCCCGCAAGGGGACCCAGAGGAAGGCAAAAAAAAACAAACACTGTGAGGTAGAAGCTAATTTTCCTCACTTTAGGAAGAAAAATTCCTTCCCGACTTCCTTCAATCTCTTCAGTCCGTTTGAATCCATTTGAACAGTAGTAGCCCACTTCTTTCTATGCCTTTCAGGTTTTCATTGCCATTTCCAGGCATTTGAGATAATTTTTGCTGAGCAGCCTTTAATTTGCTTCATTTTACCTGTTATTCCACAGAATTTATGTCATCAGAGTTGAGTGAACACCTGGATGTTCGGGTTCGAAAAGTTCAGCCAAACTTCACGAAAATGTTCGGGTTCGGGATCCGAACTCGACCCAAACTTGACCCCGAACCCGAACCCCATTGAAGTCAATGGGGAACCGGACTTTTGGGCACTAAAAAAGCTGTAAAATAGCCCAGGAAAGGGCTAGAGGGCTGTGAAAGGCAGCAAAATGTAGGTAAATCCCCTGCAAACAAATGTGGATAAAATAAAATAAATAAAAATTAACCAATATCAATTGGCAACTTGGAGGAGGAGGTGGAATAGGAGGTTGGGGTGGCGTCAGGTGGGAATGCTATGGGAGTTAAAGTTCTCATTAGTGATGAGTGGAAGGGGCAATATTCGAATTCGCGATATTTCGTGAATATTTGGATGAATATTTGCCATATATTCGCGAATTCCTGATCTTCAGGCATTATTTTCTTGATTGCGAAAATTCGCATAAAAATTCGCATAGACTGGTATTTAAAAAAAAAACTAATATTCGCGATTACAAATATATTTTGATATATTCTAAATATTCGCGAATTCTCGAAGTGCCGATATTCGCGATTAAAATTCGCAATTCGAATATTCGTGATCAACACTAGTTCTCATCACAGCCAAGAAGGATTCATGTCTGCCTGCAGGGCCACAGACCTTATTCAAACATTCAGGCCCACGGGACCCATAGAGTGGAGAGTTAAAATCACGCCAAGACAGTATTGATTTCACCCAGCAATGCCACTGGCCTGATTTACAGTTTCAGACCCATGACACCCACAAAGAGGAGAGTTACAATCATGCCAAATTAGTATTGATTTCCCCCAGCAGTGCATCAGGCTTCATTTACTAATTCAGGAGGACCGTGGCACCCACAAAGAGGAGAGCGGTCCAATAACAGCAACACAGGCCTTAGGTCAACCTGCAATGGAACAGACCATTATCATTTATGAAGACCCCTGACACCCAGACAGAGGAGTAGTCATTTGACAGTAAAAAAAAGTTTAATATCTCCCACCAAGACAGCAGGCAATTAAACGAAATATAGGCCCCTGACAACCAGACAATGTAGAGGTTATTTGACAGTATAAAGAGTTTAATATCTCCCACCAATGCAGCAAGCAATGAAACAAAATATAGGCCCCTGACAACCAGACAATGTAGAGTTCATTTGACAGTATAAAGAGTTTAATATCTCCCACCAATGCAGCAAGCAATGAAACGAAATATAGGCCCCTCACAACCAGACAATGTAGTGGTCATTTGACAGTATAAAGAGGAAAATGTCACCCAACAAAGCAACAAATGATTAAATGACATATAGGCCCCTGACACCCACACAATGTGGCGGTCATTTGACAGGAAAAAGAGTTTAATATCTCCCGCCAAGACAAAAAATGATTAAACGACATACGGTATGGGCCCCTGACACCCACACAATGGAGCAGTCATTTGACAGTAAAAAGAGTTAAATGTCTACCACCAACACAGCAAGTAAGTAAACAAAATATAGGCCCCTGACACCCACGGCAATGGGGCGGTCTTTTGACAGTAAAAAGAGTTTAATATCTCCCACCAAGACAACAAGCAATTAAACAAAATATAGGCCCCTGACACCCAGACAGAGTAGAGGTCATTCTAGATCAAAAAGAGGATAATGTCACCCACCAAAGCAACAGGCGATTATCTGAAATGTAGGCCCCTGGCACCCAGACAGAGGAGAAAGGTCCCATAGCAGCAAAAGAGGCATCATGTTACCCACCATTGGAACAGGCCACTTTTAGTAAATTACGCCCCAGCACCCAGAGAGAGGAGAGAGGTCCCATAGCAGCAAAACAGGCATCATGTTACCCAGCAATGGAACAGGCCACTTTCAGTAATTTAAGCCCCAGCACCCAAACAGAGGAGAGACGTCCCATAGCAGCAAAACAGTCATCATGTTACCCACCAATGGAACAGGCCACTTTCAGTTATTTAGGCCCCAGCACCCAGAGGAGAGAGGTCCCATAGCAGCAAAACAGGCATCATGCTACCTACTAATGGAACAGGCCACTTTCAGTTATTTAGGCCCCAGCACCCAGACAGAGGAGAGAGGTCCCATAACAGCAAAACAGGCATCATGTTACCCACCAATGGAACAGGCCAATTTCCATTATTTAGGCCCCTGACACCCAGACAGAGGAGAGGTCATTTGACAGCAAAAAGAGGTTAATGTCACGCACCAAAGCAACAGGCAATTAGATGAAATGTAGGCCCCTGTCGCCCAGACAGAGGAGAGGTTCATTCAACTTGGTGTTACCCCCAAAATAATGGTACAATTTAAAAAAACTGAGGATTCAATAAAGAAGTGCCCTGGAGTACAAGAATGTATGGTTGAGGGCAAGGCAGTTATAAATGTCTATTCTGCACAAGTGATGGACAGGTCCTGTGGGATCCATGCCTGGTTTATTTTTAGGAACGTCAACTTGTCAACGTTGGCTGTGGACAGGCGGTTGCGTTTGTCTGTAATGACGCCCACTGCCGTGCTAAATACACGTTTAGATGATACACTGGCCACAGGGCAGGCCAGCACCTCGAAAGCATAAAAGGCTAGCTCTGGCCATGTAGACAATTTGGAGACCCAGAAGTTGAATGGGGCCGAACCATCAGTCAGTACGTGGAGGCGTGTGCCTACGTACTGTTCCACCATGTTGTTGAAATGCTGCCTCCTGCTAACACGTTCCCTATCAGCTAGTGGTGCAGTTAGCTGTGGTGCTGTGACAAAACTTTTCCACATCTCGGCCATGCTAACCATGCCCTCAGAGGAGCTGGCCGTGACACAGCTGTGTTGGCGACCTCTTGCTCCTCCTCTGCCTTCGCCTTGTGCTTCCACTTGTCCCCCCGTGTTAGTTGAGAATGCTCTCAGGAGCGTGTCTACCAGCATGCGCTCGTACTCGCACATTTTCCTATCACGCTCCAGTGCGGCAATTAAAGTGGGCACGTTGTCTTTGTACTGGGGATCCAGCAGGGTGGCCACCCAATAGTCAGCACACGTTAAAATGTGGGCAACTCTGGGCACTGCAGCATGTAGTCGCTCATGTGTGCCAGGCTTCCCAGAGGTAAAGACAAGCTGTCCTCTGTGGGAGGCATATCGGTATCGTCCTCGGTTTCCCCCCAGCCACGCACCAGTGATGGGCCCGGGCTGCGTTGGGTGCCACCCCGCTGTAAACATGCTTCATCCTCATCCTCGTCCTCCAGTAGTGAGCCCTGGCTGGCCAAATTTGTACCTGGTCTCTGCTGTTGCTAAAAGACTGGCCTGAAAGTGTTCGAAATGACCCCTCTCTTCTCCTCCTCCTCCTCATGGGCCTCATCCTCTTCCATCATCTCCCTAAGTGTTTTCTCAAGGAGACATAGAAGTGGTATTGTAACGCTGATAACGGTGTCATTGCCACTGGCCATGTTGGTGGAGTACTCAAAACAGCACAACAGGGCACACAGGTCTCGCATGGAGGCCCAGTCATTGGTTGTGAAGTGGTCCTGTTCCGCAGTGCGACTCACCCGTGCAACTCACCCGTGCGTGCTGAAACTCCATTATGGCCTGCTGCTGCTCGCACAGTCTCTCCAGCATGTGCAAGGTGGAGTTCCAACTGGTGGACACGTCGCATATGAGGTGGTGAGCGGGAAGGCCGAAGATACGCTGTAGCGCAGACAGGCGAGCAGCGGCAGGATGAGACCGCCGGAAGCGTGCACAGATGGCCAGCACTTTATGCAGCAGCTCTGACATGTCGGGGGAGTTGTGAATGAATTTCTGCACCTCCAAATTCAGCACATGCGCCAGGCAAGGGATGTGCGTCAAACCGGCTAGTCCCAGAGGTGCAATGAGATTTGGCCCATTCTCGCACACCACCAGGCCGGGCTTGAGGCTCACTCGCAGCAACCACTCGTCAGTCTGTTGTTCTGTACCCCGCCACAACTCCTGCGCGGTGTGGGGCCTATCCCCCAATGACATGAGTTTCAGAACAGCCTGCTGACATTTACCCCGGGCTGTGCTGAAGTTGGTGGTGAAGGTGTGCGGCTGACTGGATGAGCAGGTGGAAGAAGAGGAGGAGGAAGCCGAGTAGGAGGAGGAGGCAATAGGAGGCAAAGAATGATGCCCTGCGATCAACGTACTGTTTGAAGCTGTCCGTGTCCACCAGCCTGAATGACAGCATTTCAAAGGCCAGTAGTTTAGAAATCCTGGCATTCAGGGCCAGGGAACAAGGGTGGCTAGGTGGGAATTTACGCTTTCTCTCCAAGATTTGTGAGATGAAGAGCTGAACACTGCCGTGTGACATGGTGGAGATGCTTGGTGACGGATGTGGTGGTGTTGGTGGCACATCCTCTTTTTGCTGGGCGGCAGGTGCCAAAGTTCCTCCAGAGGTGGAGGAAGAGGCCGAGGCAGCAGCAGAACAGGGAGCAGTTGGGGACTAAGTGCTTACTGCACTGCAGCCCGTGTCTCACACGTAGATGCCTGGTCATGCAGGTTGTGCTAAGGTTCAGAACGTTAATGCCTCGCTACAGGCTCTGATGGCACAGCGTGCAAACCACTCGGGTCTTGTCGTCAGCACATTGTTTGAAGAAGTGCCATGCCAGGGAACTCCTTGAAGCTGCCTTTGGTGTGCTCGGTCCCTGGTGGCGCTGGCTAGTAGCAGGTAGCTCGGTCTCACCACTGCCTCTTCCTCTGAACTCTGAAAGTCAGTGGCACAACCTTCATTCCATGTGGGGTCTAAGACCTCATCCTCCTCTGCATCGTCTTCCACACAGTCTTCCTCCCTGACCTCCTGTTCGGTCTGCAAACTGCAGAAAGACGCAGCAGTTGGCACCTGTGTTTCGTCATCATCAGAGATGTGCTGACTCTACTGAGGTGGTATTCCTATGTCCTCATCAGAAAACATAAGTGGTTGTGCGTCAGTGCATTCTATGTCTTCCACCGCTGGGGAAGAGCTAGGTGGATGCCCTTGGGAAACCCTGCCAGCAGATTCTTGAAACAGCATAAGAGACTGCTGCATAACTTGAGGCTCAGACAGGTTCCCTGATATGCATGGGGTTGATGTGACAGACTGATGGGCTTGGTTTTCAGGCACCACCTGTGCGCTTTCTGCTGAAGACTGGGTGGGAGATAATGTGAACCTGCTGGATCCATTGGCGGCCACCCAATCAATTAGCACCTTTACTTTGTCAGGCTTTACCATCCTTAGAACGGCATTAGGCCCGACCAAATATCACTGTAGATTCTGGCTGCTACTGGGACCTGAGGTAGTTGGTTCACTAGGACGTGTAGCTGTGGCAGAACGGCCACGTCCTCTCCCAGCACCAGAAGTTCCACTAACACCAACACGGCCATGTCCACGTCTCTTATTAGATGTTTTCCTCATTGTTACCGTTCACCACAATAAGGAAAATCTTATTTGGCCCAATGTATAGAGTTCAAATTAGGGCCTTTATTTACAGGCACCTAACACTATCTAGCTATCTATTTATGTACCGTATTAGACTAATACAGGCACAGCAGAAACCACAGATTTAGGGGAATATCAATTTTAGGCCTAGTATTTAGGCCCTGGCTGAAAGGTATCCTTTTGCGAACAGAATTACACTTGGAGATGCACAATAGCGTGTGCAAATATAGAGGATTACGCTTTCAGGCCTTGTATTTAGACACTTAGTGTAATATACCCTTTTACGGACAGAAATACACTTGGAGATTCACAGTAGCCTGTGCAAATATAGAGGATTTATATTTCAGGCTTGTATTTAGATGCTGTCAAGCTGAATGTACTATACCCTACTGCGAACAGAATTACACTTGGAGAGGAACAGCGGAAGGCACAGATGTTTAGGATTTCTATTTCAGGGATTTTATTTAACCACGGAAAACAATCTATCCTTTGACGGACAGTATTACACTTGGACAGCCACAGCTGAAACCCCAGATTTAGGGGATTGGTATTTTTGCAATAGAATTTCACCCCAGAAAAAAATCTATCCTTTGACGGACAGTATTACACTTGGACAGCCACAGCTGGAACCCCAGATTTAGGGGATTGGTATTTTGGCAATTGAAATTCACCCCACAAAAAAATCTATCCTTTGACAGACAGTATTACACTTGGCCAGCAACAGCTAAAACCACTGATTTAGGGGATTGTTATTTTGGCAATTGAATTTCACCCCAGAAAAAAATCTATCCTTTGACGTACAGTATTAAACTTAGCCAGCCACAGCTGGAAAACCAGATTTAGGGGATTGGTATTTTGGCAATTGAATTTCACCCCAAAAAAAAAATCTATCCTTTGACGTACAGTATTAAACTTAGCCAGCCACAGCTGGAACACCAAAATTAGGGGATTGTTATTTTGGCAATTGAATTTCACCCCAGAAAAAAATCTATCCTGTGTTTCATGGTGTGACAATAAGCACAACCACTGATGTAGGATATTGCAAAAAAAGCCTACTATTGAACCCAAAAATCTATGTTGAAGATGTTGGCAGCTCAAAACATGTGCTGGGGGCGGAGCTTGGCTGCAGAGCAAGACACACATGCCTGTGTGAGCTCTGCTGCAGACGTGGTGCCGGCGAGCTTCTATAGCTTTTATTTAGCGGAGAAGATGGGCAAGATCGGTCGGGACAGACCGAGGGACACCCCTGGGACCCGAGGAGCCACTCAATCCCAGAGTGAAGTGGAAAAATTCTTCAGAAAAAGTGCCCCGCTCCACCGCTGCGATTCCAAGATGGCGCTGGACAAAGACGGGGCGGGCCGTTCAGACCCCGCCGAAGTCTCTGCTGATTCTGATGGCGGTAAAGAGAGCGAAGCAGAGTCTCTGAACACTGGTGAGCACCTACCTGTGTCCCGCTTGTTTATCAAAGAAGCTTTGGAGTTGGCACTCGCTCCCATGAAGCAGGACTTGCAAGACATTAAGCGTGATCAAAGACAACTCAGGGAGAGAGTGGAAGTCATGGAAGCTAGCCTGGAAGGCACCATTGCTTTTAATCATGCTGTTTCTAACACCTTTGACTCCACACAAGCCCACCTTAACCAGCTATATAACTTGGTAGAGGATCAGGATAATCGTGGGAGACGCAATAATCTCCGCATAAAGGGGGTCCCCGAATCTGTGCTCCCTGCTGACACCGAGGCTGCCCTTAAAGAGATGTTCATAGATTTACTGGGCCCACAATCTACTGAAAATCTCAATATGGACAGAGCCCATAGAGCGTTGCGCCCACCTCCTAAACCGCAAGAACCACCTCGAGATATTATATGCCGTATGGTGGACTTCTCTGCTAAAGAAAAGATTCTGAAAGCTGCGAGGATAAACAATCAATGTCCTATCTTGGCGCCACTATTTCCCTATTTCAGGATCTATCACCGATGACTCTCCAGAAGCGTAGAGCACTGAAACCCTTACTGCGCATATTACAGGAAAAATCGATATCCTACCGATGGCTGCATCCTTTCGGCCTCTTGATCAACAACCCAGGTCGCAAAATTGTAGTACGCTCCCGCTGGATTTGAACCAGGCCTACAACGCCTTAGAAATTGACCCCTTGGACATTCCTGACTGGACTGTCGTGAGGACCCTGACTGACCTACCTTCTGTTCCTGAACTGGAACCCTGGACCCCGAACGTTTCTTCTAGGCCCCAACGTTCCAAGAAGAAACAAGTGCGGATGACCCCAAGGAGGCTACCGGTGGATCCAGACTGACATCTACTAAGACCGTAGTCTGGCATCACCTGTCTTGGAGCTCTCCTACTGGAAGGAGTTAATCTGAGGACTGGTCTTCAAGTTTCTCCTATGATCTTGAGCTCTTTGCGTCTGTGCTCTGTTACTCTATCTCATCCCTACTCTCATTTGCTCTTCTTGGATCACGGTCCTGTTTTTCTCTTTTTCTTCTCTCCTCTACCTACCTCACCCTTTAATCTATAAAACGAAGAGGAAAAAGAAAGTAGAAAAAAAAAAAAAAAAAAAAAAACATGATTTACAGCTTAATCTATCCCTATCCACTATCTAAGTCTTCTTATGCCTTTTCTCCTACTCTCTGCTCGCTGGCGCCCCTCTGCCATGTTCACTGTCCAATCCTCCTCCTCTCCTTTTTCACCTGTAATTGTCATTTCCGTAATTCTACTGATTTGTCTATTGATTTATCTATTGATTGATCTCTTAGATGCCTATTGTTATGTTTGCCATTTCACTGGTTAATCCCTATGTTGTTGTTCTTCACAGCCTTTTCCCTGTTTGTTTGTTACCTTCTAATGTCCCTGACCTGTTGATTCACCTGGACATTGACCGAACCTGGACATGCCACTTCGCTACGTTCGCTGATACATTGATAACTCCATGGCTACCTTAAAGGTTTGCTCTTTCAACGTTCGTGGTCTTAATTCACCGGCCAAGAGAAATCAGGTTATTACTATGATGAGAAAGCAACAGGTGAGTGTGGCTATGCTACAAGAAACTCACTACAGGGAAGGCCATACACCGCGACTGAATCACCTGTGCTATAACCAGTGGTTTCACGGTGTATCTTCTTCCTCTGCCTCTAAAGGGGTTTCAATAGCCCTCCACAAAAATTTTCCACTCCACGTGCTATCCTCCCAAACTGACCCTGACGGTAGATTCATTTTTATCAAAGGCAATCTGGGCAGCCAGATGTTTACATTTGGGAATATCTATGCCCCCAACACGTCCCAATCTGTGTGGCTTATTAAAACTCTTAATGTTCTTAGGGACTTTGCTGAGGGATTGGTTATACTGGGTGGAGATTGCAATTTGACTCTATACCCACTATTAGACTCATCCACTGGATCATCGTCCTCTTCAAATGTTGCTCTTTCTAGAGTGAGGGGAAGTCTTGAGGCTTTGGGATTGGTGGACAGTTGGAGGGCACTAAACCCTCAGCTGAAGGACTACTCCTTTTTCTCAGCAGCTCACCGCTCCTACCAACGTTTGGACTATATTTTTGTCCCTATCCAGACCTTGTCCTCCTGTCTCAGGGCCTCTATGGGCTCCTTCTTACTGTCGGATCATGCCCCTGTGTACTTAGAATTAACCCTACGCCAAATCCCCAAGCCAATGACTAATTGGAGACTCAATGAGTCACTTTTAGACTTGCCGGAACATGTATCTAAAATTGAAGGCATATTACAGGAATATTTTGACCTTAACTCTACTCCAGGTATTTCCCGGGTATACTATGGGAGGCCCACAAATCTGTAGTTAGAGGTCATTTTATAGGTATAGGGTCTTATATTAAGAAACAGAGGGAAAAGAAGATTACATCCCTCACTTTTCAGATTAGGAAACTTGAGAACATTCATAAAAAGATTTGTCGGACAGCATCTTAGACAAATTAGCAGCCCTGAGATCTGAACTAAAGAACGTTTTGAACATCCGCACCGCTAAGCTGTTTCTCTCTACTAAGTATAAATATTATGCTCATGGCGATAAAGCCTCTAAATTTGTTCTAGCTCAGATTAGGAAGCGGAAAGCTAAATCATATATCCACATGATCAGATCAACCTCCTCTGCTCCCCTTAGGAACACCTCTGACATAGCGGCTCGATTCACCGAGTTTTATGAGGGCCTTTATAACATCTCTTCGGCATCTCCACCCCCTCATTGCGCTGATAGAGTATCTGATATCCAGACCTGGCTGTCCACCCTCAATCTGCCCTCTCTCTCGGCTTCCCAGGCTACCTCTTTACTAGCTCCCTTCACGCTCAATGAACTGACTGAAGTGCTTAAGTCTACCCCGATTCATAAGACCCCAGGACCCGATGGTCTCCCCTCCTTTACTATCGGACTTTCCAATCCTCCCTTCTCCCTAGATTCCTCGACTTATGTAACGCAGCCTTAACTGGCTCAGAGCTACCTTCTCAAATGTTGGCAGCACATATTACCATTATCCCTAAAGAAGGTAAAGATGACTCCCTATGCGTGAGTTATAGACCTATCTCGCTCCTAAACACTGATCTCAAAATGTTTGCTAAACTCATGGCATTACGTCTTAAGCCACTTCTTCCACAACTAGTTCATAGCGAGCAGGTAGGGTTTGTAGCCGGGAGAGAGGGTAGGATGAATACCACCAGACTATTACACATTATACAATATGCCTGTAGCCGACGGATCCCATTAGTGTTATTAGGGACCGACACCGAAAAGGCATTCGATCGTATAGACTGGACGTTCATGCAACAAGCCCTTCGAAAATTTGGCATTCCCGACCAATTTATCTTAGCTATAATGTCAATGTATAATAACCCTACGGCCAAGGTTTTGGTTAACAATACTTTATCTCCGCAATTCTCCATTCGAAATGGTACACGTCAGGGGTGCCCTCTATCCCCTTTACTGTTCGTATTGACGGTTGAGAGCCTCTTCCAGGCGATCAGACAAGATGAACGCATTCAGGGTCTTGTTCTGAATGGTGTTCAACACCAATTTGCCGCCTTTGAGGACGATTTATTGATAATTATCACTAACCCGGACCAGGCCTTTCCAGCTATACAAAGTACATTCGACTTGTTTGGCAGGCTGTCTAACTTCCTGATAAACCCGTCGAAATCTCAGGTCTTAAATGTTACTTTGGATTTGCAAACTCAACGCAGATTGGAGCTATCCACCTCTTTTCAATGGTCCAACACTGAGCTGAAATTTTTGGGTATTCAACTCACTGCGAAACCTAAGAGCACTTTTGATGCTAACTTTAGAGACTTACCTGACACCCTGACAGAAGCTATAAATAGCTGGGATATCCAGTTTTCTTCTTGGTTTGGTAGAAGGTCTTTGATAAAGACGATACTCTTGCCAAAGATTTTATATCTCCTCCAAACCCTCCCCATCCCTCTCCCTGGTTCCTTTCTAAGAAAGCTACAATCGATCTTGTCCATGTTTTTATGGCACAAGAAAAAACCTAGACTTAAAAGGAGTTATACTTTTCTTCCCTCTCGTCAGGGTGGGATGGGAATGCCGAGTATCCACGGCTATTACACGGCTGTTCAGGGTGTCAGATGTCTGGAGTGGCTTCGGGAGGATGTTTCTCGACTGGACATACAGGCAGAGAGAGCTGTGAATAACCGCTCCCTGTGCTCTCTTCTCCTGTTTGACACTCACTCTCCTCTCTCTACTGTCAAAGTTCCCATAACTCGCAATACCATTCTCTGTTGGAGGTCCAGCTTAAAATCCTTTCTACTTTCAGGCGCGCTTTCTCCCCTGATCCAAATTGGGGATATCCTCTGGGATTCACCCCCCTTGTTTAGGCAGACTCTTCCTGAATCTACTTCATCCCTATCCATACCTTTGGTAGATTTATTAGACAGTCAGGGGATCCTTCCTGATGACTGGTTGGAAAAAGATTCTTTTTCTCAACTATCCATCTTTCACAAATCTTATCTCAAGGAACGACTCAAGAACATATCCCTTGGTAATCCCACTACTCCTACTCAATTTGAGAGCAGGGTCCTTCGGCTTAGAGACTTAAGAGGGAAAATTTCTTTCCTCTATAACTCCATTCTCCACCAATCCAAACCAGCTACATACTCTTTCCTAACCCAATGGAAGTCAGACTTAGGAGATAACCCGAATAAACTTTCTCTCAGCAAATGCCTAGCGTTAACCACACAAATTTCCTCTTGCGTCAGGCTACAGGAGAATTATTATAAAATGCTCACGCGTTGGTACTATACCCCAGATAAAATAAACCTAATGTATCCTGATGTTTCCTCCATTTGTTGGAGGTGCAATAAAGCAATAGGCACTTTTCTACACATCTGGTGGCAATGTGACCTGATTTCGCCCTTTTGGTCGTCGATCTGCTCTATTATTAGCAAGATTTGCCATATTAAATTTTCTCCTACAGTCCATAACTGCCTTCTTAATTTACTGGGACATCCACCTCTCCCCCTAGCTATGCGTAAGCTGATCTCCCCATTGTTAGCCGCAGCCCGTATCGCTGTCGCCTATAACTGGCGTTCGGAATTACCTCCTGATTTAGCTAGATGGCATAACTCCTGTGACGATATCTACCGTATGGAACAGATCTCCGGATGGGTACACAGACGTACGCCCCTCTTTCACACTATCTGGGACCCCTGGGCGGCTTATAGAGGATTTAATATTAACGCGACCACGTAACTATTAACAACTGCTCTCATATTATGCTATCAATTTATTATAGAACCTACTACATGCTCCAGGTTCGGATATGTCCATTCCAAAGATGTCCTATATTTAAATTTTGGTCTATTCTGTCCCTCCACCTCCCCACTCCCTCCCCCCCTCCCTCCCCCCCCTTTTCTCCTATCTTATTGTTTGTTTGTTTCTCCTCCTTTTATGTCGTACTTTATCGGTTTTTTGCTTGTCAATTACGAAACATTTTGAGCGCTCTATGTAAAATCTCATTCGATTACCGTATACTCTCACCACTCGAAATGTACACTGGTGCTTTCTTGATATGCAAACTAAATAAAAAATGTTTTGAAGTAAAAAAACATGTGCTGGTGCAGCAAAAGATCACAAAATGGCCGCCGATCACCCCAAGAAAAAAGTGACAGAAAAACACTCTGGGCAGCCTAAAAACCAGTGAGCAATGAACTAACAGAAGTTGAATGATTCACAGCTGTAGATCGATCACTTCATTAAGTGGTTTTGCTGAGTCCTCCCTGCCTGATCTCGCCCTCACAGCAGCTGCATCTTATCCCTACACTAATCAGAGCAGAGTGATGGGCGGCGCTACGTGACTCCAGCTTAAATAGAGGCTGGGTCACATGCTGCACTTGGCCAATCACAGCCATGCCATTAGTAGGCATGGCTGTGATGACTTCTTAGGGCAAGAAGTAAAACGCTAGCTGATTGGCTGCTGTGCAGCCCTTCAGAAAGCGGGAAGAAATCGCCGAACAACGGACCCGAACCCGAACTTTTTTGAAAATGTTCTGGTTCTGGGTCCGTGTCCCGAAACACCCCAAAATTCGGTAATTCCGAACTATACAGTTTGGGTTCACTCAACTCTATATGTCATATATTACTCAAAATCGAATATTCTATTTATCGAGAATAATATGCGATTTCATTATTGGCGTATTGCGAGTTGAATTTTTAACGTGGTATAAAGGCAACTTTCCTATTGGTTGGCTATCTAGAACTAACAAAAATAATGAATATAGAGCTATATTCTCTATATTCATTAATTCTAGCAAGCCAACAACCAATAGGAAAGTTATACCCCTTTCAAAGTTCCACCCGAAATACGCTAATATTACATTATGTAATATTTGCGTACTGCGAATCAAAATTTGAATGGGGTATAACTTTCTTATAGGTTGGCTTGCTAGAATTAACGAAGATAGAGAATATAGCTCTATATTAGTTATCTTCATTAAGAATGAAGATAGTGAAATTCTCTATCTTCGCCATTAACGAAGATAAAGAATATAGCGCTATTTTCGTATTTGTTATCTTTGTTCATTCTAGCAAGCCAAGTAAACTTGGCAATACACAGCTCTAATTTAAGTAATATTACTCGCATTGCGCATCTAACTTAGAGTTGGGTATATGCAACTAACTTATTGTTTGGCTGGTAAGAATTAACGAATATGACGAATATAAATATCGCGCTATATTCTCTATATTCGCTAATTCTGGCAAGCCAATAGTGTTGAGCACGAATATTCGAATCGTGAATTATAATTGAGAATATTGCCACTTTGAGAATTAGCGAATATTTAGAGAATAGTGCTATATATTTGTATTGGCAAATAGTGTTGATCGCGAATATTCGAATCGTGAATTTATCGTGAATATCGGCACTGAACATCCCTAGCAACCAATAGGAAATTTGCCTACCCCTTATTGCTGATTGTGAATATTCTAATCGCGAATTTATCACGAATATCGGCACTTAGCAAAATCCCTCGCAACCAGTGGCATGACGATGAGAGATTGTGGAGGAGGAAGCAGCATGAGAAGGCCACAGAGGGGCACAATGACAGAGTTTGGAGGTGGCAGAAGCAGCAGCATCAGGAAGAGGCCACAGGGTAGCACAATGACAGTGTGGAGGTGGCGACAGCATCAGGAGGCCACAAAGTGGCACAATGACAGAGTGTGGAGGTGGCGGGAGCATCAGGAGACCACAGAGTGGCAAGGTGACATAATGTGGAGGTGGCAGCAGCATCAGGAGGCCACAGGCATGACGACGAGAGATTGTGGAGGTGGCAGCAGCATGAGGAGGCCTCTGAGTGGCATGACGACAGAGTCTGGAGGTGGTGGTAGCACGAGGAGGCCACAGATTGGCATGAAGACAGAGTATGGAGGTAGCAGCATCATGAGAAGGCCACAGAATGACACAAAGGCAGAGTCTGGAGGTGGCGGCAGCATGAGGAGGCTACAGAGTGGCACGATGACTGAGTGGAGGTGGCAGGAGCATCATTAGGGGCCCACAGAGTGGCACAATGACAGAGTGTGGAGGTGGGTGGCAATAACAGTACCGACTGACAATGGTAGGTGTAAGAAGGAGCACTTGGCATCAGATGTGTGGCATCAGGCGGATGGCAGCATCAGAATAGTAGCTGAGGCAGGTAGCCACAAGAAACCGGTCTCTTTTGTCAAGGTTTCAGGGAGGCTGCATGGATGATCTAATCTAATGCATCAGGCATTAGTGGGTGAAAATCCTGTCTGATCCACGCCTGATCCATCTTCACAAAAGTCAGTCTCTCAACATTGTGGGTGGAAAGGCAAGTTCTTCTTGAGCCCCTGCTGCACCAAACACCCGAGCTGATACCACACTACTGGCCGGGCAGGACAGCTTTTCCAGGGCAAACTCTTCTAGTTGCAGCCACAAATCCAGTTTGGCTGCCCAGTAGTCCATCGGATCTTCAATGTGGGATGTCAGGGTGCTGTCCAAGTATGACACCACCAGCTGGTTCAGGTCCTGCTCCAGGTCTAGCTGCTGGTTAGTATTTTCTTCACTATGCGGGTGAAGAAAGCTGCTCATCAATGACTCTAGACTCGGGCTGCTGCTGATAGAGCTAGTACGGCTCTTGCATCCCCACCCCTCCCCTCCCCAGCAGCCATGGCAGTGGAATGTGAGTGCAGAGGGCCCCTGGTCGGACTTGCAAGAGGATGTACGATGGCGCAGATAGGCAGCGGCCAGCTGACTACATAGGATATCTCTATAGTAGTTCGGTTTGTTCTTCCGCTCAGCAGGTTTAAAAGAAAAGCCCCAAATTTGGACCAGTAGTGAGGGTCTAACAAGGAGGAGAGCCAGAAGTCATCCCTCTGCCGAATGGTGACAATTCGGCTGTCACTAGTAGTGTTGAGCGAACAGTTCAAGAACAGTTCGAGTTCGTACCCAATTTTGGGGTGTTCGGGACACGGACCCGAATCCGAACATTTTCAAAAAAGTTCGGGTTCAGGTTCATTGTTCGGCGATTTCTTCCCGCTTTCTGAAGGGCTGCACAGCAGCCAATCAGCTAGCATTTTACTTCTTGCCCTAAGAGCCCATCACAGCCATGCCTACTAATGGCATGGCTGTGATTGGCCAAGTGCAGCATGTGACCCAGCCTCTATTTAAGCTGGAGTCACGTAGCGCCGCACGTCACACTGCTCTGATTAGTGTAGGGAGAGGACGCAGCTGCTGTGAGGGCGAGATTAGGCAGGGAAAAGTCAGCAAAAGCACCTAATGAAGTGATCGATCTACAGCTGTGAATCATTCAACTTCTGCTAGTTACTTGCTCACTGGTTTTTCGGCTCTACAGAGCGTTTTTCTGTCACTTTTTTTCTGGGGAGATCGGCAGCCATTATGTGACTTAAGGGTGCACCAGAACAAGCTGCCACCAAGTCCATCAATCCATCAATACTAGTTTTTTTTTTTTGCTATATCCTACATCAGGGGCTTGGCTGTGCTAATTGTCACCCCTAGAAACTCAGGATAGCAATTTCTATATTTTATTAAGGGGTTAAATACAATTGCCAAAATAGAAATCCCCTAAATCTGGTGCTGCAGCTTTGGTTAGCCAAGTATAATACTGTCTGCTGTCTGGCAAAAGATAGATTATTTTCTGTGGTGAAATTCAATTGCCAAAATAGCAATCCCCTAAATCTGGTGTCCCAGCACTGGCTGGCAAACTATAATAGTGTCCGCCAAAATATATATTTTGTTCTGGGGTGAAATTCAATTGCCAAAATAGCAATACCATAAATCTGGGGTCAAAGCTGTGGCTGGCAAAATATAATAGTGTACGCCAAAACATATATTTTGTTCTGGAGTGAAATTCACTTGCCAAAATAGCAATCCC